>JAUPFN010000019.1:9079051-9488885 GCA_036924255.1 Apodemia mormo
CAATAAATAAAAATCACGTATCAGTTACCAAAAACAAAAACTAGGACATGTCCTGGAAAAACACGAAGTTTGACAACTCTGTTGATGAAATGGCATTAAAGAAAATCCAAGGAACGTCATACTTTATTATAATCAAAAAACCTACCATGCATGGATTAACACTCAGTGGGCTTTTGACAAATTCCATTTGTATTAAATTTGTTTTCGCATCTTCTTCCACTTTGACCATCCACAGCTGATATCCTTCAGTTGCCCATTCCTATAACAAAAGCTGCTGGATAATGTATTATGTATAATGTGCTGCGAACAATATAATGCAATAAGTATGAACCAACAATCAAATAATTAATTAGCATTTTTAAGCTGTAGACATTCCCCCTTAGAATATGCAACGCGGGGAAATTTGGGCGATTCGTTTTCTCTTTTTTGAATGACACTACTGTCAAACTGTTTTTTTTAAATTATCAATACTTTTTTATATCGATATTTATTTTTATAATATTCCACTCTAATGGTGCGGACCCCTTTAAATAGACCATAGCATTCTCCCGGGCAGTCCGGGCAGGATTAGTTACACGCGCCACTATTGTTGTGACTACAAGATGGTAGAGTTTCGCAATGTCTCGCCCGGTTATATGGTACCACCCCCTTACCTATTCCTGCCGTAATAGCGATACTGCTTGTCATTATCGTGTTCCAATTTAGAGGGTAGGGTAGCCAATACACTTATGCATAAAGCGTTTCCATCCCGCCACCCATATAGCAACACAACATTAACATCTTTGATGTCAATAGGCGACGGTTTGTCTTTCCAACAGAAGATCCATCAGCTTGTTTGCTATATTATGATTAAAAAAAATACTTAGGCACGTGGTATTGTCATTGCGCCACACAAACAGAAACCAAAGATGTAAATCGTGCATTGATATCCGTGTGGTGAGTACGTTTTTTTTTATATATACCTATCATAAGATAGCAAACAAGCACATGGGTCTCCTGATGGTAAGAGTCAACCATCGTCTATAGACACCAGAGGTGTTAATGGTGCGTTGCTATCTTGTGGCGAGGTCTAATGTCACATGCATAAGTTTACCAGCTACCTTACCCTACTGGACCGAATCGGTTCAAATTTTCAGGAAATCTAAGTTGAGTGGAATCCAATCGAATGCCATTAACTGCGTTTCGTTCGGTCCAGCCGTTCAAAAGTTATGAAATGTTTACATACACATAAACACACACACACACACACACACACACACACACACACACACACATACATACATACTGACGTCATCGTAAAAACAGTCGGAAAAGGTTCCTAGGACCTCAAAACTTGGACAACTGGTGAAAAATCGATTTTCGAAAATCGGGGTAAAATTAGTAACTTCCCTATCTACATACGTAGTGGGAAAAGTAAAAATATATATACATAAAAAGCCGAATAAATAAGGACAAAGGGCGAAACAGTATATAAAAAATAAAGGTTCTAATCATTAATATGTTTCTTAATTTAGGGAAACTTCTTCTTACTTGATATAAAAGCCAAACTAATATGCCCAGAATCAGCAGTAGAAAATAGTTTTTAATATAAGTATGTTATAATTTTTATTCAAAAAGGTTATAAAATATTTTCATCTACACTCAATGTTATTGCGCTTTTCACCTCGTTTTAACCTCTGTGCACCAGTAGTCCAAAGCCTGTAAGTGTGATGAGAAATATTATCGTCACACGTTTAAACCAAGTGTGAATAGCGAATTTATTGACGCGTAAGGTGAGAATATTAGCGCGATGTCAATGATACATCTAAGTAAAGAGTATTTGTTATTTATGCTTTATTTTGTTTTATTAATTCTTCATGTAATTTTTTTTTTCGTATCAAGCTTTCGTATCAAGTAAGAAGCATAACGCATGTTTTGGTACCATGGCTGAGACAAGCAGCGGGTTTCTAGCAGCTAAGTCCTGTCCCAGGCCGTAGTCCCAGGCGAGCGAGCACGCCAGCAGCGCACCGAACGTGCTCCACACCGACAGACCGCCACCGCCCCAGCACGCCACCACCGCTCGACCATCGCCCGACCATCTGTGGTCAACACCGTCATACGATAACCCAACAACATTCAAGGGAGAGTAAACATTAGCACAACTCATAGAATCATTAAGTTAATGTCAACAAAAATACTGGAGTTATGGGAGACTGGAGTGACTACCTGTTCTGAGATTCAGGCAAAACTTTGCGCAAATCCATAACACAAAGAAGAAATAAAACAATTTTCCTCGGACTGTCATATGTAAACTCCGCAATGCGACTGAAAAGTAGTGCAAGAATTAGAACCAAGTCGCCGACGATCCAAAAAATAAGTAAGTCCCAAAAGGCACAATTATCCTCCCACATCCACTACGCCAGCAGAAAAAGCAAAAGCATACAGTATACGCATGCAACACAAGTTTCATTTCGTAACCAAAGCATCCTTATGAGAAACGAACACCACTTCATACAACAAGAGTTGAAGTAATAATGGTCCACGGCTCGATTTACACTCAATTTTATAGTCCGTGCCAGTTTGAACATACATATATTTACACCATGTTCCTAGCGGGTTAGGTAAAGATAAGATGCTATATTTCACTATCCTTGCAGGTTCGTCTCGTCTCGTTCCTTCATAAAATAACACGATCAGATACTACTGTCCGGAGAGATATCGCAACGTGTTTGAATAAAAAGAGTCAATAAGAATAAGCGCCGATTTGTTGCACCGCTGAAGGCTAAGTTATTAAATTTTTCTGCTCGTTTAACAGCAACATTAAGGATAAATAAAAATACTTCTAGGTTTTAATGTGGGAAAGAATTCCTTAAATTAACACCGATAGGAAATTCTTTCCCAAATAATCTCTACTTAATAAAACGCTCAAGCTGACAGACTCCCAAACTAAGCTCATCTTAACAAAGTGGACCTACTAACATAAAACTTTGTATAAAGATTTCATACATACACATGTTCCATGGTAATTAACCCCTAAAGTGAAATCGAGAGATTAGTATATCCCATACATTGTATGAAGCAAAAATATTCAGCCACACAGCTCAAAGTTTAATAAAGTTATTTATCTACACAAAACACTATCATCGTTATTTGCAATGCCCCAACCCAATACAGCATCACCGCCTTACTTATTTGTAACACAACAACATCCATGCAGGCTCTGCGAGTTCGATTCAGAATGTTACATTCTATGCATGTGAAACGACATCCTCAACGCAAGGATATTTATTTTATATTTATTTATTTTATAAGATAGCAAACAAGCAGATAGGTCTCCTGATGGAGTCAACCATCGTCTATAGACACTAAAGGTGTTAATAGTGCGTTGCTATCTTGTAGCGAGGTCTAATACCACATTCATAAGTTTACCGGCTACCTTACCCTCGAAATCGGAACACGACAGTGACAAGCACTAACGCTATTACGACAGAAATAGGTAAAGCGGTGGTATTAGACCTCGGCGATACGTTGCAGAACGCTACCACATATTAAATCACTATGGTAGAGACTCGTATAGCTTTTCGTTCGCCTTTTACGAACTGCCTGGCGGAATGGCAGATGACACATTCTTGAAATGGACCTTTTTTTTTCATTTATTGAAACATATACTTTAACAAATTAACAAAAAGCATTGCAAAAACCGTATCCCGGTTTGTCCGCAAAAGCTCGCTGTCTCGTAAAGATGTGACTAATATATTCATTTTAGGTACCCGTAATAGGTACACGGGCGAAATATCATATTAGGTAATACGAACATTATGATATTAGGTTATGCAATAATAGGGAGCTAATGCGACGTTGCCAGTTTCACCTTTGTGTATTATGGCTATTATATTATACCTAATATCAAGCTAATATCGTATCATCATACGATCCGCGCGGGCGCGAAACGCATATCGACATGGCGCGGTGGTCCGGCGCGCCGTGGCGGGAGAACGAGACGTTGTCATACTTCTCTAGCGGTGTATATGGTACAAATGCAATGAGAAAAATAAACAAATTGTATACACGTCACGTTTTGTATAGAAACTTCGTGGAAAAGCGAATGACAGCAAGCAATCGATATTGATTCAATACTAAAAATTTTGAAAACTTATATAATGTAATGTAATGGTAAAAATAGGTAACACAAATACTTAACATCTATTATTTTAAAATTTAAAATACTCGTATTAATTTAGTTGTGTTTCTGTTTTCTCATTGCAAATATTTCACAATAAATGAGTGGTATCAGACAAATTTTAATTTTATTATTAATGTTTTGTTCGAAAAAAATGAAGCGTGCTAAAACAAGTGAAATTTGGTCTGACTTCACCATATCTTACATAGTATTATTATAATTATATTAATAAAGTAATTCACCCTAATATATTATTCGTTATTGGATTAAACCTATTTCCTACGTATTACATAATATAATCCAATAACAGTTGAATATTACGTATTATAAAAACAGATATTCTAACATTATTTGACTAATATCCAGTAATAGGCATGATACCCTATTATTTCTAAAGCGATATATTCAATAATAGGATTACAAGAATTTGAGCCTAATATAACACCTCTACTGTCTCGCATTTATATATAGGTAATAAGTATTAAATAAACTACCTTTATACACTTACTAATAAAATATTGCAAAAATAAAACTATAAACAATTTATAAGCAGAGAGAAACATCCACAAACTATGACTAAGAACCCAGGTAGGCACAAATATTATTTATTTACATATTACAACGAACAAAAACATCAAAAACAAATATATAATATAAATATATTATTCTATTAATTAGGTACGAGGTTCAACATAGCAAAAGCGTATAAAACATAGAAAAAATAAGCTAAGGAACTTATGGTCTTGCATAGGTATCTATACCTATTGGCGTAAACATAATTATTTGCATGCAATGAATAATGTCTTCGGTTGATCATGCTGATAAGAAACTGGTTTGTTGGCCAGTCTTTAGCGCGTCAGTTTCTTGAGTGAAAGCAATATACAGAATGATGCGTAAATGCAATTTGTTACATTGCAATGCAACCTGGACCAACACATCGTCAATTGTTATTTTAATTACATTAGTTACTCTAAATAATATATTCTCTGAAGGACGTCCAATAAGACAACAAAGCAGCTGAATTTAAATCTATTTCTTACCTCAAACATTTCACAGGACCTGGATCTCCTGGAAAATCTTTTGAACTTAACGCCATCGTATGTGACAGTTCCAATCCTCCAGTCAGCTCGTCTATCGTGAACACGTCCACTTGAGAACTGAAATTGAAACACATTTCATGTCATTTCGCGCGATATTTCCTATTGTATTAGCATCATAATAATTTAAACAACTTGGGAATCCCGAATCAGGTCTTCGCCAAATTTATATTATACCAAATCTTAAGTATTCTTTCCCAAACAAAAAAAATAGAATTATGCAAAACCTTTTTTTATTATGACCAACGAATGGACACAATTTTTTGTGACGGAGTTACGCCCGTACACAAAAAAAAAAAAAAAATAAACATCCGAATTGAGAAACTCCTTCTTTTTAGGAAGTTTAAATTGTATTATTTTGATCCTGATTATGATAATATTTATGTTTATATGATCGATAATACTAAAAACTTAAATTATACAATTGAATTTGGAATATAAAAACAAAGTCAGTCCTCGGTCCTCTCAAATTGAAATATAGGTAGTATTTAATATATAGGTTAACAATAAGAAGGATATTCTGATAAGGAGACATGTTCACCACTACAAAGAACAAAATTCTTGACTGAGAGTTTTTTTATTTTTATATCATAAGATAGCAAACAAGCAGAAGGGTCTCCTGATGGAAAGAGTCAACCATCGCCTATAGACACCAAAGATGTTAATGGTGCGTTGCTATCTTGTGGCGAGGTATAATGCCACATGCATAAGTTTACCGGCTACCTTACCCTCCAAACCGGAACGACAGTGACTAGCACTAACGCTATTGCGGCAGGAATAGGTAAGGCGGTGGTACCAGACCCGGTCGAGTCGATGCAGAACTCTACCACCTAGTAGCACGATGGTAGTGACACGCATAGCCACTCGGTCGCCTTTTACGACCTGCCTGGCAGAACGGCAGTTGGCCTATTCTTCAAAGGAGCCCGAGACCAACACGGGGAAAAGATCGAGCCTTTCTCGAACGTAAGGTTTAAGCAGCTTTTTTATCAACCCACAAGCCATACAATAAACATAATAAATACGCGAACGTCGACGTATCGGAATACTCTGACGTTTTTCTTTTGCCTTTGACTCCTGACAACTTAAAAACTGAATTTTATTTTTTGTCTCTTATTTGATTTATAAATATAATTTATTATTGTGTATGTAAGTACGTATGATATTTATATATGTAATGTATGTATATGTTTTCTAGGTATAAATTAGTATAATCAAAATTAAACCACTTTTGTGATTATCTTGTTAGCTGAATCGTAAAATGGTAAAAATGCTTTATTCATTAAGCTCATTGATATATAAAAACCCAAGATACACAGTCAGTGTCTCAAAAACGTCCTCTAAGAATGAGTGCACAATTTAAAATTGTGCACTCACTTCAAATAGAAGCCCGTCGCTCACGTCACTGCCCGCGCGTCAAAAATACAGAATTGTTCTCTGATAAATTGTAAAATACAACATCGTGAACGTTAAAAAAATATAAGATATTGTATTTTCGGTAAGTATAAGAGTTTATCGATTTATTTTTGTCGTTTATATTACTAAATATAGGGTGTAATGTATGATTTTCATTTTATTTGTCTTAAAAATGTACACTACGCTCCAAATATAATACGACAAAATGTCAATGGTCACTTTTTCAGTAAAGGAACAGTACATTACAACTTCCTTTTAATTTAGTCGAGTAATACAAATTGATCCTGTTATTATTAGTGGAGTCGATTTTTTTTTATCAATAAGTTATTTTTTTTAATAAGATTAATTTTTTTCATTAATAATTTTGAACGCCTTTTATAGTTTTGGCAGTTGGTTAACAACTGCCAAAAGAGAAGAGGACATCAATTTGACGATTTTAAAATGTTTGATTATATTGATTACTTATTTTGAGGACCAAGTTAGGTGATTTCTTTTATTCTATTTGTACGAATATAAAATAACAATATATAATTGTTATTCTTACGATGAACTTTGGAGATATATTACGAAACTTTTAATATAACAATAGGAAATCATAAGTAGCATCGAATTTTGTTCTATTTACACGTGTTGTTGATAATGATTTCTTAAGTGGAAGGCACAGGTTGCATTAAGAATGTTTATTTTTTGATTTAATAATTTATTTTTTCATGAAATGTTGTTTTTGATTGCGGATAACTTATACTATACATATTATAAATGCTAAAGTTTGTATGTTTGGATGTTTGATAATCAATCACGTAAAAAATGGCTGTACTAATTTGGATTTGGACTCGGATATAAGATGACCTGGAATAGCACATAGAATACTTTTATCCTAATGCAGAGATCTCCAGCTAGTCTCGTATAAATTTTAAGTGACTGTTTATATGTACGAGTTGTTTTATTTGCATACTAGCTGTTACCCGCGGCTTTGCTCGCGCATATTTACTTTAGAAAAAAATCTCTACATTGCCGGGTGGACCGCTAGTACGTTAAAAATAATATTTACATATTCATCTTAATTATTTATATACGACATTTTTGTTATTAAAATGTAAGTAAGAAACGTAAGACATGAATTTCCTATAACTTCTAAATTTTTTATACCTAATATCATAACTAACTATACCTCAAACTAAAAATACCTATTAGTAACACACCTATCGATAAAACTAACGTAATTATAAAATAAATTTATAATTAACAGGAAATATCTAATCTAAAATTACCTTTGGCAATAATATTATATGTACTAAACTATACTCAAGACTAAATATACATATCTATTAGGATTTCTGTGTATGTAACACACCTATGTAACCAACTAATGTAACTATATTAAAAAAGTCTTTGAGCTGGTTGACCCTACAGGCCACCTGAAACTTCCTGCTAAATTTAAGTATTTTAACCTCAGAGAAAAAAACTATGCCTAAGCATAGACTATTGAATTAAAAAAGTTCAAAAGTCCAAAGTTTTTTTTAAAAATGATACTTAGTCATTCAGAATTTGAAAAGATGTACATTTTTTCAAAATCACTAACGAGTTTGTTCTTCCGAATAACATTGCACATTTTTTTAGCTCTAAATTGTTTTATTGGAATTTTTTTATATGAGGGCCAATAAAATTTTCAGAAGCCGACATCGCATTAGCAACTAACCTATTGTGTTTCAAATGTCTATGGGCAGTATTCGCTCGTACGTCTGCAGATACTATAACTTAACAAATGTTCGTTTACATAATACTGCAAAAAAAACCAGAAAAACCGAAATCTAATTCAAAACGAGAATTCTACGAAAAGCTAAACTTATTTCTAGGAAATTAATGCGTTTCCTTACTATGTTGTCGATACATTACACAGTAATGTCTGAAAAAATCGTGTCTGTTATCATATAAAAATGTATGAACTTTATAACGTAGTCATAGTCACCATTGCAGTAAATTTCCTATTTCAGTATATTCTAAATCTATTAGACTATGCAAAATGTATCAATATCAAGCGTCAAATACTACATGGCTATAAACCCACAGTTTGCCTATATGTATAGGTTCTGTGTAATAGAACCAACAACCTACCTATAACGTTTGAAATATAAATAAATTATTTTAATGGTCATTATTTGTTTTATTGATATATAAATGTTCTACGCAAAAACAGATTTTCGACAAGATTTTTTTTATGTAAATTTTACAAACCCTTAAAATACTACCTCAATGCATAAAAATATTTATATTCGACTCCACATATGCCTACCGGCTAACTTAAGTCAAAAATTTTATTGCTTTTTGTACATTGTTTTTTAAAAATGACTTTAAATATTGCGATTAAGGTTGAATATGCAAAAACACGTTTGTGCCATAACTATAAACTTTTTAGACTGAATTAGCGACAGTTTTGAGTGTTAGTTTTGTTCATAACTGTGTATCTTGGGTATTTTATATCAATGATTAAGCTCGACATTTGTACCTCGTACATTTTTTTTTGTTCAATAAATTTAAAAAGCTTAACAAAAAATAGTTTGATTCTATATAAATTAAATAACAATTTTGATTTGATTTTGACTATAATTTAAATGACTATAAACTAAATTTTTTATAACTTAATACAGACACATCTCATCACTATGCACATCTAGAAAACTCTAAAAACTCCATGAATTTGGCGAGTTATGGTAATAATATATAACAGTATGGTTTACAAAATAAAATAAATATAAAACTGGACTTAAATACAAAATAATCGAATGTAATATTGTATAATAATAAATTTTAAGTCTTTTTATATATGAAATCTAAGATATCAAAATAGCGAAAAACAGAAAATGTTCTACCAAATAACTCACTATTTATAAAAAAAATTGTATGTCAATAATTATATACAACCATATTCCTGATAAATAATTCTAAATTGTAAATAATTAATATGAATTCCGCATAACGGTATTTGATTTGATATGAATTTTTTGCTGATAAGATAAAATGTAACCCGAACAAATCTTTTAAAATTTTGAACACGAAATTTAGGTATATATTTAAAATTTTAGTGTCAATAAATCTAAATCTCATATTTTAAAAACTGTAGACACTACATTAGTGTGCATTGTTATAAAAGAATGCAAATCTTTTAATATGTCACTCCATATTGGTTGAAAATTTTTGTGATTATAAATAAAATGTAACAATTTATCCTTCCTGCAATTAAAGAATCTTTCTTGTTTTCTTAAAACTATAAACCAAAATGAAAATTTTCCCTATTTTTTTAAATCGATTGAAAGGGTGAACTAAACACTATATTTTTTGTTGCACTGAAAACCATAGAAAACATACATAGCTGAAAACCATTCAATTTGTTGTTTCATGCTAAAGATACAATAAAAGATACTCACTTCTTTCTACCTATAGCTATAAGTCTAAACTTATGATTGACTCGAACGCATGTCGCATCGTCGATGCCTTGCGCCCATATCCCTTGGACTGCCTGGGAAAAAATAAATAAAATATACTAAAATTGATATGACTCCATTTGTGTTAGCCTATACATTGTACACACACAGACAAAATATTTTACGCTACACAAAAGAAAAAGTAAAGGAAAATGCATAGCATGTTACGAATTTGCCTAATATATATTAATTTTAAGCTAAATACAACGAAAACCTTATGTACCATCTATATAAATACAATTTAAATTAGTTTATGTACCGGCCTACGCTTTCACATACCGGCCTACGCTTTCACATCGGTGGAATTAAGTTTTTCAACAAAAAGAGATCACAAAACTCAGCAAACATATTGAAAAACATTTATTTCTTGTTAAGCTTTATCGTTCACATTGTCACATGAAAAATCAAACTTTTTTTAGGACATTAATACATATTTAAAGAATTATTTTATTTTATTAATTACATTTTAAAATCACATAATGTTCTTAAATTGTTAATTAATTATAAATATCTAGATAAAATTATAATATTTTCACACTCGCATCCCCAAAGGACTACTCGAGAGTAAAAGTGCATCCATTATTTGCCAACGGTATTATATCTCACAATGTGATAAGTTAACTAAATCAAATCAGGCAAATGTTCAAAAAGATCAAAAACACAAATTCTAGAAAATTTGCTTTGATATTCCAACCCAGGACCAAAGAAAATAATTATATATCGAAACGTACCGCAAGACTATTGAGACTATTTCTATAATTTATACTTTCCATCGGCACTTGGTGAAACTCCGTCTTAATTATTGTTTTAAATTTTACACTTGTACTGTTTCACAATTGTGAAACAGAACAAGTGTAAAATTTAAAACAATAATTAAAACAATAATGAGACTATTTCTATTATCGAATTTAAAAAATCTGCACCATTGTTACAACATAATATATGTAAGACAATTGTTCTAGCCTCATGCTAGAGTAGTAGATTTATGAAGTACAACACAACCTAGCTGAAAATAATATCTAGCCTAAAAAACGGAATGTTATAACTCCTTACCCTTAAATCTGTTTCCAAACATATTATCTTGGATAATGAAAAAAAAAACACAAATACCATTAAACTTCATAACAAATAAAATCCCATGTTCCATATAGGTACCATCAAAATCGAAAAAAGGTTTTATTCAAATAAACTTTTATGGGCACTTTAAAAAACTATTACCTGATTGGCGGCTTGGCGGATTGGCGGCGGCTCTCGTAAAGAGTAAAGTATTCTATGGAACGCGGCCACACACTGAGATCCGGCGGAAAAAACTCAGCAAGTTTGTCTTTTTTGTCTATTATTTATATTATTAAATGTGTTACAATTGTGTTACAAGTTGTAAATCTGCTCAATAATCTGAGATTTTATAATAGCCTTTTTTACACAATTTTGTTTTAACACATTTTTTTAATTTGTTTATTGGTAGATCTCTCATTTGTGCTGGACAAATTACACAATTTGCAAATTATTTGCTTGTGATATGAGTGTTAGTCAATAATACTAATCTATATTATATTAATAAGTGAAGAAAATACTTTGTGGGGTACAAAGTATTTTCTTCACTTATTAATATAATATAATATATATAATAATTTTGACAAGGGGCCATCCATAAATTACGTCACACGTTAAGGGGGAGGGAGGGGGTCGAAGAAGTGTGACATTGTGTGACAAGGGGTAGGGAGGGGTCCCAAATCATTTTTTCAATACAATACCTGTATAGATAAAAAATGATCAAAGGAAATTATTTTTCCAATGTAAAATTGTAAAATATGTGACATCACACAAGTTAGGGGGGGTCTCACAAATGTGACCAGCTGTGACAAGGACGGGGGAGAGGTCAAAAAATAGTGAAATTCGTGTGACGTAATTTATGGATGACCCCAAAAAATTACGCGAAATGGAACAATTTGAAATTTGACACAGTTAAAGCTTACATTGTAAGCTTGTAAGTCTTTGTTGAGGACTGCCGAAACTTAATATTTTTAAATAATATGCACCAGATATACATTAACTTAATAAAAATAAACATTACACACACTACATTCATGTGACATACATAAATAAAAAAAATATATATATTCACGGGACAAATTACACATCTAACCCCAAAGTAAGCAAATTATTTGCTTGTGTTATGGGTGCTAGTCAACAATAGAAATACATATATAAATACTATATTTAATAACATGATAATATATACACATGTATACTATTTTTTTTACGTCTAAAATCTGTTGTCAAATTTAAAATAGATTTTATTGTTTAGTTTATGATCAAATTTCGGCTACAAGACGATCGCTACTACATAGAAATATGTGTGATATAAATGTTGTAATATATTTCAAAGACACCCAAACCCAAAAATACAAACATTTATGCTCATCACACAAATTTACATCCTTGTTGGGGAATTGACCCTGAGCCCCATATATTGCGTAGTCTGGGCCGCTAACCACTCGACCAACGAAACGAATATGAAGCGGGACATACGGGAATGTTAATTATACAATCATGTCTGAATGAATGGCTGGCATATTTTTATATCCTAGGAAAGCAAGCAGGTCAATGCAATCTTGGTAGGAAGAAACAATTGTCGCCGTAAACAATAGTTTGCTGCCAATTGCTTATTGGATTGAGATGCCAAATGCAAGTTTACAAGCTACCTCATCCTAAAAAACCGGAATATAGCAGTGATAAGCAGTGACACTATTGCGGCAGGAAAATGTATATACCCGGAAGAGACATAGCAGAATTTTACCACATGGTAGCGCAGTGAGAGTGTTTGCTCAGGAGTTCGCTATTTATGGACACCCAAGCAGGGAGTTAGATAGTCAATTCTGCAAAAGGGAATTTTTCTTTGAAGAATAGACCAACTTACCTATTCCTGCCGCAATAGCGTCAGTGCTTGTCGCTGTCGTGTTCCGGTTTGGACGGTAAGGTAGCCGGTAAACTTATGCATGTGGCATTAGACCTCGCCACAAGATAGCAACGCACTATTAATATCTTTGGTGTCTATAGGCGATGGTTGACTCTTTGCATCAGGAGAACCATCTGCTTCTTTGCTATCTTATGATATAAAAAAGGGGGAATAGACCATAAAGAGAAAAAAACGGATCACCTATCTACAAAAGTCAAAACACCCATACTGAATGGATAGCAATGTATCATTAACAATTTTTATTTTGTCTACAAGCAATAGTTATCTCTTCTAATAATGAGTCGTTTACTTTTTTTTATTATTCCGTACTATCAAAAAATATTCCGTAGACTTAAATCTAAACCCACATAAAAGCAGTTTTCTTTGAATTATTATATTTTCGCCATGTTGCTCTAAAATCTAAATTGACCAAGAAGAATGTGATCTGCAATAATTTTTTGCTTATAACAATTTAAAAATAATGTTTATAAGTTGCAGTTACATATTATGTAGTTGTTACCAAGTTAGAAAAATCTGAAGCTAAACAGAGTAATTTGCAATTTGGAGGTGTAAGTATATGTGTAAAAGTGCTAAATATAAATTACTAGCTGCAGCGTACAACCCGCGCTGCATTATAAAAGTTTTTGGCGAATCCCACGGAAACAACTTATTTTTCCGAGATAAAAAGTAGCCTATGTGCTATTCCAGGTCATCGTCTATCTGTATGCCGATTTCCATCCAAATCCGTTCACCAGTTTTGGCGTGATTGAGTAACAAACATCCATCCATCCAAACATCCAAACTTTAGCATTTATAATATTGTTACGAATAATCTAGAAGCGTGTAGAGTTGGAGCGCGCGCGCGCTAACTATCTAGAAATAAAGGAAAGAGATAGCTACTCCTGTTGACAAACAAATAGTTGAACTGGGCTATGCCATAATGGACTTTTTGGGATATGGCATGAGGTTGAAAGTAGCGTGTACTAGGATTTATGACTCATTTAGATTTTCCAGATACATTTAGATTTTTCTGGATCCAGCTAGGACTTTACCCTGCCTATAAATAGAGAAGTGTTGACAAACACAAGGCAGTTTTTCATCAAGCGATCGTGAACGATACATCAAGTGACTAAGTGCGAAGCGAGAAGTGTTTTATTGTGTAGTGTTCTAAGTTCAGTGATAGTATAGCGAGTGACTAGGGTGTAAAGTGTATTTTAGTATTACGTTGTGTTGTGTTGTGTAAATACACGAATTTAATATAAGTTGTGTTTTCCTACAATTGCGAACCCGTGTACGTAACAATATTAATATAGATATACAGAGAAAAAAGTATCTTCACGCCCATATCCCTTAAGGGCTTGGCAGAGGTACAAATAGTGCATCTACGATTAGCCGAAGATACTTGGTCCCACAAATGTGATAGGTGGTAAGCCTATCGCCAACCGGGCACTTTCCAATCCCGGGCAACTTTGTGTTTCTCAGAAAACTGAAAAAACATTTTTTTTATTGTGCCCGACCCGGGAATCGAACCCGGGACCTTATGTGGTCAACGCCAACACTGGACCACTAGACCACAGAGGCGACTACATACACAGAGAAATTATATATAAAGCTAAATAATAATATACTAGATAATTTTATTTTATATGTACTAGATACTTATACAACATATGGTTGCTGTCTCGACGTCAGCGGGAGGCACGTAAGCGAAGTGTTTATATGCACAGATTTATATGAAATTGTTCTCAAAAGCAACAACGCGACGAGCCGCGATTTCGAGACTGCGACCACACCTTTATTTTATAAATACTAAGTCTGATATTTGATAATAACTTACATTTGGATCAAACTTAAGATTTGGTGCAGTGAGGTAAGCAGCTCTGCCATCATTTAATGTGATCCCAAACCCACACACAAGTGGAGAATACTCTATATCGTTCACATGAGTATTATCTTCTAATATTGGCTCCGCTGGAAGCAAAAAGCAAAAAACCTTGATGTTCGTCGTTGTCATGTTCCCTTTTAGAAAGACATCTGTTTATTTGTTATCATATTATACTATCAAAAAAAAAAGAAAACGTAAGTGGTCTGTCAATTAATTTATTTTTATATATTAATGCCTCCTACTCTAGGGGTAAGCCCATTTCACTCAGTTACGAGATCTCCAGGTCAGGAAAATTGAAAAGTGTTATTTAGATGTTATTGAGGTTTATTTCGGAAAACCAAAGTTTTGTAGGTGAGGGGTTACTTCCTCCTTTCCTCGAATGAGCACATACAGGTGTCAGTTCTGGTTTACGTCAAAATTGGCCAATAGTGAACACCACTCATCAACTTACAAATTAGTAAATTGTGGGGACTGAAAAGTCTATAAATGTCCCCTTCACTTTGCCTACCCCGCAAGAGAACTGGCATTCAGATACTTATTTTATTTCAAATTTTCAAATATTCAAATATCGATCTGTGTTAATGGACTTGTGTTAATTGTTAAAAAGTTTGTAAATAAAAATTTACAAACTTTTTAACAATTAACACAAGTCGATTGGCGTTACCTTGTAAGTGCATATGCACTTGTGTTAGGACACGCCACTCTTCCGCTACAAAAAATACTTAGCATAGTATAATAGGCATTAATACGTAAGGTAAGCTATATACCGAGATTAAAATATGTAGTAGTATTTTTAATTTTTAACATTCTTATTTTAAACTAACAACTTGTTATATTTATATATATATATGTATGTATCGTGAATGTGTGTGTGTATGTGTAAGTGTGCGTGTTTGTGTACGTATGTGTGTGTGTGCGTGTGGATGTGGCCATATGGATCTGACTAATAAAAAAAAAATGTAATAGGTAATGGGAAATAAATAAATAATATAATAGTACCTAATATTTCTATACTACACTAGTATAAAACTAATATAATGTTTAATTTTTTTTTTATTTAATATATTTTTAAAGTTATTTATTTAAAAATTAAGGTAATAAAACTGTTGCTTAGGATTTCTTCTTTGGTATTCTTGTCCGGGACCTCTTTAAAGAATAGATCATCTGTCGTTCTGCCAAGCAGTTCGTTAGAGGCGAATGATTTGCTATAAGAGTTACTACCATCATGACTCGCACGGGTCTGGTACCACTACTAACTATTGAGTCGGTCCAGGCCTCCTTTGAAGAATAAACCATCTGCCATTCTACCAACCAATTCGCAAAAGGCGAACGTCTTACCAAACTTGTAATTACCATCTTGAATCCAAGTAGAAACATTGTAGAGCTTCACAATGTTTCTACTTTAGGCATTTGAAGGTTTTCAAATGGCCAATTACTATCCTGAATTTCATTCTGAAGTGCAAATTACCTTTAGATACTTGTTGATTAATGGAGAAAGGAATGCGTCCAAGATCGAGACAGTAGTCACGATTTTGAGTGCCATCCCAGCGATATCGAAGGAGGTGGGCTCTAGTTGTACACACCAGTATCTCCGTGCCCGATATACAGCACATCCTTGTGATCTGCCCGTCCCATACGAGTATCTCTTTGAACTGAAAAATAAAATTATATATCCAGTTTTACAATTATTTAGAAGATGCATGAGACAGCAAATAATCAGCAGCTCTCCTGATTATATTATTATTGCTCTTCACATGGCAGCCCTGCCATATCTTCTATATTTTCCAAGACTTTCTCTATTATTATGGTTAAAAATAATAATAAGTATTTATTTATCACAACTATGATAAATATTATATACTAATTATAATTATTATATATTAATTAAATCATCTCTGTGGTCTAGTGGTCCGGTGTCGGAGTTGACCGCATGAGGTCTCGGGTTCGATTCCTGGGTCAGGCAAATAAAAAAAAGTTTTTTCAGTTTTCTGATTAAAACAAAGTTGCCCGGGATTGGAAAGTGCCCGGTTGGCGATGGGCTTGCCACCTATCACATATGTGGGACCAAGTATCTTCGGCTAATCGTGGGTGCACTTGTTGTACCTCTGCCTACTTCCTGTACCTTCGGGGATATGGGCGTGAAGATACTTTTTTATTATATCTTTTTTTTTACATCAAAGTGGTAAAATTCTAGTGACATGTCATTCAAGTGTATAATGGAAATGACATATTCACTAATGTGGCCTTGATGAAGGTACTCCAGAACATATCTTCTTTTCCTGTCCCAAATTGTTATTTTCACTGTATGACATTCTGCCACCCGATATACCACGTCCCACTAACTTTCAGTCCCTCCTAACCTATGTTTTTTCTCCCTTTGTTAAAATTTTAACTGCTTTTATTGCAACTAACAAACTTAGATTATAAGACTTGTGTTGAAAAACACGCCTTAACCTCTACCAAAATATTTGTAATGTCTATCTGTACTGTTTTGTTTAATTGTGTTGATACTCTAACCTTTACAACTAATATAAAATATGATGTCTTGTAGTTTTACTAATATTTGTCTTTGTTTTGTTCTAGATCCCTCAACGTGATAATTGTTACTCTCACCGGACATTTAATTTTTAGTGTCACTCCCATGACTGACTTGATACTGGCAGAATCCGTAATCAACGGGAAAGCCATTAATACAAGATTGAATTGAATTGACATATTCACTAAGGGTCAAGATGGATTTGTCTTATGACCAAAGTTGTATCTTATCTAAAGCTATATCTTACAATCCACATTTGAACACTAGTAGATGTATGTAACAAAACAGTCTTGACCCTTAGTGAATATGTAATTTCCATTATACAATTGAATGACATGTCACTAGAATTTCGACCGCTTTGATGTTAATTAAAAATTGTAAATACTAATATTATGCACAAATCTATATCGATACTGTTAGAGGTACCTATAAGGCTGGTTTTAGTGTCGCGCTGACCGCATGCTGATGGTTGTCACCGATGGGTCAATATGTATGTAGTCATAGGTAGCGTTATTGAGTCGCGCTGACCGCTCAGCGCTGACGGCTGTAGGTTACATACATCAGCGCCGACCGTCAGCGTGCGGTCAGCGTAACAGTAAAACCAGCCTAAAAATGGCAGTTACATGCTCTAGAATTCACGTAACAAAACGTCAATAGGATCAAAGCGCTTAGGGCTTTTACACACATAAACACGATACAACGTCGTGTTCTGCTAGGATGAGGCATAATCTATGTTAATATTATAAATGCGAAAGTTTGGATGTATTGATGGATGGATGTTATTACTCAATCACGCCAAAACTACTGAACGGATTTGGATGAAATTTGGAACACAGGTAAATAATGACCTGGATTAGCACATAGGCTATTTTTAACCCGGAAAAATGAGTTGTTCCTGTGAGATTCACGAATTTTTTTTATATATATTACGCTGCAGCTAGTGTGCAATAAATGACACAGCATAATTTGTTAGAACCCTAAATGCTTCGGTTCGATTAATGTTTTCACGCGAATCGGGCCCATGGACTGAAAATACAATATGCAGCCAAAATCACACAGTCACTAGACTTGAGTGGGCCAAAACTTCTCGCGGCAGTATGAATATCGCGAACACCACTAGCAAAATGGTCACGGGAACACATAAGTTTTGTACCTAACAAAAATTACTCATTACAGGTAAGGAAGTGTTCTCTTCAGAAAATAAATATCAAAACAACACAAGGCAAAATCCCAGTTGAGGAGCAATAGTGGTTCGAAATCGTTATGACTAAAACACTAAACCTAGACAGTGGTCCCCCTTAAATGCCTAAATTCAACACAAAATCTTAGTAGAATGTTTCACTCCTCTACAACTCAAATATTGGTCATTCAAGAGACTTAAAGTAGTACAGGCATACCAAAAAAAAACGCTAAGCCTTCACCACCTTGATGTTTTGAAACCCAAATTCAAACTAATTCCCATTAAATTTTTAAGACACTTGTCCTGCGCCACTTTTTCGTGACATCAATTACAAGGAGGGTATTTCCAGGTGGATACAACTTAGACACAAGAAAAGAGCTTACACAATCCCAAAAGTTCAACATGCGGCAACGCAACTGCAATGTCTTTGATACTCTAAAGTAAGCATCCTGCTCATTTATCCCATTTAAAAAAAATGGAAAAAGGAAGTTAAAATAGGTTAGTGAAGAGTGCACTGAAATTGCTTGCCATTGAATCTGTGGCAAAAGGGTTCTTAAATTAAAATAATATACATTGATAGCCTCTCAGATATGTGTACTTGAAGAACGGAAGGAAGCAGCCTTTCATGTACATCTTATAAGTGAAATAGTAAAATTAAATGTAATTAAAGATATAATCACTGGTTTGTCAGTTCCATCGCTGAATTTTTCCTGACTTGAAAATAATTTTGGTTGTTTTTTACTACAGACAAAACCAACAGCTTAATGTGCACATCTAAGACATGGGGGTACTAACACAACACCCCTGGAGTCCGAGTTTTTTGAGCTATCTTCTACACCACAAACTTGAAAAGTTTGTAGTATAGGAGATAGCTCAAAAAACTTTATCAACACTTGCTCAACCTCATGAACTAAGCCAAAAAATCTCTTAAACATTAGAGCAAGAGAATGTGAAGTTAATTTTAAAAATAATACTTACCAAAGTGATTTTTAATGAGGGAATAACTTCTTTAACAAAGAGCTCGGCTGAATCTCTTCTGAGACTAGCTGTGGGGGGGTCACATTGCTGGTAGGCAGTTTGGTCAGCTTGTGTTTCTACATTATACAAAATAAGATGTCCTTCTGATGTCTGAAAATAAATAACCCGTATCTTATTATAAAGAACTACAAGAATAAAGGCACAAAACTGCATGTTCAACATATAAAACTTTATATAAATCTAGCTAGTCTGATGAAAAGGAATAGTAATCACCTAAAGACATACATCAATTTTGTTGCTAATTGCATATCGCCCCATTGATCGAGTAGTTAGTGAACCTATCAATTGATGGCACTCAGGATTGTCCCCTGAAGATTTACAGGAAATATTAGATGCAAAGGTCACAGTCGCTGGACTGTCTACCCTTCAAGACAACAACATAAATTGTTAAACTTTTGCTGAATGTTCTTATGAAACAGATCGCAAGAAAAGTATGAAAAAAAATTATTATACTGGAGCCCTATTCACGTAACCAAACTTCTATCAAAGTGTTTAAAGTTCTTACACATGAAGCCATAACAAGGCAGGACGCGACATTGTTTTGTGTTTATGTTTAACCTAAATGTTTCGATTCAATTGAAGTTTTGTTATAAGGACATTGTACTATAACCTTTAACACATAACTTTAGAATTATTTTAAAAGCTGCTACAGTAACACATATACTGTGAAAATTAAAGGTCTACTTATATTCAAGTGATAGAAACCTGTGACTGACAGACAGTACCTAAAGGTATATTTATAGTTAGAGTTCTGTTTGTCATCCTTGGGGTACATAACCCTAAAAATGGAGTTTTACCGAGTGCCAAAAATATAAATTGTTAACTTTCATAAAAAAACCCATTTATCTATTTCTCTATAACATATTACAAATACAAATGATTTTTAAAGAAATTAAACACACAACCGTTGTTGAAAAAAACTATGAACTATAAATTTAATTGAAATTTGTATTAAATAGATAATAAATTCATCCTACCGAAATGCATATCATAGATGAGTCTGGTTTCCATTCTACCCCAACATTGATACCTAGTCTTTGTAGAGATTCTAAGCTCCTTTTATGGTATACGACTGGCACAGATGGCTGAAACAAAGACAGCTTTTATGTAAAGTGAATTAATTTTTGTAAATAATATAAAATATTCTCTAGGTTTGGGTATTGGATTCTCATTAAAATGAAATAATAAAATTAGGGGCTTAATTTTTGACCAATATTTCTCTAAACATAAGTGAAATGTGGATATTATACTCTCTAGTACGCGCTAGTCAACATCAAGGACTCGCCGCCACCCCCCGCTATTCTGTGTTGAAAGTGCCCTATGATATATGACCACCAACTATCACGTCCTTACATATTGAAGGTAACTCACCAGTCAGTCTGTACATACATACATACATACATATATATATATATATATATATATATATATATATATATATATATATATATATATATATATATATATATATATATATATATATATATATATATATATATATATATATAAAATAGGTGAACATATTTTAACACAGCGTTCAATGTGTCTAATCAAAGATATCCACCCAAAAAATAATGTGTCTGTGTACCATACTCTTCTTTGGTATTGTCAAAAAATAATGTGATTCAAGGGTCTACAACGTTTTGATATTATACTAGTTTAGATATTACAAATATCTAGTACCACCACCTTTACCTGTTCCTGCTGCAATAGCATCAATGCTTGTCACTGTCATTTTTTGACTTGGAGGGTAAGGTAGCCAATAAACTTACGCATGTGTGTGTGGATAACAATGCATCATTATCATCTTTGTTGTTTATGGCGGAGGTGATCCACCCCAGGTGTCACCCATTCGAGGGTGACATCTGACCATGAAAAAATGCAACTCAAAAACATTAATAAAAAAACAAGGCACACAAAAACCAAATTAATATGCTTTCCATTATCCATATATTACCAAGAAGCAGTTTGGCCGAATAAAACACTTGAATCACTTTTACATGCACAGTATAATTTTGGGCAGAGTAACACTTTCAAGAAGTGATAGAATCATAATGAATTGAAAACATGTATCCCCCGCCTATTTATACCATTCTTCTTTATATATTTTGTTCATTGTTGTTATGACATCATTATCTCACAATAACGTGCATAATACAGGTGTGCCGCACATCTGGCCGGCTAGTACTTGTCGTCAAGCGAGTTTGCTAACTCTATAACACTGATAGCGAGGAGTGATTAGTTACACTAATCAACAGTTGAGAAAATACGAATTTGAATCTTGGACGTTTTTAACATGAGGCCACCGTTGCTTTTTCAACTCACCTTAGTACCATATACAGCTTTCTGTATAGGGGTGATACAATAACAACCGCACTGAGTGACACCCACACTAGCTACGCCACTGACCTGCTCATTTGCTATCTTATAATAAAAGAGTTTATTTCCTTTGAATGTCATGTTTAAAAAAATTTCAAATCAATTTTTATTAACACATGTGTCTCAGTAAAAAAATCAGAAACAAGTCTCTTAAATTTTTGTAGCAAGTGAAGTTCCGATACCCGGGAAACTGTCCTGCTCAAGATGATGTTAATAAAGGTCAATATATTGCCGGCCATGTGTGGTATTCTTTGAATATCGAATTTACTTATTTGTTGGTATTGTTATATGTAATGTATGAAAATATCATTTAGATTAATTTTTTTATTGGGAAAACTAATCTATTAATATCCATAAAATAATCTATATAAATATTATAAATGCGAAAGATTAGATGTTAGGATGGATGTTTGGATGGATGTTTGGTACTCAATCATGCAAAAACTACTGAACGGATTTGAATGAAACTTTACAGTAATATAGATTATACATCAGAATAGCACATAGGCTACAATTTATAATGATTTTGTGTAATTTGGCGGTAATATAACGATAAGTATCAAGTAAGTCGGAAAAATTGCTGCCTTCTGAGAGCTATCTTGGCGTGAGCTGAAGTTACACGAAGATAATGTATGGAAGGATTGTTTGTCTTAAATAGTTCTAAATAAAAGTCCGCGACAGCATATGTCTACCTTTTACGTGGAATCCATAATATCCAAAATAGTATTCCATAAATACAATTAAATTATTATACTTTTTTACAAAGCATATTTCGAAGTATTTATTATTTTTTTAGTAAAATTAGTACATTTGTCGCCCTTTAGCATTTTATGTAAATGAACTTTGTCTTTTACACTAAGAAATTTGGACGAATAGTTAAAAAGTTATCACAATAAGATTAAACTAAATGGCGACCTCAAACCGGCACTCCGAGCAATTGCTGAGCAACGCGCGCCAACACCGCACATGCGAGTGGGTCTGAGTTTAAATCTTAATTTTGGCAATCAATGCCCGCGCTAACGGTTGTCCTAAGACCGGACTTTGGCTTAGTGCGTCGTCGTCATCGGGGGAGAGAGACAGGAAGGGGGGGGGGGGGGGGGGGGTGACTAATTACAGGAACAGTGGCATTTCGCTACAGGGTGCAGGGTTAAATAGGGGTCTTAGTCTATAATTTTTGGTATTCTATGATATTTTTGTACTAAAAAAGCTACATCAAATGCCTTTTCTAAAATCAAAATCGAGTGTAATTTTCAAAAGTTACAGTTTTACAAATATTAAAATTACGTTGTTTTTAACAAGCTTATTTAATATTTTTGATATAATCTTCAGGTTTAGGTATACACCGATTGACTTAAAAATCTTATCAGCTTTTTTCCTTAAGAAACTGCATCAAAAACTGTTAAGTAATTTAATCCAAATCGGTCAATTTGCTTGGGATTTATCAATGAGGAAAATTTTTGAAAAAAATGTTTTTTGACATTGCTTCGAAATTTTTTAACCTATCGATTATTTAGCTAAAGAAATATTTTAGATCTCAAAAATTGAGTTGAATGCTATTCAAAAGATAAAAATCGATCATCACTTCCAAAATATACAGCTTTTCAAAAATCAATATACTGCCATTTTTATCAAGATTGATGTTTGAATGGAAAAAAAATCTATATTTATAGTTTTTATTCTTTTGTGCTTATAATGCCTTAATTTAGCGGGAAGTTTCAGGGATGGCCTGTATGGCCACCATTTACAGATTTTTTGGTTTGTTTTAGTTATTTGAGTATGTTATTTGAGTACCAGTTGCAGGTATTTGTGAATATTAAGTAAAGTAAATTATTTTTAGTTTTCACTAGATTACCTACTATATTTTTAACTTCCCGCTGCGTAGTACATAGTGTACGTAGATAGGAAGTTATTGAATATGCCCCGATTTTCCCCCGATCTCCACGTTTTAAGGTCTTAGGAATCTTTTCCGACTATTTTCGCAATGACGTCAGTATGTCTGTATGTATTTATGTATGTGTGTGTGCATATGTGTGTATATAAATTGTTGTGTATGTCTGTGTGTGTATGTGTGCATTTCAAGAATCAAAATCGAATCAAATTTTCAAAAGATACAGCTTTTCAGATATTAAAATTACGTCATTTTTAGCAAATTTACTTTATATTTTTTTTAAATAATTTTCAGGCTAATACACCGATAGACTTAAAAATCTTATCAGCTTTTCTCCTTTAAAAACTGCGTCAAATACCGTTAATTGGATCAAAATCGACCGATTTGTTAAGGATTTATTAATGATGAAAATATTTGAAAAAATGTTTTTTGACATTGCTAAGAAATTTTTCAACCTATCCATTATTTAGCTAAAGTAATATTTTAGATCTCAAAAATTGAGTTGAATGTCATTCACGCACACTGAGTATATGATATGAACAGCACGCTGAGTATATGGTGTCTCAACGTGTTTCGGAGACTACAGAATAGTTCCAAGCTCGACATTGAAAGCATGCGAAGTATCTGATATCTCACCAGAACATTTCTTAGATTGGTGTCGGCAACAGGTCTGAAGAGCTGTAGCGTTTTAAAAAGCCACAGAAACATTTAAAACGGCTGAATCTTGCAGACACGCTGCAGATTTTTAAAGTAATTTTCAGACTAACACACCTAATATTTAGTTCCAAAATTCTTACTCAAAAAAACAAAAACAAAAATCTACGCTTTGGTATATTTATTACTTCTTTAAGCCATAAAAATTAATTAGGCAGAAAGTTTTGGGAATAGCCTGCGAGGTTATGCAATTTACAGATGTTTATATTTTGCTGCTGTTGTACGACACGCTCTTCAATAAATTCAATATATGCATTCTAATTCTTACTTTGCATAATAATAATTTAGAGTGACATCTAATTATCTGTCTGTCTATTTGTTTATTTTTAAATAATTTTTTTAAATAATTTTTATTTGTTTGTAAATGTATGTTTCATGATTGATCTGCAAAGCATATTATGAAATATCATCACAAACGATGATATTTCATAATATGGGTATTCTAAGTTCTGGGGAAAGACATAGCCTACTTATTACGAACACCACGCGGGCGAAGCCACGGGTGAAAGCTAGTTATACATATATGAACATATTACGGTACCAAATAACACCTTAATTATCTGACAGGGTTTTCTTTACATCCTGTATATGTGTATGTACATGTGTCAATTTTGTGTTAATCAAGATAATATATTTTCAACAAAAAATTACACCAATAAAAATTTATGCAGAGTGGTCATACATTAAAATCTGTGATTGAATAATCAATCATCCTCTGTTTACATACACTTTTGGTGATTCTTTTTTCAAAAATTATATGAGTCAAGCTTAAGGGTATATTTTATCTAATAAAAGAATTATCAAAATCGGGTCACTCTGTAAAAAGTTACAAGTGACCAAACATTAAAATGTGTGACTAAAAAATAAATGATGATTGTTTTGATACCATATATTTTTAAATAATAAAGCTGCCATTAAATTGTAGCAGAAAATTGAAATTATATTCTAGTAGCTGAAGCCTCACTCATTCGGGCTTTTATTTCTCCCTGTAACAATTACAGTTTTCTCATAATCTGACAAATCTACTGCCGTAAAATATACATAATATGAAACAAGTCCGGTAGTTATTGTAAGTGGATTATTCTCCTATACACAGATGCTATTTCTGGATGAGTTCTAGACAACTAATGTACATGCCTAACTTCACATCTAGGGCAAAGAAAATCTGACGAGCCTTGCGAAGGGACCCCATACCTTTATCTTTCCTACACCAAGGTGGCATGTCTTTAAGTCTTACACTAGAATAAGTTGATTATTCTAGCAGTACTGAAAATTTAGAACACTAGGGATATATGCTGTGGAAAGTGTTTAAAGTAAAAACTTAGCTAAACTGTTCTTACACGGTTATGATTATTAATGAGAAATAGTACAGTTAATATGGAAAAAATACATATAATGCGGGAACAAAGTGATACTTACCTTACAAAACCATACCACAAAACTTTCATCAGTTAGTGAGGCAAAGAGAATTTTATCTCTATTAGCTACGATTTGTTTAATTGGTGAGGAGTCTGCTGTCAAATTTTTAAGAATTTTGGGCCATCCAATTGGAAAATACATTTTTTCCTAGCATTTGGTACCTTCAAGTACATGTATTACGATTATTATTATGGTGAAATAATTTTAGCTAATTGAAAGTTATTAAAAATCTAACACTGAATACAATCATACCACACAAATGTTTTTAAATACAAATCACGGATACAAATACTAAATTTATTTAATACAAATCCAAAAGTCCTGTTTCGTCAACACTGAAACTGAAATCCATAAACGGTAAACCACCAAAGAGTATACAATACCACAGATTACTTTGTACAATACCAACAATACTGTGTAAAACGTAGTGATTAGTGATTACATACTCTTTATACTGTGTAGAGTGTAGACCACCATAGACCGGCTCACTGAATTTGGCCCCACTTTTTTTGATTTTCAGCTTTTTCATATTTTTAATTATTTGTTCGTCGTTCGTTCTTTAATGTTCGATTGTAAAAATTGTTTGTTCGTCTTTTATTTATTTATAATTAATTAAACAAATGATCACCCTTAAGTTGGCCCCCCTTACTAGATATCTTTATTTTTATCACTTAGATTAATTAATTTTGATTAATTATCGTTTGTTCGACGACTATTGGTGATTGTTCGATCATAAAAACAATTAAATTACCAATTATTATTTATTTTATATCTAATATGCAAACCATTACCTCACGCCTACATTGCGCATGCGCCAGCGGTCTAATGGCGACTGAGCGATACGTAGTGCATGTCATGTAAAAAAACGACATTATAAATAATGCTCCATTTCGAATGTTTAGTTGTAAAAGAATCATTATTAATAAATTATGTACTTATTAATAATCATCGAAAAACATCTAATGTCTATAATATAGTCCATTTACATGCATTACGTCCAATATATGTACTTAACTCATAAAGCCACATAAAGCTGTTTGTTGAGTAAACAAAAAGAGTAATTACTCTAATTAAATATGAATTTCTTATATATGTACATATGTGTGTGGGTGTGTATATCATACAACTGTTTTTAATTTGTTTCTTTGCTAAAATGATAGGCCTATTTATAATTCTGTTAAAGATGTATATATTAGATGTACTATTAGTTAACCTCAAAAAATGTGCAGATTTTTTTTTATGTATCGTGTTAAATTTACCACTATCGGAACTACCTACAATATTTCCTAATAAGAATTAAATACCTTTATATTTAATCGAGGTACTCACACTGTTGAATAAATACTTCATTCAAATCGTATAATTTGATGATATTCGAAATGGAGCATTATTTATAATGTCATTTTTTTACATGACATGCACTACGCATCGCTCAGTCGCCATTAGACTGCTGGCGCATGCGCAATGTAGGCGTGAGGTAATGGTTTGCATATTAGATATAAAACAAATAATAATTGGGAATTTAATTGTTTTTATGATCGAACAATCACCAATAGTCGTCGAACAAACGATAATTAATCAAAATTAACTAATCTAAGTGATAAAAATAAAGATATCTAGTAAGGGGGGCCAACTTAAGGGTGATCATTTGTTTAATTAATTATAAATAAATAAAAGACGAACAAACAATTTTTACAATCGAACATTAAAGAACGAACGACGAACAAATAATTAAAAATATGAAAAATCTGAAAATCAAAAAAAGTGGGGCCAAATTCAATGAGCCCCATAGACCATAAGGACAGTGTTGAGTGTTGCCAGTAGCAGATATTAAAATAGGTACAAATGAGATAGCTCAAAAAGTATCATTGTCACGAAAAAAGTAACATTTCCTTATTTTATGTACAAAATGCACTGACGTGTATAATGTGGTGATATTATACACGTCAATGACAAAATGTCACTAATACTATAATATGACAATTTATTAGACAAATAAACGAAAAACGTTTTCTGCCCCAATAGTTAAAATTCGAAAGAATTGTAATAATTTTTAATTAAATACTTGGCGTAATCCGTTTAATATTGTTAAAAATAATCTAGAAACGTGAAGAGTTGGAACGCTGAAGGGATCTAGAAATAAAAGAAAGAGATAGCTACTCCTATTAATAAACAAATAGTTGGCCGTTATCCGAATAAAAAGTTCCACGTTGTTACCAAATATGAGTCTGAGACTATCAAGTCGGGAAACACAATGCGTTTGCCGGGAGTTGTGAATTCAATTTAGCATTTTATCAATCAATTTAGGTGTTCCCACGGAGTCTAATGTCAAGGGTCCTCGTGCATCTCAATCAGGCATAAGGAACTTGCGTTAATTGGAAAGCGGACGTAGCAACGGACGGCGGACAAGCGGACGGACCGAGCTATAGCTTTATCTTTTACCATTCACCACCTAGAGACCAACAGACCTCATAACGGGTATCCCCCCACCAAAGGTAAAAGACATGGTGCTAGAGATTTGGAAACTCTACACTTAAAACTTATAAATCTGCTTGGGAACGATTTATAAAATTGTGTGAAGTAAGTAAAATGGTTTAAATGTTGATGCAAAAAAAAACATCGGGATCGTATTTAGCAAAAATTTTTACCAGATTTATATTTAACTCAAAAAACATCATATAAAACTATTTTAGTTCATAAATCTGTGGTTTTTACATTGAGTTGTAATAAAAATTGAGTTGAAATATTTGGATTAAGCACTTTTGAAAAGTGTCGCGCCATTGTGCAATTGTGTTATTGCTTTGTTCGGGCCGAAGGATAGGTATATGACCCGACATTTTTAAATATCGGGGAAAAATTGTATATTGATAATACTGACAAAAAATGGGTCACATTTTGGCCCAAGCGCGGTTCCAAAACCGATTCGGCACTACACGTCCAATGGTTGGGAATGCAAATAGTTTTAAAGTTGGTTCCGGTATTTTAGACTAGAAAACAATTAAAATTAAGCATGAAGAGGTGTAGCAATGCTAAAATAGATAATCTATTTCTCACTGTATATGGAAAGCCTGCTGCTACTTCTAGAACGGTAATTGTGGGTTGAGTTTAATATGTTTTAAGGTAGATTGGAATCGCGGCAATCCTAGGAAGTGTTAGGTCGGCTGTTGGCTCAAGATAAAATTTTAGATAGATAGATAAAAATTTTGCAAGGGGAAACTGGAGATCTGAAAATATGTTCAAAAAAAAACTAAGAGTATAGAAAAGATATCAGGCCTAATTAAAAAGGCCAGAGATCAGGATCTTAATAACGGCATTTTTCGAGCACTAGCATAAGATTGATTATGTATAAAATATAAAAGTTGTATATTACCTAATGTATATTTGTAACACTTCATCTTTTAACTAAGCTTGAGAATTATACTCAATACTATCGTAAATTAGCATACAACCTATAGTTCAAAACAATCGATGATATTGATACTATAAATTCTATCGCTACTATTGTTTCCTAGACATTCAATAGTATCGATACTATCGATATTATTTTCTGATTAGGAAATACAAATACTATAGATAGTATCAATAGTATTGCACTTAGCGGATTGTATTGTATCCTTCTAAATTATCGATTGAATCGATATTATTTATGAAATCGATACAATCGACGGTTGTATCAATGGTGTAGGCTTTTTTAGATAGTTTGGCGGAACTATCGATAGTTTGGCAACACTAATTGTCGGTACGAAAATCAAGACGCCAATGAGCTAGTCACTGCAATAATCCTGGTAAAACACAAGAGGCGGGGAAAAGATAGCGGGCACCAGAAGGCGGGAAATCGACACTGGCTCCCTCTGTGTGTCAATTCGGAACTACAACTACGTGAAGTCGGACCGGAAGTCAATAGATGCTCTCTCATTATTGTTTAAAAGGCCTCGAATAACGGCGCAAGGACATAGTGTAAAGTTTTAGAATGCAAAATTGATAAGTTGTAAAATATCGAAAAAAAATTCAAAAAACATTTGTAATAAATTATTTTCATTGATAAATCCCAAACGAATCAACCGATTTTGATTTACGGTATTGGAAACAGTTTTTTTAGTAGAAGAGTTGAATAAATTAAGAAATCTATCAGTAAATTTGTTTTGAAGTTATTTTAAAAATTTGTTTTAAAAAATTTGAGTTTGCTGTAAACAACATAATTTAAACATTTGAAATGCTGTAACTTTTGAAAACTTGAAGCAGTTTTATTTTTTAAACAGCATTTGACGTAGTTTTTTCATCACACACAAGATAACTTAGAGAATCCATTTCTAGCATTCTATGAATTTTTGTCTATTTGTCCATTTGTCTGTTTAGTTGTGCACGTATAACGTAATAAAAAATATAAAGCATAAAATAAAAAGGTAAGTAAACATTAATGGACGACAATGCGTAGGTAAGTAACAGTGTATTTAATCCCCAGATTCGTTTTATTAATCAAAAAATACGTACTGGCAAAATCCTACGTCCGGAATCGAAAAATCACAGCCTACTGACCATTAGTACGTCCGCAGTGCGCCACGGTCACGTGGCCACTGTAGCCTTGTTACCACAGCAACGCGACCATTGGCCGCGTTACCATAGCAACGCAGGTATGCGACGTCGCGGCGGCTTCGTATAGCACAAAGTTTAGGCCCTGAATATATAACAGCGATGTGTAAGGAAATAATATTTTGCGTGAATGTGATTAAAAAATATTTCCGTATTCCGGATATGGTTGTAAATTCAAATACTGACATTAATCCCAAAATTAAACAGTCTCCTCGATTTGCAGAACTTTCAAAATTTTCTTGAAGGTGAAAAAATAAAAAAATACATTTTTGCAAATTGCATAAAGTTCCGGATCGCGTATGAGGTTGCAAGTTTGTAAAAGCATCAGAATAGATGTTTTCGAAGTTTGCAACCAAGTTTCAAAACTTTTGTAATTATTCCGAGACCACCTTACTCGAAAAAATGACCACGAATTAAAAAGAATTATAAATAAACATGTTCCGGTCAACGTAAAAGGTTGCAAATTTGTACAATCATTCGGTATATTTTTCCGATATATCTGTCAAATTTGCAGAACTTTTGGAACGTTTTCTTTCAGTTTAATAAAGAAAAACATTAATTTTTAATAACAAAAAATGTTCCGTACACTTGAATTGGTTGCAAATTTGACACCTGATGTAAAATAATATATTTAACACCACTCCAACTTTGCAGAACTTTTGGAATTTTGGTCTCAAGAACTGAGCAAATTATCATTTATTGCATTTTTAACAATGTTCCGGACCGCAGAACAGGTTGCAAAATTTTATAGTTTGTTTTAATACCATTCCCGAACTTACATCAAAATTTGAAAATTTTTGGAATTATAATGAATTAATTATCTTGACTGACTGGACTAATTCTCACACCAGTGTATTGCAGTGCTCAAGACCTCTTAAAAAATATACGCTTTACAGTATCGGATTCAATCCAAACCACTCATTAACCATTTTTGTGACCACGGTCCACCGGAACGAACTCGGAACGTTTGCGCGTAACGGTCCGTGTGTTTTTAGAAAAAAAATGCGAAAATATCTGGTGGTATGAGCGGATAAAATATTACTTTTATTTATTTATTTATTTATTTTACATAAACAAAAATCCACAGCTTAATTTACAGAAAATACTTACAGTACTATATACATTGAACATTAGCCAATTACGGATTTTTCTCTGTTTTCTGATCATATTATGACGTAGTTAATTAGGTAGTAAATAATTATTAATAGAAGCGGAAAGTTACAAAGCTGGGAATTTAAAATTAAAAATAATAATAATAATAAGAGAGAAAATTATAAAAGAAAATAACATATTTATACAATTAAAGATAATGCAGTAAAAAAAAAAACAAAAGAAAACAACTCCAGCATCAGAAATACGTTAGCGTTTGTTTATGTACGTGCGTGTGTGTGTGTGTATGTGTTGGGTGTGTGCGTGTGTGTGTGTGTCTGTGAGAGAGAAAGAGAGAGTGTGTGAGAGTTACATATATAAAGCATCAATTTAAGGTAGATGGAAAACGATTAGTTGGATGGAAAACGATTAGTTACCATAATACATCTGTTTTATTTCACATGTTCCAATGTTCAATGTTTAATTTACAGATATATTTAGTTTCTATTAAAGTAGTAGTTGTATAGATATACTACTATAAACGAGAGGAATCGATCCGGAAATATTCCATTGCCGTATCGAATAATTTCGCAAACTCAAAATTTAGTACCTACTTTTCTTAACGTTGCAACACACTGAAATTGTCAAATCTGGAATCTAATATTTAGAGGTCAATGCTAGAATCGAATTAAAATTCCGAGTAAAACGTAGTGATTGTATACCTACTCTTTGATTCCGAGTATAGTAGTAGTTTCCTTCAGTTGGTAGGTAGTAGTTTCTTTCATCTAAGGCAGGAACCCACCCATTGATAATGCGATGAACCGTATGATAGAACTTCACTGAAATTCGTTTAATCCTTAATAATTATATTATCCCTTGTAACATTATGGAATATGCAATAAAATGGAAGTTGAAACATTGTATACCTACGTCATACAAGTGCCGTCGCGAACTTACTGTTCACACATTCGCGGGATGAATCATTTTGACATTCGCACACGAACATGGAGGACATGAAAATAATGACAGCGTGCGTGCTACATCTATTAAGTCTATGCAATTATTCAGGTAGGTAGGTAGTATCCTGCATACAAAAGTAAATCTCATAAAATTTCATACTAGTTAAAATACGGTTCCATGCATCGTTTTCTTTTGTCTGTTTTAATGATTGCGATGTTTTGGGTTTCAAATCGATCCGCCGCTGTATCAGTTATACGGGGGCACAACGTGCGTAAGTAAAAATTAATAAAAACTTACCAAACGGTTAAAATAAAAACAAAATATATTTTTGTCAAAAAATGGCAAGGAGAGTGTAATTTAAATTGTTTGTAAAAATTTTTGGGAAAAGTGACAGAGTTATGATGAATAACAATTTAATTTTATGCAAACTTTATTATTTTTTTATAGTGTGAAAACTCTATCCTTCACAAGGGCTCCCAAATAAATTATATACGGGTCCCCGCTAAGATACGCTACGCCACTGACTCCACTCTATTTTGTTTGCACGTCCTGTTGGGTTGGGTGCTAGCTGACACTGAATGCAAGTGAATGAATAAGCAGTAAGATCATGATCTTCATTCGTGCCCTTTGATTCCTGTCTGAAAAACCGCTACCAACGCGAGCGTGCGAATCGCGAAGCGAGGCACAAGGTTAATAGGGTAGCACTATTCACACATGTCTTCGTTATTCGCTTCTTCATTTGCCTCGCGTTTCGTACGAATGTGTAAATACGACATTAATTTTTTTTGCACGCATGATATGTGCACATGCTATGCAAATAGCAACAGTGTGACTAGAATCAGTATTTAAAAAAATCAGTATTTTTATAGGTATATTGCGGGAAGTCAGTATTTTTTAATATTTTGGATATGAAATTGAGCTATCTAGTATCTATAAAAAGTTATGATAACACCGTAAGCATCGTCTTTGCGAACGTCGTGAATATTGCTGATTAGGGAATTCCCCACGTTTAGTCTGAATTTTAGCAAAGATCAGTAAGTTGCAGAAAAGACATGGCTGTCGGCCCCGTTGTAGTATAATTAAACTATACAATAAATAAAAATAATTTATTATATTCCAAGCAAGGTCTGAATTTTAAGTTTTCAATAGTAGGAATACCTATTAGAATTACAAAAATATTTTTGCGTATGAATAACAAAATATAGTATCAACAAATTAAAATGTGGTTTACTTAAGAGGACAAAAATATAATTAATCTGTTTTGGTAAATAACTATTGTCTATATTTACCAGTATTTAATCTATGCGAGCGCTTACCTATTTTCCTTAGATGAAGGAAACTATTACCTACTAGATATGAAATAAACAAGGGAAACCCTGTCATTTCGTCCCTAACAATGGCGGACTTAAGAACAGCTGTTTACTGTCTACTGCTACATAACAATTGCAAAATTATATTGCAATTGAGCATGTTATTTTAACAATTCGTTTTTATTTTAGATTTAAGGTACACACTTAAATTATAGAAAAATACAAATAAACGCTAAAATCAATTTAATATTTTGTAATCAAAGGGTTATTTGACATTAAATTTTAACTTACCTACATTGAAGCGTATTTTAGTAATGGCGTTTCGGCCGCAAGCTGTTTTAGGTGACGTAATTTGCTTAAATGATTTGAAATTAGAACACTGACAAAATTATTGTAGCTTTATCTTTTATGAAAATTCTAACTTGTTAGACAGAGATAAAGCCATTTTTATTTATTCAGCGTTGGAATGCATGCAATTTTATAATTTTGATTGTTTATGGAAATTAATGCCAAGACCTGATCATTCTCTTGTCAAAGGTATTTTCACATATCAATGACTTGTATAATATTACCACATTATATACGTCATTGTCACATATAAATTAAAAAAAACAAACCAAAGAAACAAAAATATAAACGAAAATATGACCAATTTTTAAAATATTTTTATATCGCCTCTATGGTCTAGTGGTCCAGCGTTGGCGTTGACCACATGAGGTCCCGGGTTCGATTCCCGGGTCGGGCACATAAAAAAAGTGTTTTTTCAGTTTTCTGAGAAACACAAAGTTGCCCGGGATTGGGAAGTACCCGTTTGGCGATAGGCTAGCCACTTATCACATTTGTGGGACCAAGTATCTTCCGCTAATCGTGGGTGCATTTGTTGTACCTCTGCCTACCCCTTCGGGGATATGAGCGTGAAGATACTTTTTTTTTTTAAATAAAGCAAGATGTTAAGGATGGAAAAGGTTGTGTTAATTTTAATCCTTTTAAAATAATATCACAATGCAAGGTTAATAAGAATTGTGATTAATAATAATTAGTAATGCTGGGGCCCTGCTGCGTCTATCATCACAAAGCTTTGTGCAATGACACGATAAATGTAAAGGTCACATCTGCATTTATCGTGTCATTGCACGAAGTTTTGTGACGGTAGACGCAAGTGCAGCTGAGGCATAAGTAAAACACTTTAAAAATATCAGCATTTTTATTGGTATATTTGTTTTATGCAATTCGGTATACTTCAGGATTTTTGTAAAATTTGATCTGGTCACACTGAAGAATAATTTATGAATTTGAGAGTGTTTGAAAGTTATCTGTGCATAGGTTTGTGGCGATGCCTAACAATTTTCTAAATCAACACAAGTTTACCTATTTAATAAATTTCAAAGTTAATTTATAGATATCCTAAAATTCAAAGAAGTTGAATGCCTAGAATTGTTAGTATTTTAAACCTAATTATGTTTTTCACATTTATTGGCATACTACCTCGTTTGCGATATAATGTCGGAAGAAATTGATTTGGTATCCAAGAACATTAGTATAAGTGAGGACGCATTTGAGCAGTTTCAAGCTGGTGCTATGTATGAAGAAGATGAATTTATCACACTTGCAGACATTGCTTCTCCTACACAAAGCAAATCTGATGTCACGGACGTTTTAACCGATATGCCTAGTGATGAAATAATATCCACCCAAGATCAGATACAAGATGTAAACAATGTTATGTTGCACAAAGTTGAAACCGTGGAAAATATAGCGGAAACATCAGACAACGTACCCTCAGACCAGGTAACCCAAAAAAATATTGAAGTTCCCATTAAAGTTCCGAAGAAAAGAGGTAGAAAAAAGAAAACGGAAAATACGGCCATATCACAAAATTTGCTTGAAAACAACCCTTCTGTAAATGAAGATGTTATTGCTACTAATAATTCTGATTTGAATTATGACATGATAATTGGTGAAGATGATATACCAGAAGAATTTCTATCCAGACCTGATATTTCGAGTGATAAGCCTAAACGAAGTAAAAAAACAAATGTTCTAGTGTTAAATAAAGATTGTGTGACTCCAAAAAGGGGGAGACCAAGAAAAGGAAGCTTAAATGTTACAAGAGAATCTAAAGAATCAACTGAAGATGGTGAACAGAATACAATTAAAGATGTTCCAAAAGTTGAAACCAATGGAAAAGTTCATAAAGGGCGAGGAAGACGGAGAAAGAAGAATAACATTGAAGAAAATACAAAGCAGGAAAGTAATTTTTTGACTGATAATATAAATTCTATGGCTCAAAATGACTCTACAGATATATCATTAAATAAATCTTCTATAGACGATGATATAGTAAAGGAAACAACTACTGAAATAGATAGTAAAATTTTAAATAAAGAAATTCCAATTGACTCTGTTGGTTTAAACCAGCTTTCAGAGGATGACTTGGAAGATTTACCGCTAATGGCCATCAGTAAAAGAAATCAGTTGGCAAAGCAAGAGAGCTCTAAAGTTGATAGAAGTACAAAGATGAATATTGCTTCACATAAAAAACGAGGTAGACCAAAAAAAGATAAGAATGTAAGTACTTTAAGTGATATTAACATAAGTGAGGAAGTAGTTGAAGCGAAAAAACTTGATGAAAACAATGTGGATGATCCTAGTGTACAAAAATTGAATGATAATATTAATCAATTGGAAAATGCTGAAGAAGTAAACAAAATCTCAAATCAAGATAATAAAACTAATTCTGCAAATACCACCGATGAAAATATAGATTCTTTGAAGGAAGGATTATCAAAAAGAAATGTTAAAATACCTCTCATGGAAGACTTTGAGTATAATATAGATAGTGTTATCAATAATAATAAAGATCACGATTCTAATGGTGTGACTACATCTGCACCAAACGAATTATTGGAACCTATAAATGAAGAAACTTTATTAGAAGAGTCTACAAAAAGGCCTGTTCGTAGAAAAGCTAAAAAAGCAATGCATTATGACGAAGGGTCTGATGAAGACCCTTTTGCAAATGTTGAATTATCTGATGACGAACCGAAAAGAGGAAGGAAGAGTGGTAAATATTATTCTGATGATGAGTACATACCAGGAGGCAAAAGGGGAAAACCCTCAACACCCTCAGAGTCAACAGACAGTGAAATTGATATGGATTTAATACCTGAAAAGAAACCAAAGAAAAAAAAAGGTAGTCCCAGAAAGAGTGGTATAAAATCTGACTCTAGTAATGTACCAGATATAGTAACTACTATACAACCTACAGAAAATGTTGATGACATAGAAGGTTGCTTAGAAACTTCAGTAATTAAAAATGAAAAAGTGGGTGACAAACTTACTACAGATTCCGTTGGGCCCCCAGAGCAATTTTCATCATGGGGTAAAACAAATGCATTTGAAAATTTTCTTGCTAAGAAAATTCAGAGTACGGAAATAAAAATAAAGAAAGCTAAATCAGTCAATGCTATAGTACCGTTGCAAATACCTGTATTAGATCCAAATGAACGTAAGGCAGTTGATATATTTACACAGACAACTGTTGTTACCACAAAATCTAGTGCAGTGCAAACAAACCCTATAAAAGAACTTCCCATGAAAGATCAAATTGCTCTCACAGCTGAACAATCAGTGAAAGCATGTGAATTCTTGTCTAACATTGTTAAGACTACAGCTGAGCTAGGACAATTAATGACACAAAAATCTGAGGACTTTATTGAAAAGAAGATTAATACAAATTATGTAGTTGATACTTTTAAGATGGATTATTGTGTCAAAAAATCATTTTTATTGTTCAAGTTAGCTAAACATAATTTAGAACAGATGGAAAATGATTTAACTAAACAATATGATGAATTTTTAAAGGCAAACAATTTATTGCAATACAGAGAAAAAGAAAAGGTTATGTCATCTACTGTTACAGGTCAAAACAGTGATAGTGATTGTGAAATAATTGAAGATACTTCAACTACAACGAAAGCGAAAAAACCAGTGTTTAATCCAAAAACTGTATTTTTAAACAAGGAATTATCAATTAAAATTGCTAAAAAACCTTCCACAGAGCCTAAACCTAAAGAAAAAATTGCTGTAAAAGGAAGACATGCTGTGTGGATTAATGATTCCATCATGGTTAAGAAGGTTAAACCAAATCAGTCTTTTTTAGCCCAGGACAGCCGAAATAAAAAACCACCTGATACATTTGTAACATTAAAAATGGTAAATGATTTCTTTTCAATGCATAATTATGAAAAAGCAATATCTCTTTGTGCTTCTTTAACTACTCCACAGTGGTATTATAGTCAACACAATATTGTTTGCAACTACTTTATTGATACAACAAAAACTGTTGAAACAATGCCACAAAATTCACAAAATAACAGTACCGAAATGGAACCAAGTGGTAGTGTACGCATTGAGTCAAAAAATGAATGTTCAATAACTACTAAATATTTTGTCAAGTCCCTACTAGATCTTAGTATACAAGTACTGCAAAATCATATGTTTTCTAAAAAAAAACCTGAAAATGATAGAAAACAAGTAGACACAACATATGATGCAACAAGCATGGTTCAAAATTTAACAAATAACAGCCAGAAATGCATAAACCAATTTAATTGTCTGTCACACGATAAGGAAACTATTACAAAATGTGATCAAAATGAGAATATAAGCTTTCCATCACTTAAATTGCTTACTTATAATAGAATGGTAGAAGTACTGTATAAATGTAACTGCAACAATAAAAAAGAAAAATTTAGTGTTTACAATGACAACATTGAAAGCTGTATAAATTTTAGTAATGAATCTATGGATGATATTGATTTTAGAAGTTCAGACTTCTTACAGACTGTGAAAATATATTATCTTTCAGATTATGAAAATTCAGACTATAATGATTTAAATGATACTACATCTTTTGAAAATGTTAATAATATATACCAAGTACCATTTTTGAAAACACTTTCATATTCAAAAATAGTACAATTAGCTTATAAACCATGTGAAAATGAAGAACAAAGATATCGTAACTTCAAATTTGATCGTGGTGTATCAAATTCATCACTAAACAACATCACAATGACACCCACAGTCAATTCATCAAGCTGTGTTTTAAGCACCAGTGTTATAGAAAAAGAAAGTGACCATTATGTGTCAGAAGTACCTACACTAAAAGCCCTTAGTTTTTATATAGTAAGAAAACTTGCCTGTGTGTCTAATAAAGATGAAAATTATATGATACCAAAGAAAACAATTGGCAGAGATCAAAAAACTATAGATACATTGTTTTCGCTATGTGTTCAATTCATACAAAATTATCATACTAATAATGATAATATTTGCACTGATAAGAGAAGATACTTATCAATGGATCCTGCAATTCTGGACAAAACTATGGTTGCCTTAAAAGATAAAGATGAAAGATCTTGTAGTAATGGTGATATTTTAAACAACAGCAAAATTTTTAGTGATACTGAAATGTATGAATATTGTAACGATTTACAAACATCGAAAAACAGAATCAACAATTTTACTTTAAAATTATGTAAAGAAAAAGAAATTGAATCTTTAAAAACATTAACATTAAAAAAGGTGATGACACTAATTTATGAGCATACAGGATTAATAAGTCATTTTCATGACACTTTAAATGGTCATGACAAAAACCTCAAACATAATGTAGGAAATGAACAGGATTTGAAGCTATCACTTGTTATTAACGAGGTAAACACAGTAACTCATGATTTTTTTAATGAAGAAGATAATTTAAATGAATATGAAGATATACATGACTATGAAGATGACAATGCACAAGACTATGAGGATGGACAAATTTTTGGTGATTCAGTATTTGAGGGTGAAGAACAAGATTTTGATAATGACGATGAATATGAAAACACCCGCCTAGAAGATAATAATTGGTCATCAAAAGTAGAAATGAAGGTATTGCGTTCAGATTTAGAACCAAATACTAACAAATACAGAGAAATTCCTCCTAAAGAAGTAGAAGATGGAGGCCGTAGTTTAGTCATAGATGTTAAAGTAGAGCCACAAGAGGTTGCACCTGATAATATTGTCGATTCATCTGTTGTAAAAGCTGAACCACTTGAAGCTGTGGAAAACGATGATTTTATACCTGCAGATGTTGTTACAAAGATGGAACATTGTGATCCTGTAGCTAATAATGCTCAATCTATCGCAAGGCAAAACAGCAACAGCTTTGATGAAGACACTTTTGAATCATTTGTGAGAGCTAATAAAATAATGGCATCCCTCTCCAATTATGAAGCTTATGATGAGGAAATTTTTAGTCAAAGTTCTTATCGTGTGCGCAGACAATATGAGCCTGACACTGAACAAGATCTTGAATCTTTTACTGATGGAATGGGCTTACTTGTACCACAAAATACTGACACCGCCAAAGATAGACTTATGCAATTTAGTTCCGATGAAGAAAGCAATAATAAGAAAAATGATAAGAAAAAACCCACAAAACGAAAAGGAAAATTAAAAAATAAAAAGGATTTTGAAAAAGATAAAATCAATAAGGAAGAACATTTTGTGCCAACAATAGAGAAACCTAATAATATTAGTGATGTTGCTAACTTAACTAAAAAAGATAAGACTAATAAAGAGGAACATTTAATAACGACAAAAGTAAAACCTATTGTTAACAGTGAGGTTGCAATTTTAACTAGAAGGATGAGAGAAAAAATTAGACTAGAAGAGAAAAAGGAAAATAATTTATTATCTGATGTAGAAGACATACCCTTAAATAAAAGAAAAGAATCTTTAAAAGACAAATCTGCTAAATCAAAAACAGTGACTTTTGAGCCTGCAGTTAGTGAATCTGTCAAAGATAAATCTGCTAAAACAAAATCTTTAAATATTGAGCCATTAGAGCGCAAATCTCCAAAGGACAAGTCACCAAAATCAAAAGCAAATATTATTGAGCCAGAAGAAGAACAGACTCTTAAAGATAAAACTGAATCAACTGAAAATGCAATACAATGTAGTGACGTAGACTCTACAGAAACAATAACAGAACTAAATAAAAGAAAAAATGGCAAACGCTATAAACCAGGTCCTAAAAGTAAGAAAAAAATAAATAAAGTTGATGGTGTGGAAAACTGTGATGATAGTAATAGCTGCCCTACTAATGATACAGATGACAGGGCATTTTCACCTATTATTAGTTCAGATAAACCAGTAGAACTTTTAGAATGTGAGCCAACTCTACCATTTTTAGAAGACATGGCACAAGAATCTGCAAGACAGGAAGAAGAGTGTAATTCAGAAAATGAAAAAACAGATAACTCTTTCACAGTACGCAATGGCTGGCACTGTTACTCAATTAAACATGAAGATCAAAAAATATATCAATATCCACATATTGCCCTGGAGAAACTACCAGAGTCTTTTGTTGAGACCTATTTTCGCTATCAAGAAGTTACAGATAGATCTAAAGATGATTCAGAAATTGACAGGTATGCAAATAATAATAAAGCCTAATTTTGTATAGGAAAAGGACAACTCAATTTATTTAATAAATTATTTAGTCAAATAAGTCTCTTATACTAAATCAGCATGTAAAATTGTTTATAAAATTAGGTTTCCTAACTAGTATGTTAACGTCTTACTTCCTTATATCTAGTAAAAAACTTAATAATTTCAGGCTTACAAATTTGCAATCCCTTCATCGGACACATTCAAAAGAAAGAGCAAATTTTTCAAAACCTAGACCGAAATCTAAAAAAATTGAAAATTTTGTCAAGGATGGTGAAGGAAATTTAATAGATGCTCCGGAAATTACTGTTAAAACTGAACCAGCTGATGAGTTGTCGCCATCAGAAGATGAAGCTGATAAAGTTGATGAGAAACTTGAACCTGTAAGTTGAATAAAAATAAAGTGTAATTAAAACTTGCAGATCATGCGATTTTATCATTTATAACTTCTACCAAAGTCATTGTATCACTTGTCATAATGATAAAATTGCTTTGGCAAAAATCGAGTCAGTTACATAATCAAAAACTCAAGAAAATCCTAGATTTCTTTGTACCTATTGGTAAGTGACTGTACCAGCCTTATTTGTACAGAATTTCGATGATAAAAGAATTTTAAAAGTTGTTGGTTGCATCTTCTTGAATCAGTAAATATTTATAATAACTTAATGAAGACATCTGCTGACTGTGTTGTGGCTGGCTTTATTATTGATCAACATTGGAAATGGTGCAGAGTTCTTATTGTATCATATTACATAAATAATTCAAATATGCATTAATTTGATGTCAGATAAAATAAATAATTATAACATTTTACCAAGTACAGTCTTGGTGAAATTTTGCATACTTATGAAGCATTTATGTGCATAAGTCCTTAGTACTTTAGGTATAAAAGTCTCATAGAATACTGCAATGAACTTAAATCATAGCTATATCGAGATCTATCATAGTGATAAATAATTAGTTAAAATTCGTTGTAATGTAGCTGGAAACTTTGCAAGAATAAGTTAAAATATGTCTATGAAAAATTTATACAAGTGTCAGCAATGCTGTAATGATGATAAGCTGCCGTTATTGTCCTGAGGTAATAACACTTTTTTTGATTTACAGGCACCAGTTCCTAGTTCTGAAAACACCTTGGCAAAAAATTCTCTTATGAATGAAAATGACAGTGATACGGAAAAACCTAATACGGAAGATGCCAATGGCCTTAATGTTACAATTACTATCAAGAATGAAACTACAGATGAATCTCCTAAAATTAAACGGAAAATTGGACCCAAATCAAAATGTAAAGTTGAATCAAAAGAAGTTTCAAGTGATGGCACTGTTATGCTGACTGCTGAAAAAGTTATGAATAAAGAATTAGAGCTTTTACATGCACCAGTTGTGCTTAAAGACGAGTCACCAGAAATTAAGGATGTAAAAAAACCAATAACTAGAAAATCTCATGTTAGTATCAAAAATTTAATCACCTAGGCCATTTAATATAACTTACCTTTCAACTGGACAGCTCAAAATAGGCAAGCAAAGGCTAAACTCTCCACCATTGCTAACCACTAAATGTTAAGAGTTCTGCCATGAATTGCCTTGAATATAATAGTCTGCGGTATTCTTTACCTTAAAATGATTACAGACCAGCCTTATGTTGTACATTGTGTTGTTATTTAACTTGGCACTGGCAAGTTGTGTGATTTCCTAATAGAAAATAATAATTATATAATTTACTTGAGGCAATGTATTATTGTTATTTACTAGCTGTGCCCGTGACTTTTTCCATCTGGAATAATTTCTAAGGTAAAAGTAGCCTAAATTACTTCTTATTATATCAGCTGCCAGTGAGTCCCGTCAAAATCGGTACAGCTGTTTCTCAGGTGACAGAGGAACAAACAATCAGACAAAAATTACATAAAATGTTATTTTGGTATATATACCATGTACACATTCATATGAATTTGGTTAAATGCGGTTATTTTAATATTACAAACGGACACTGATTTTATTTATTTTTTGTATAAAATATAAATTAACTAGCTGCATCGTGCAGCCCACTGCATTATAAAAGATTTTGGCGAATAAGGGATCGCGGGATCACCTAATTTTTCCGAGATAAAAAGTAGCTTATGTGCTAATCCAGGTCATTATCTACCTGTGTGCCAAATTTTATTCAAATCCATTCCGTAGTTTTTGCATGATTGAGTAACAAACATCCATCCAAACATCCAAACTTTCACATTTATAATATTAATATGGATAGTCAAGCAGCCTTTGGTTGATATGTCCATATCTATGTGCCAGTGTTTCCATTTTGCGTTTTATCAAATTGGTTCTTGAATATGTTGTATATAGTTAAAATATTCATAAAAAAATTTAATCTTCCTTAAAATTATGCAATTTGTTATAGTCATGAAGCTGTATTATATCTGGAGGCAACACTTCTAATACCTACTTGAAATCAAATTTTAAATACTGCTGTCATCTGAGGTCTTACCCTCTCTTTCTAACATAGCTGTATAAAAAGCGATGGCGAGACCTCATAGGCTGAGATATAACGTAAATATTTGTTTCAATTGATTAATACGAGTGCTAGCTCCACCTTTACCTAATACTTCAGAATTATAGTATAGTTACTGCCATAATGCAATACTAATTAATTATTACTAATTAAATATTAAATATAAAATATAAAAAAAAAAAAATAATTTCATTATTCTTGTATTTATGATAACCGAGACCGAGATTTTAAAAAAAAGATATCCAAAAACATTTTGTCAAAAATTGGATTCAATCCAAAATTTCATTGTCTCTATAGCTCAAAAACTTGACCAGAATACTCGCCAAGAATTTTAATAAAAATATTATCATGGCAATTTCCTTGCAAAGTAAGTGAGTTATGAACAATTGACCATCAATAGATTTATAATTCATTACAATTCACCATTTTGTCAGTTGGAGAGATAGGTTATGATCCCCTTTTCCACATTTTCCCGACTGATAATGATTAAGGGTTATTTGTAGGTTTAACCGGCATGAACAGCTTACATGCTCACCCCAAAAGGTTAAGGATGCTACTGAAGCTACACATTGAATAAACTTTAATTAAATTTTTGCCTAACCCTGAGATCGAATTTACGACCTTTTTTATTTTTATTTCAATATTACCAGGGTGTATAATGTATACCCTTTACAACTGCATTCTTTTAGACAAGTTTGATGTAACACAAGGCGATGAACATATAGAAAAAACCTAATTTGTTATTGTTTTTGCATATTGAGTAATCAAATTAATATAATTGCAGAGAAAGACATCTAAAAGTTCATCAAATACAGAGCAGGTTAAAGAGATAAGCATAAGAAATGACGACTCATCTTCTGAAGAAGAAAAGCAATGGGTAACAACAAAAGAGAAGCTTCTTAAACGTCTTGAGAAGAAACAAGAAAATCCAAGGTACCTTAGCAAAATTTAAATCAATATTTGGAACTAAGTTCCTTAACGCAACTTACGAGTTGTCTTACTTAATTTAGTAGTCATCACATAACGAAATGCATATGGTATTTTGTGTGTAGATCAAGTCTTCTACAAACAAATGAGCACACAAGCAGGCGAGTGTGCGGCCGGATGTGCAACTCTCTCTCTCTCTCTGTGTGTGTCTCTGTCTCTTTATTATGTGGAAATTTTGTGAAAACGCATTTGTTATTTGTGTTTTTATGTTAGATCATACGTAAATATCTTATTATTGCAATTAAAATTATTTGCCTTAAAAATAATATATATCTATATTAATCTATATTAATATTATAAATGCGAAAGTTTGGATGTATGGATGGATGTTTGGATGGATGTTTGTTATTCAATCACGCAAAAACTACTGAATGGATTTGAATGAAATTTGGCATGCAGGTAGATGGTGACTTGGAATAGTACATAGGCTACTTTTTATCTCGGAAAAATTAAGTGTCCCGCGGGATTTGCCAATAACTTTTATAATGCAGCGGGCTGCACTCTGCAGCTAGTATAATATAAAATTGAAACATACAGTTCATTTCGAAGAAAAACATAAGGAACTTCCTTCCTGACGGTTCCCCTGGCTGCACAATTTTTTTTGGATAAGTACCTATCTGCTTGTTTTGGAATAAATCATAGTACATCATCTAACAGAATCCTTTATACCTGTTTTGATTACTCCTCTAAAGCCTAATTTCCACTTAATATTTTAGTGGAGTGGAGAGTACTTTAGTATCCAAAAAACTTGCTACTGTCAAGAAATCCTTTGAAATGTCCTACAAAGCGATAAGAGTGTGCAAGACACAGCATGATACAACTAATTAACTCGACTAAAACGAGAGGTTTAGTAGTAGTAGAGATACAGTGAGCTGAGTCGAGTCAGTTCTTTTCCTTAAAAACGATGCTGAGTGACATAAATAAAAAAATATGTGTATTTCCAGATATAACTTTAAATTTTTCAACCAATCGATTTTGAACCGAGCCAATACTGTTTTGAAACCCAATGAAACCAATTAAATGGATCGACTACCAAATAAGATTTTAACGTCTCTGCTAAATGTTTAATAGTCATTGTTTCTGTTTTGTAAAACTAAATTCTCAAGTTTTTTTACATTATCATCTGTGATGAAGGTTGGAGGCCATCCGTAATGAGTCATCTTCACAGCTCTATCTACCTTTTTTAAATTCAGCAACCCAGTAAGAGACTGTGGAAAATAGTGTAAAACCTAATGTCTGCTGAATGTATAGAAAAAATTTCTTTTGTTGTCATTTTTTTCAGGCACAGCTACTTTATCACAACGCACTTTTCTCCATATCCCGTAATTTTCGCGACTCACCGCCAAACCAATATATATTTTTCATTGAAATAATGAAAGTTTGCAGAAATTTTATAAGATTGATTACACTCTTTGTCGTCGGCACTTGGTGAAACTCCATTTTCATACAATACCACTTGTACTGTTAACAATAAATTATTATACATATTATCCAAACAGCTTCGCTTCTATAAGCGTCATCAGGGCAATTACAACTTATATCTAAAAACAAAACAAAATCTAGCCTTCATGATTTAACATATGACAGCATAATATGTACTACCTACCTTCAATAACATTATCATTGTAAAAACTTCATCTGTAAGGTTGTCACCCTATGTGCATATGTTTTTCCCCATAATTGAGGAAAATATAAGTGAATGTACAATTTTTTTTATATAATGTCAGTATAAAATTAAATTAATTTAAATAAGAATGTCAATTGTAATAAGAATTGAAATATTTAAAATTAAACATATTGAAAAATCAAATGTCAAAACAAATTTTTTGAATTGTCAAATATTAGTTACCAATTAAAATTAATAATAGATAAAAATTATAATAATAAAATTTGAATTAAAGTTTTCTGAGATAAAAATAAAATTATATAAAATAACTTATCAACTTTAACCCACTAATAATAATTTCAAAGATCACAGAAACCACAACACTAATAATAATTTAAAATAAAAAAATAAAAATTAATAATTAAAAAATATTCAGCAGTGGAGAATTATTAAGATCTATTTGATCATTCAGTAGATTGAGGCTATATTTTAGTTTATTAATTTCCAGTCCATCGGTTAGTGTCAGTGCTACTTAGTAAAGATGATTATCAGCTAGAATAACAAGAAATAGCCACGAATAAGGGATATAGCGCCAGGGTGATTGATACCATAATAAAGAAAAACTTAAAAAAAGCAAGTAAAGTCCTTATTATACACACCGGCACAGAATATATAATAGTACAAGTACAGAAGAGACACTCCGGAAAGTCGTTTAAAGAAATAGGGACCCTTGATACAATATAATTAAGTTCAATTCAGATCGCACGGCGCTTGATTACCTACGGTTATATTTACCTAGAAGTGGCATCTCTTTATATCGCGTGACTCTTATCCTTTCTAATGAAATCAGGGTTGTCTCAAATATACTCTTATCACCTATAGACACCATGATCTTAAAAATTCTATTATTAAGATCTAATCTAATTTTTATTTTTTTATTTTAAATTGTTATTAGTGTTGTGGTTTCAGTGATCTTTGTAATTATTATCAGTGGGTTAAAGTTGATACGTTATCTATATATATAAAAATCAATTGCTGTTCGTTAGTCTCGCTAAAACTCGAGAATGGCTGAACTGATTTGGCTAATTTTGGTTTTGAATTAATTGTTGAAGTCCAGGGAAAGTTTAAAAGGTGAGAAAATATAGAAAAAATAAGAGTAGTTAAAAAAGCAGAATAGCGTTTGCCAGGTCAGCTAGTTTTATATAATTTTATTTTTATCTCAAAAAATTTTAATTGGTAACTAATATTAGACAAATCAAAAAATGTGTTTTAACATTTGATTTTTCAATATGTTTAATTTTAAATATTTCAATTCTAATTACGATTGACATTCTTATTTAAATTAATTTAATTTTATAGTGACATTGACATTATATAAAAGAAAATTGTACATTCACATATAGTTTCCTCAATTGTGGGAAAAACCATATGCACAAAGGGTGACAACCCTACAGTTGAAGTTTTTACAATGATAATGTTATTGAAAGTAGGTAGTACATATTATGCTGTCATACTATAAAATGTTAAACCATAACGGTTAGATTTTGTTTTCTTAGTTATAAGTTGTAATTAATTGCCTTCATGACGCTTATAGAATCGAAATAAGTTGGGTTATATGTATAATAATCTATTGTGAAACAGTACAAGTGGTTTTGATATAAAATATTGTATTATAAGATTGACACTCTTTCAAATAATTGCAAAAATTCCACTAAAGAGACTGTGTACATATTCATTTCTAAGTACTTTTTATTCATTCTCATTATAACATTCTCTAGTTAGATTTCTAGAGTTAATGTAATTTATCCAGCACTATGTATTACTAATAAGATTTTTGATTTAATGATTTATATTAAATTTCAGCGTAGACGATGCAAAGAGAGCAAAGATTGTGAGTGAATATATTGAGAAACGGAACGAACCTGTCAGGGATATGATTCGGCCAACGCGCCCTCGGAGACCACGTTCTAAGAAGAAGTTACTCGAGCGTCGGAAACAGATGAAGTAAATAGTTTAATTTAATAAATATGTTTTGGGTTCTAGCCAAGTTGGATTCTACAAAGCATTACTAATCATCATAGGATATGGTTTGCTTAATGCAGGGGTTTCGCATCAGTTTGATTGAACTGTTAATTTCACTGATTGGCTAGGCTGGACTTTGAGCATTGGAAAACAACTGTTTGGCATTTGTACAGATGCCTGTAGTGTGATCGTTGCAACAATAAACATAATGACATACATACTAATTCACACAAATACATACATACACACACAAATACACATACAGAATCTCTCACATACAACTTCATATGCTATTGTAAGTGGTTGTCTCTTATGTGTATTAAGTTCACATTTGTTTTGCTTTTTACAGAATCTTATCACGGGAACTATTTGGCGATTCTTCTACACATACCCCTAAGTATTCAACATATGGAAAGACACAAGGACGTCGTAATATTAGAAAGGTAAACTGAAACATTTAGCATATTTTCGATTATGCAGGATTAAGATTATAATACATTGGCTATATCTATATTATATTATGTTATTATTATATTATTATCATTACATAGTATAAAACAAAGTCGCTTTCTCTGTCTGTCCCTATGTCCTTATGTCCCTATATATGCTTAAATCTTTAAAACTACGCAATGGATTTTGATGCGGTTTTTTTAATAGATAGATTGATTCTTGAGGAAGGTTTAAGTGTATAAACCTTTTTGATATTCCCACGGGAACAAAAGCTGCGCGGGTGAAACCGCGGGCAGGTCGCTAGTAATATTATAAATCCGAAAGTTTGGATGTTTGGATGGATGTTTGTTACTCTATCACGCAAAAACTACTGAACGGATTTGAATGAAATTTGGCACACAGGTAGATGATGACCTGGAATAGCACATAGGCTACTTTTTATCCCAGAAAAATTAGGTGATCCCGCGGGATTTACCAAAAACTTTTATAATGCAGCGGGCTGCACGCTGCAGCTAGTAAGTATATATGTATGTCATCTTTACTAGACATTCAATTAAGCGCCAGTTCTTTAATGCCAAGAGTATTTAGTCTAGTCAATAATTTAAAAAGTTTCCAAAATAAATATAATAGTTCTAATAATACGTGCGATAGCTTATTTGATCCGAAATAAACTCTAGAACATTGCGCCGGAAGAAAGGATATCTTCATAAAAAATGCAAAAGTTATAAACAATTAAAGATAAAAAATTTCAATACTTTATTACAGTACCCGGCGATAAATATTGCACATCGACCTTTGGAAAGAGACAATCGGCTAATTTCGGCTTCGTAGAGCGTTATCTCTGTCGCACAAAATACAAACAGTCCGGTACCTATTAGGAGCTGTTAAAACAAGTATGATTTGCTTCTTTTGATATTTTTATTCTTTGTATAAAATACACTAATTTTTCTATAAGTGATGGCTTTAGGTTGGGGTAAAATAAAATAAAAAAACATTTTTACATTATGTTTACGTATTTAATTATTTTGGAACATTACAGCTTTAGTGTACATAATAAACACCATTATACCTATTGCTAAAATGAGACATTGCAATAAAAATAATAATAATTCTAATTCTCAATTACTTCCATTTCACTATCTGTGCTCTCAAAGAGGTCAATATCACTGTCACTATCAGCCGTATTTATTACTAATCTATCAGTGTAATTGTCTAAACTGTGTTGAATGCTTCTATATTCATTCTCACATTTGATTGCATGATCGCAAACCTTTTTCCACTCTTCAGCGCCGATCATGTTTACTTTTTCAGTCAATAATGTTTTTACTGTAGTTACAGTACCCGGCGATAAATATTGCACATCGAACTTTGGAAAGAGACAATCGGATAATTTCGGCTTCGCAAAGCGTTATCTCTGTCCCACACTACCTATGTGACGTTTAGTCAGTCGTTGTTCAAGTACGATAGAGTGCAGTCGCGTCCCGAAAAAAATATATATTTAGAGTTGATAACACCCACAAATTTAAATAATTTAAAGTTGTAATATGGCATCTTTCGGAAAAAGAGGGAAACCTTTACGAGGTCAGTCACGTGAAATTATCTACAATGTTTATAAATACTTTGTAAGCGAAGCTGATAGATTTAAAAAAAAAGTAGATGAAAATGTAAGTTGTTATTTTAAGAAGATTCAAGAGCGAGTTGCAAATGCCACTGGAATTTCAAGAAGAACTTTGAACAATATATTAAACGAAGTCAGTACTGAAACACATTCGACTGAAATTAAGTTCAGCACTCCAAAAAAGGGAGACCAAAAAAGCAATTTCGTTTGGATATGGACGATTTTGATTACGATGTTGTTCGAAGAATGGTGTATGATTTTCACTTACGATTTAATGAACTGCCAACAATAAAATCATTAAAAGCTAAGTTATCTGAAGCTATTAATTACAATGGGTCTGAAAAAACATTGAGAAAAATACTTCATGACATGGGATTTCAGTTTACTAAAATGGAAGATAATCGAAAAATTCTAATGGAAAAGCACGACGTTAGTCTCAAACGAATGGAATACCTTGATAAAATACGCAAATTTCGCGAAACAGGAAAAAATATCGTCTACATGGATGAGTCATATATACGTGCATCCCACACTAAAGGGAAATCTTGGAGTGACGATAAGAAAAAAGGAGTAAAAAAGCCAATTTCAAAAGGTCAACGTTTGATAATAGTTCATGCGGGAAATGAAAAAGGCTTTGTACCCGGTGCTTTTTTAACGTATAAATCCACGGACACTACAGGTGACTATCACAATGAAATGAATAACGATAACTATGAGAAATGGCTGGTTAACCAATTAATCCCAAATATACCCAGTGATTCTGTTCTAGTTATCGACAACGCACCCTATCACAACAAGTATGTTGAGAGACCCCCCAACTCAAACACCATTAAACGGGAAATGATCAACTGGTTAAACAGACATGAAATTCCAGTTGATCCAAAATTAACAAAAACCCAGATTTACGCTATTATATGTCAGCACAAGGAGAGGTATACAGAGTTTTCTGTGGACAAAATACTTGCCGAACATGGGCACACTGTGTTGCGATTGCCACCATATCATCCGGATTTTAATCCAATTGAAAATATATGGTCTCAACTGAAAGGCTATGTAGCCTCTAGAAATGTGGGTATGAACTTAACTACAGTAAAAACATTATTAACTGAAAAAGTAAACATGATCGGCGCTGAAGAGTGGAAAAAGGTTTGCGATCATGCAATCAAATGTGAGAATGAATATAGAAGCATTCAACACAGTTTAGACAATTACACTGATAGATTAGTAATAAATACGGCTGATAGTGACAGTGATATTGACCTCTTTGAGAGCACAGATAGTGAAATGGAAGTAATTGAGAATTAGAATTATTATTATTTTTATTGCAATGTCTCATTTTAGCAATAGGTATAATGGTGTTTATTATGTACACTAAAGCTGTAATGTTCCAAAATAATTAAATACGTAAACATAATGTAAAAATGTTTTTTTATTTTATTTTACCCCAACCTAAAGCCATCACTTATAGAAAAATTAGTGTATTTTATACAAAGAATAAAAATATCAAAAGAAGCAAATCATACTTGTTTTAACAGCTCCTAATAGGTACCGGACTGTTTGTATTTTGTGCGACAGAGATAACGCTCTACGAAGCCGAAATTAGCCGATTGTCTCTTTCCAAAGGTCGATGTGCAATATTTATCGCCGGGTACTGTAAGTTCATACCCACATTTCTAGAGGCTACATAGCCTTTCAGTTGAGACCATATATTTTCAATTGGATTAAAATCCGGATGATATGGTGGCAATCGCAACACAGTGTGCCCATGTTCGGCAAGTATTTTGTCCACAGAAAACTCTGTATACCTCTCCTTGTGCTGACATATAATAGCGTAAATCTGGGTTTTTGTTAATTTTGGATCAACTGGAATTTCATGTCTGTTTAACCAGTTGATCATTTCCCGTTTAATGGTGTTTGAGTTGGGGGGTCTCTCAACATACTTGTTGTGATAGGGTGCGTTGTCGATAACTAGAACAGAATCACTGGGTATATTTGGGATTAATTGGTTAACCAGCCATTTCTCATAGTTATCGTTATTCATTTCATTGTGATAGTCACCTGTAGTGTCCGTGGATTTATACGTTAAAAAAGCACCGGGTACAAAGCCTTTTTCATTTCCCGCATGAACTATTATCAAACGTTGACCTTTTGAAATTGGCTTTTTTACTCCTTTTTTCTTATCGTCACTCCAAGATTTCCCTTTAGTGTGGGATGCATGTATATATGACTCATCCATGTAGACGATATTTTTTCCTGTTTCGCGAAATTTGCGTATTTTATCAAGGTATTCCATTCGTTTGAGACTAACGTCGTGCTTTTCCATTAGAATTTTTCGATTATCTTCCATTTTAGTGAACTGAAATCCCATGTCATGAAGTATTTTTCTCAATGTTTTTTCAGACCCATTGTAATTAATAGCTTCAGATAACTTAGCTTTCAATGATTTTATTGTTGCCAGTTCATTAAATCGTAAGTGAAAATCATACACCATTCTTCGAACAACATCGTAATCAAAATCGTCCATATCCAAACAAAATTGCTTTTTTGGTCTCCCTTTTTTTGGAGTGCTGAACTTAATTTCAGTCGAATGTGTTTCAGTACTGACTTCGTTTAATATATTGTTCAAAGTTCTTCTTGAAATTCCAGTGGCATTTGCAACTCGCTCTTGAATCTTCTTAAAATAACAACTTACATTTTCATCTACTTTTTTTTAAATCTATCAGCTTCGCTTACAAAGTATTTATAAACATTGTAGATAATTTCACGTGACTGACCTCGTAAAGGTTTCCCTCTTTTTCCCTCACAACAAGTATGTTGAGAGACCCCCCAACTCAAACACCATTAAACGGGAAATGATCAACTGGTTAAACAGACATGAAATTCCAGTTGATCCAAAATTAACAAAAACCCAGATTTACGCTATTATATGTCAGCACAAGGAGAGGTATACAGAGTTTTCTGTGGACAAAATACTTGCCGAACATGGGCACACTGTGTTGCGATTGCCACCATATCATCCGGATTTTAATCCAATTGAAAATATATGGTCTCAACTGAAAGGCTATGTAGCCTCTAGAAATGTGGGTGTGAACTTAACTACAGTAAAAACATTATTGACTGAAAAAGTAAACATGATCGGCGCTGAAGAGTGGAAAAAGGTTTGCGATCATGCAATCAAATGTGAGAATGAATATAGAAGCATTCAACACAGTTTAGACAATTACACTGATAGATTAGTAATAAATACGGCTGATAGTGACAGTGATATTGACCTCTTTGAGAGCACAGATAGTGAAATGGAAGTAATTGAGAATTAGAATTATTATTATTTTTATTGCAATGTCTCATTTTAGCAATAGGTATAATGGTGTTTATTATGTACACTAAAGCTGTAATGTTCCAAAATAATTAAATACGTAAACATAATGTAAAAATGTTTTTTTATTTTATTTTACCCCAACCTAAAGCCATCACTTATAGAAAAATTAGTGTATTTTATACAAAGAATAAAAATATCAAAAGAAGCAAATCATACTTGTTTTAACAGCTCCTAATAGGTACCGGACTGTTTGTATTTTGTGCGACAGAGATAACGCTCTACGAAGCCGAAATTAGCCGATTGTCTCTTTCCAAAGGTCGATGTGCAATATTTATCGCCGGGTACTGTACAATTTTTCAACTTTAATATTATTTTGATTTATAACTTTTTTTAAGTTGAAAATTTATAATGAACTAATGATTGAATTTTTTTTTACTTTTAATGGAGCTACCCTTGTAGGTAGTTAAAGCGTACCAAACACAATTAGAAGTTTCTATTCACCATGATTAATGGGAATACTGGTTGGAGACATAGGTAGAGATCCTCTTTGCTTGTTGCTTGCAATAGAAAGTATATACATAGTAATATCCCCAATATTAGCAAACCTTCACCAGAATCTGAGTTACTATTGAAATTTCCAATTTGTAATGAAATCACAATTTTATGTTTTGGTAATTTAATTCTAGTGGTATCGAACAGGTATACTCTATTTCTATCACGTTTAATAAAAAGAACACTGGCCACGCTTCATACATCACTTGGACTCGTAAATTGAATATCATGTCTAATAACGAAATTCGTGTCAGGGTTGTTGTTTTATTATTTAAAAACAAGTTTCATTTATAAAGCTCTATAAAGAAGTATTAATCCATACTTAATATTATAAATGCGAAAGTAACTCTGTCTGTCTGTCTGTCTGTCTGTTACGCTTTCACGGCCAAACCACTGAACCGATTTGGATAAAATTTGGTACAAATATAGTTTGAGACCCAAGAAAGGACATAGGATAGTTCTTATCCCGGAAATCCCACGGGAACGGGAACTATGCGGGTTTTTATTTTAGAATTTTTTCCACGCGAACTAAGTCGCGGGCACAGCTAGTAAAAAAATATTTTGACTTTTTATAAATTACTGACATTTTGCAATTGGAGTTGTCAGTTTTGTTGTATTTAGCTTTATCACAGCAGTATCTTAATGAACAAATGAGCTAAAATATTATATATTTTGATAAATAACATTAAATAGCTATATATAATTACTATTACCACTTTCTTTACAAAAATTATTTTACAATGGTGACACTTACCGATCCCGATGACCCGATAACTCTGGCCAACGGTTTACACGATAACATTACACACCTACATTCGCGACACCGTCGCCGCCGGCGGCGACGAAGACCCCTGTTTCGCCCTTCGGCGAACCGAGCCCAAGGGCAAGGTTCGGCCGACGGACAAAACAATGCCACTAGCCCTCTCATCGCAAATCACGACCCCACCCTAAGCCGAGGTTCGGTCTCGCAGGAGACACTCTTAGGGCGGAGGGCGTACAGCCTACACCTACAAATTCTGGTTGAGCACTCTGCTCGCCCCCGCGACCGGTGAAGCTGTAACAGCCCATAAGGCTAAAAGTAATTGAGCCATTCCAAAAAAAAAAACAATGGTGACGAGGCCACTGTTTGATACGTTTTGATGGGTACTTTTATTCACAGAGCTGGTCTCCATTTTTCTATACTCCATGTGTAAAACAAGAACATTCATCATGGCAGAATTGTTTTTTTTTTTTTTGTAATTACGTCGAGCTGTACGTATGGAGACTTACAAAAAATGTATTATATTTTTCTAATACATCTTTCGGAAATTTCTATATTGCAAGTTTATATTGAAAAAAATTACCTATTTTTTATAAGGGATCTGGCGTGAAGACATGGATGTATATAAAATGTAAACAAAGCGTCAGACACGTTTTGTTAAACGCATACTTTTTTATTATTTTCATGATTCTGTCAAAATTTGCTGACTTACGACATAAATGAAAAACGGAAAACTTTATACTTATTTGTTCTATGATACTGATGCAATCATTGATATAAAAAATCCAAGATATATAATCAGTGTCTCAAAAACGTCCTCTAAAAATGAGCGCACAATTTTAAATTGTGCACTCATTCCAAATAGAATCGCGTCGATCGCGACACTGTCAATTTTATTACTTTTTGCACATTGATTTGTAAAAACAACTATAAATCTTACACTTAAGGTTGGATATGCAAAGACATATATTTTTGCCATATCTATACCTACTTATGTGAAATTAAGGATAGTTTTGAGTCAGTTTTGTTCGGGACTATGCATCTTGGGTGTTTTATATCAATGGATGCAATAATTACTTTTAACCAATTTGACGCTTGAAGCCCTTGGTGCACTTGAAATACATATTTAGTTAATTGTTTTTAAATGGCATGTAATGCAAGCCAGTCTTAATAAGATTTTTTATTTTGATATTAACAACAATAACTAATAGGATATTATTTTTATTTTAGGTGATTGACAAGAAAGCCTTGGCGCGCAGTACCGTGCTTTCAAATATGTACGAATTTGAACGAAAACGGAGGTTGAATTTCCGAGCGACGAAGTTGGTAAGTTACTTATAATTAACATATTAAGTAGTTGCCTTTGTCCTATTAGTTTAATTTTGTAACTATGTTTCCAACGGCGACGATATGAATTGGCCTGCCATATCGCCATTTGTGACGGCCGCGGTTACTAGACTACTTTGTGTGAAATCAATTTATTAATATGTGAAGAGAAATCTTTGTGGAATATAAAGATTGTAACGCGTATATTTCGCGTTCCCTATAATCGAATGTCGTCGCGATACGTAAAGCGACGCTATCCATTTATAACCAAAAAAAAAAGGGTAATTTACGAATATATTAAGCAAGAAACGTTATGGTAGGGTCAGATGGCCCGAGTGATGTAAAAACAATAAAATTGCCACGAATACCTAATAAACATCTCACAATAGTGCTATATGCTTACATTATATTTCACCATAAAATATAAATGTAAGTTGAATTATAAACTGAATTATATTACAAAAAAGTTATTGAAGTATTTGTGGTTCACATCTGTATATTTTTTATCTTGATGGCGGATGATTTTGCATTTGACTCACTTTATTCAGAAATTATTAATTACGCGATTCTGCGGGATTCGCCAAAAACTTTTATAATGTAACAAGCTGCACGCTATATATATATATATATATATATATATATATATATATATATATATATATATATATATATTACAATAATTATTTGAGTATTGAGTATAGTAAATGCGTGGCAACAGTGTCTGGAATGACAGGTAGAAATTTTAACTAAAATAAAACACTAACAATTTCTTGAAAATTAAGAAGTTTTTTATTAAGGTCACTTTTAAAAACTGTCTCGCTTCTTTCACATTCAATATTTTCTTCGTACAAATACCCCGAGTGCGAAGACTAGACACCACGTTCGACAGTACTTGATCAATCTGATCATGGTACGTCCGCACAGTATACTGGAATAGACACCTCTCACGGACGCGATATCTCGGAATGGTTCGGTACAGTTTGTTCCGCACCAGTCCGAGATATCGCGTCCGTGAGAAGTGTCTATGTGTGCTATGCTCGAATATTACTTGTATGTAACATTGACTTCTGTTAGTCTCTAAGTATTCTGTGACGTCGGTCTTGCTATGCCATGGTATCTACGTCCTTCCACATTCAACTTGTAGGTCTGTTTTTCAGTTCATCTAACATTTTTTTCTACATGTTCGAACTAACGGAGCCTTTTCTCAATGCTGCTTCCTGTTGGGTATACAAATGCAGTGGGGCTATTCTTAGCTCAACCTCCATTGCTGCAGTAGGTGTGGTACTCATCCTTCCTGTGAATGCTAAATATACTTTCCTTTGGAAGCTTTATAGTTTTCTTTGCACCATGCTTAGGTCGGTTCTGGGCCACCATACCGCCATATTTTCTTTTATATCATAAGATAGCAAACAAGCAGATGGTCTCCTGATGGAAAGAGTCAACCATCGCCTATAGACACCAAAGGTGTTAACCACCATTGCTATCTTGTGGCGAGGTCTAATGCTACATGCATAAGTTTACCGGCTACCTTACCCTCCAAACCGGAACACAACAACGTTAAGCACTGACGCTATTGCGGCAGGAATAGGTAAAGCGGTGGTACCAGACCCGGGCGAGACAATGCAGAACTCTACCACCTAGTAGTCACGATGGTAGTGACTCGCAGCCAATCGGTTGCCTTTTAGGACCTGCCTGTCAGAACGGCAGTTGGTCTATTTTTCAAAGGAGCCCAGAACCAACACGGGGAAAGTATGCACCTGTACTTCTAATTATTTAGGAAGCGTTTATGTACATGCAATATTTAGCAGATTAATTGATGATTGAATAATTGATGAAGTATGTGTAAGATATTAAATATATAGAAATTATTAAAAGTAACTTCTGCAATATTTCCGCAAGTATTCTTGCAAATTGTAATGCGGTACGAGCCAAGCATAGAATTAGCTTAAAAAGATGTATATGTTGGTTAACAAACAGATGGTCGATAGAATCCCATAACCGCCTACGAGCAGGCATGAAATGCCATACGAATGTTATTGGATACCTTAACAACAAAACTGGGACATGATAGTTGTGATTTTGGAATAGGTAATCGTAATGCGGTGGTCTAATTCTAAGACAAGAAATTACTATACAATCCTATTCCCATTTGACAGCAAAGGACTATTACTTTACTTTTACTTTTCGAAAGCGGCTTGGACTAACTATTTAGATTTGCATGTAACCTAAATTATTTTATTTACTTACAGAAAGAGATACTCGGTTGTGAAGAAGACGTTAATGTGATAGTCATAAACGATGAATTATGTTTGGAATACGATTTCACAGAGAACCAGCCACTCATTACTGTTCACCAATTTTTTACTAAAGTGATGAAGGCCCATCAGGTAAGAATTTTACTGTCAACATGCATTATTGATATGTATATGACATATCACTTGCAGGGTAGACAGAGAGAAGGCAGGAAGAAACAAGCAACGAAAGTCTGTCAAACCTTTAAGGATAGGCAGGTTTATCTTGCTTGCTTCATATTTGGCCGCCCCGTTGGTCGAGTGGTTAGCGACCCTAACTACGCGATCGACGGGGCTCGGGCTCGATCCCCGACGGGGAAAATCATTTGTGTGATGAGCATAAATGTTTGTTTTTCCGGGTTTGGGTGTTTATTAAATATATCCTAGTATTTATATATGTATTTTTTATGTATAAGTATCGTTGACTAACACCGATAACATAGGCAGGCAAATAATTTGCTTACTTTGGGGTTAGAGCAGTATGTGTAATTCATCTCGTGAATATTTATTTATTTATATTTAAAACTCCATAAAAAATATTTTATATAATGTAAATAAAGGTTGAATTTGTTACTCAATCTTGGAAGACAGATATAACTATTAAATTCATTGGATTTTTTTAACAAATTAAAATAATACTCACTGGTACTACTAATTCGAGTAAACACGAAATTATGTTTTTGGTTACATTTTGGCTAGTGTTTAGTAGAATTAGTTTAAAAAATGGAATTCTTTTATATAAAAGAACTCCGTTTTTTAAACTAATTCCTCCTCCTATATAAAAGAGTCAGAGATTTTTAGAGGCACACCTAGAAGCGAACGATCTAATTAGTGACCGCCAATACGGGTTTCGCCGAAATCGGTCCACTGGGGATCTTCTAGCGTATGCCACCTACATCTTGAGCTCGGCCATCGAGAATCATGGGTAGGCAGTAGCTGTCTCCCTTGATATCTCGAAGGCTTTATAATCTTAGCAATTTATTTATTAGCAAGCTTCCATCGTATGGTCTGCCTATTGGCCTCTGCGCCTGGATCTCAGATTTTCTGAGTGGCTAGTCGATTAGAGTAGTCGTCAACGGCTGCTCGTCCGACCAAATGGCTATAAATGCCGGAGTCCCTCGGGGTTCAGTTCTCTCCGCAACAAGCCCAGTATCTATGGGTACGCAGATGATAGCACAGTTGTGGAGAGTTACGTATCCAGTGCGCGGGCCAGTACGGCACAGATCCAGTCTCTCAGAGAGGCAATGGTCGATCGTATGAATCTGTCCTTACAGGCAGTCTTCGATTGGGGCAGTGTCAATTTGGTCAAGTTTAATGCAACTAAGACCCAGGTGTGTCTATTCTCCGCTAAACGGAGTCCGTTCCATCTATCTCCGTCTTTCCAGGGTGTGTCCGTGCCCATAACTAACCACCTCGAGCTCCTTGCACCTTAATGCCTACTCTCAACTTTGGTTCGTACATCGAATCTAAAGCCCAAGTTGCCTCAAAAAAGCTTGGTATTCTGGCGAAGGTGAGACAGTATTTCAGCCCGGGACAGCTGCTTAAACTTTATGAAGCACAAGTCCGTTCATGCATGAAATACTACTCTCACCTTTGGGATGGATCCACCAAATACCAACTGGAGACACTTAAGGCGATAGAGAGGCGTGCCAAGAGGCTCATAAACGACGATGATCTGGTAGGCAAAAAACTCCAGGGCCTCGCTCATCGTCGCAGAGTGGCTAGTTTATCGGTTTTTTATCGGATATACTTTGGAGAATGCACTGCAGAATTGCATGACTTAATTTTTCGCCATCCCCGTTTTTCTATCGATCGTCGAGACACACAGATTCTAGATATCGCCATATGGTGGACGTTCCACGTACCCGCGACAAAGTGGTTCGACTCAACATTCTTCATTCGAACCACAAAGGACTGGAATTTGCTTCCTGAGTCTGTGTTCCCCGACGAGTACAATCTAGGGATCTTCAAGAGAAGAGTGAACATGTACCTTCTAGAGATGCGCTTTCCATCTTAGGCCTCAGCTTACCATCAGGCGAAATCGAGGTCAAGCGCTTACCTATCGATAATAAAAAAAGTCATTCATTGTTTTCATATTAGTATTTACCACAGAGCGACAAGTGAATCCATAAAACTTCTAGCTGATGCTAGCTCCTAATGAGATAGCCGACGCCCAAAGACATAAAATACCATGAAGTGTTTCGGTCCATGTGGCGGAGATATGATATAACGCCACGTGGATAATTTTACTGATTACTGTGCCCTCCACACAGGAACTCGCCAGTGACATGCACTGATATTATTGTGGTATTAAAAGTAAAGCGTTTATCCTAGGGCACCTTAACGGGTGTCCTAGGACTCTACAATCTTATAGTCGCGATGATAGTGATATGTTTGACAAATTGAAATGCCCTGTAGAAGACAGGTGATATAATCTTAATCTTAAGGACTAAAACAAGGAAAATGCTAATCTAACAAATTTAAATGTGATTCTGTAGCTTAAATTTTCTTTACTATAGCTCCCGTCAAATAAAAAGAAAGCTGCCGATGTACCTGCGCAGTAAGCAAATATTACATGTAAATACCGCGCGCGCGCAAAACTTCGCGACGAAGGTCGCTATGTCGCGTAGTTTTGCGTGCGCGTTATTGGCTTGACAATCAACATTTGTTTCGCGCGCTGCGTTATGATTGGACATGATTGTACCCATGTGCAAAACTTCTCCTTCAACCCTCACACAGCGTTCTTTTTACCTAATACGATTTGTACTTACATATTTCCATGTTCGCACCATATGTCTGTTCGGACTAACGTTTCCAGGTTACCCAATTTTTGCGTGACGTCTCGATTTTTATTCCTAAATTAAGTATTCCTTCTGGGCAGGCTTAGTCCCGCTTTTCAGCGATCGTTCGATGCACTGTTTGAAATAGAAGTAGTATTTACTGTCATTTGTTATCATTTTATTGCATGACTTAGTGCGAGTTGCCAATAATTTATTTTATTGCGGTGCCGCGCCTTGGGACCACGGGCGGCACAAGCATGTACTTAAGGGCCGCCCACATTCTTTTACTCTCCCGGTTTCTGCCTTTTTTCTCAAAAAGGTTTAAAAATCCCACTTTTACCCAAAACAAAATCTGATCTGTTCTGTTCCTTCCATCGACCACACAGCCCATAGACATGTAATAGCTGGCGAATGGCTTCTGTGAACACATCTGGCTTTTAGTTCCGATGTAAATGTCCACGCGCCAATGAGTATTAATTGAGTAATCAGTGTCGACCAATCAGATGCTATGTTCATCACTATCTTTCACTGTAGCCTTGATTTAGCCAATCACAGCGTTGTAACACCACTTCGTCTTACCTCAACTTGTTGCCAGAATGCATTCGATACGGAAAATCAAACATTAGCTGTGTATGGGCTGTGTGGTCGGTGGTGGTCGGGTGTAACAAAGGTTGGTGTTGCAGTACGAAGGGGTGAAGTTCATGTGGGACGCGTGCTTCGAGAGCGCGGAGATGGTGGAGGCGGGGCAGGCGGGCGGCGGCTGCATCCTGGCGCACTGCATGGGGCTCGGCAAGACGCTGCAGGTGCTGGCGCTGCTGCACACGGTAATCACAACACGCTTTCGACCACTTATATATGTGTAACTAGCTGCAGCGTGCCTCCCGCTTTATAAAAGTTTTTGGTGAATCCCGCAGAATCACATAATTTTTCCGGGATAAAAAGTAGCCTATGTGCTATTCCAGGTCATCATCTACCTGTGTGCCAAATTACATTCAATTCTGTTAAGTAGTTTTTGCGTGATTGAGTAACAAACATCCATCCATCCACACTTTCGCATTTATAATATTAATAATATAGATTCTTCTATGTGTGTAACTGAACTACAAAACGGTTGGATTGGCAAAAATGTATTTGAGTAGATTTGAGAATAGTTTTAATTTACAATTAAACCCGGTAGGTGGCGCAGTGAATGGGCTCAGGTTGTATCCTATACAGGGTTACTTTTAAGGGCCCGGTCAAATTTTAAAATTAGAAACTAAATATTGAACTGAAAGTACGTTTTAATTATTTTTGTAAAATGATTACAAGTTAATATAATAATATTCGTTTAAAAATATTCCACTATATTCACAAATTGGATGCACCGAGTCTTGTTAATGAACTCGACAAAGCTGGCTTGAAGAATAGGTCAACTGCCGTTCTGCCAGGCAGGTCGTAAAAGGCGACCGAGTGGCTATGCGCGTCACTACCATCGTGACTATTAGGTGGTAGAGTTCTGCATTGTCTCGCCCGGATCTGGTGCCACCGCCTTACCTATTCCTGCCGCAATAGCGTCAGTGCTAGTCACTGTCGTGTTCCGGTTTGGAGGGTAAGGTAGCCGGTAAACTTATGCATGTGGCATTAGACCTTGCCACAAGATAGCAACGCACCATTAACATCCTTGGTGTCTATAGGCGATGGTTGACTCCATCAGGAGACCCATCTGCTTGTTTGATATCTTATTATATAAAAAAATAAAAAAAAAAAACTATAATTACAATAGTAACTGTTATGTAATCTGTCACTCTAAGTACATTTTTGCCGATTACTTTTAATTTGGTTGAAGGCGCTAAAATATTTTAGATCGAATTTTGCGTATTTGAAATTACATCCATGCGTTTTGTTTTTTTGTGTTCGATAAAAATTAAATTTTGAATTTCTTAAATTATTTTTTTATTACATAAATCGAATATTTTATCGATTCTGAACCGCCTCGGAAAATTTGGCCGAACCTTTAAAAGTAACCCTGTATACAGTGTGTACAGAAAACCCTGTCAGATAATTAAAGGTGTTATTTGGTACCGTAATACGGCTACATATGTGTAAATATTTTATGAATATTAATTAGTTTTCCCAATAAAAAAGTAATCTTAAATGGTATTTTCATGCATTAAGCATGACAACACCAACAAATAAGTAAATTCTAATATCAAAGAATGCCGCGCAAGTCGGATGCTACCGAAAGACAAGCGGCGCGTGTGAGGCGCGTTTAAAGTTCCTTTTTAAAAAGCCGAAAAACAAGTAGCGCGCTTTTGCGTGGTATTTGTGCGAAAGTCGCTAAAGCAAAACAATGAAACAAATGAAACAGACAGCGGCAAGGTGTTGTCATTTTTAAAATATTTGCTTAACTCTAGGGAAATATAAGTAAAAATACGAATATTAAAAAACGATATCTTTTTTATTTTCTGAAATAAAGTAATTTTAATATTTTTTTCAGTAATGCCTTTAACCAACCTATATGTCTCTTTCGGATCGGACAGGTTTTTTTTTGCACACTGTATAATTCTTTTGTGTGTGTAACTGAATTCCTAAACGGTTGGTCCGCTTTTGGTAAAAAAATCTATTTGTTTAGGTAGATTTGAGAATGGTTTAAATTTACAATTAAATCCGGTAGGTGGCGCAGCGAACAGGCTTGGGATTTTGGCTAAATCGCTTGACTAATTTAACCGAGCCGAGCTAAGTTTAAAAAAAACTGTTTGATGAAATTGAGTTACTGCTGAGAATTATAAGTAAAGTGATTAATAATGTAATTATTTTAACGAAATAACGGCTCTCTATCTTACATTCTACGCCTACTGAAGATGTTCAACAATGATTGACAAAACCTATCACAATATATGTGTCTATATATATATATATATATATATATATATATATATATATATATATATATATATATATATATATATATATATATATATATATTACAATAATTATTTGAGTATTGAGTATAGTAAATGCGTGGCAACAGTGTTTGAAATGGCAGGTAGAAATTTTAACTAAAATAAAACACTTAACAATTTCTTGATGATAACTACTGATCCAAAACATGATGATAACTACTGACTGCCTAGAAATATGTTAAGTATACCAGAATGGTCGATTTGGTGGCAAATGGAAGTGGCATTGACATATTTACATTTTTGATCTTGAATTCCGTTTCACACTTTACATATATAAAAATATTTTTTGGGGCGTGCAATTTTAGATTTTCGAAACTAATTTTGTCCTGCTCTGAGCTTTCGCTATACTAAGGTTGAATCAAAATGATAAACCAACCGATGTATGTAACCACAGATTATATATTTGCTGATATATATATTTGCAGATATATGCAACAAAAATATAGTTGAAATTATTGTTTATAGGTGTTGACACATTCGCGGGTGAGAATGAAGCGAGTGTTAGTGTGCTGTCCACTGTCCACAGTACTCAACTGGGTAGACGAAATACACAAGTGGATCGGCCCCGTCACTGACCAAATCAAGGTGAGTCCTCAACTATTGATGAGTTATAACCACACTAAAGTTATATGAGTTGGTTTTCCAACGAAATCGAAATATATTCAAATAAATCTTTACAGGCACTTTTCACGTGTCGACATTTTAAATTATTATAATAAATACCGTAAAGCCATGTCTTCGAAGTGGTATATAGTGTAATTTAATTTAGTTAAAAAAATACTTTAATTTAATTATAGGTATTTGAACTTTCCAAATTAAAAAAGACATATGAGCGAGCATATCAACTAGAAGACTGGTACAATGGAGGTGGGATTTTCATCATTGGTTATGAGCTATTTAGATCACTTACAACTCTCGACCCTATGCTTGACGACGTAAGGCCTACGATCGTGAACAAAATCCGAAGTGCTTTGTTGGATCCTGGGCCCGACATAGTGATTTGCGACGAAGGTCATCTCTTGAAGAATGATTCGTCAGTACTTGCTGTGGCTATGAGCCGAGTGGCGACTAAACGGAGGATAGTGCTAACCGGAACACCAATGCAGAATAATCTCAGAGAATATTATTGTATGGTTAACTTCGTGAAGCCCAATCTTCTAGGAACATATTCAGAATATTCTAACAGGTGAGTGCTTCTAATGTCAGCTTTTTAATTTTTTTTGCCATCTAAAATAACCAATTTAATGCTAGATAAATACGTCATTGCTGTAGGCCAAAATAATGGTAATGAACAATATTATCAAGATTTTATACTTTCACTTTATGACTGCCTCATTGTCTAGGGGTATTGGGCTCAGATTTATCCCGGGTTCAATCCCCGGGTCGGGCAAAAGTGTTATTGAAGTTTTTCCGAAGATTTTCGAGAAAATCCAAAATTTCAGTAGCAGCTCGGAATCTGGCGAGTGGTGTGTTTACCACTTCTGTGCCTCGGATGAACACGTAAAGCCGTCGGTCTGGTTCTCGTAAGAAAGATATCAATAACCTAAAATTAAATAAAAAACGGTGAACAGCAGAATCGTTAAGCAAAAATTTTTTGTTTTTCGGACAGATTCGAGAACCCCATAATGAATGGACAGCACAGAGACTCAAGAGAAGAGGATATAAAGCTCATGAAAGCCAGGACGCATATTCTCCATAAAGTGTTAGAAGGGTGTCTACAGCGGCAAGAGGCTTCAGTGCTCTATCCTTATCTACCTAAGAAACATGAGTATTCAGTGTTTATCACGCTTACGAAGTGTCAATGGGATCTATACAAACACTATATGGTAAACTATGCTAAGGGTACAAAACAGAGTGTGCTAAAGGATTTCCATGTTCTGCAAAAGATTTGGAGCCATCCACAAGTTTTACATTATTTCCAAACAAGAGCAAGGGAAGTGGAAAGGGAAAATGCAATTAAAGGTAAGGAACAGACACTGATAAAATTATTTATCAAATACGATCTATATTAATATCATAAATGCAAAAGTTTGGATGTTTGAACAGATTTTAATATACAAACAAACAATATTGATTTGATGCCCTGATGACAAGTTACAACGCGAAACCGGTTGGTGTTAGTAAATAAAAACAAAGTAAAACAGTACAAGTGCTTTTAATTAGTATTGTTAAAATTAACTATTTTATGATAGCGCGTTATAGACTGTAAACTATATTTTTCTAGCGCGTTACGTGATAGACTATATTATAACTTGTAACTGAACACTTTCGCGCGAGCCGGCCGAGATAGCGCGTGACTCACAACGTCATATAGCGAGCGATGACTGAATGCTATAACGTTATAAACTATGTTGTAACGTCTAGCATCTACGGTCTGGCACGTTACTCGATACATCGCGTTGTTCCTAACTTCGTAGGTTATAATATTATAACTAAGACCTACGCTAGCCTAGACCTAGGTATATACTATATAGCGTGACGTTATGTTATAGCGCCGAATGCGAATCTAAATAGCGCACGCTATACGTTGAGTATACCTAGCGCGCTATAATTTAACGCTATGCGTTATATTAACCACCACTACTTTTAATACTATATTAATATTATAAATGCGAAAATTTGAATGTTTGTTACTCAATCACGCAGAAGTATTGAACGGATTTAAATGAAATTTGGCACACAGATAGATGACCTAGACTTTTGGAACGAAGTTCCTTACGGCAGGCTTGGAGGGGATAGGAACTTTGCGCGCGACCGCACTGAAAAAATGTGATAGTAAAACCGTAAGAAAAAATGCGTGGAATAAAAGCGTTAAATGAGACGTGCGCAGGCGCGACAGTCGCGTACACAAGCGAGTAGTGTCGTTTAGCCGAAGGAAGTTCGTTTCTACCTGGTGTCCCGCGACACCACATCATTTTATCCTGGAAAAATTTGGTGATCTCGCGGAATTCGCCAAAAAGTTTTATAATGCTGTGGACTGCACGCTGCAGTTTGTAATTTAAATAAAGCCTTGAGACTTAAGACTTTATTGCTGAAATGTATGTACATCTGTGTGGCAATGTTAATATTTTTTGAACGACTATACTGCGAGTATTTTCACTATTTGCTAGTAAGACTGTAGATGCTTGTCTATGTATTTTAGCTTATTATTGAAATGTTTATGATACTGTTGCATTTCTAAATGCTATTTAATAATATAAACAATTTAACATACTTAAAAGCTATTTATGTTATATTATTGTTATAAAGCTCTATTTAGGCGAGTCAATCTGCACAAAATGTAGTTACTATTTTTTTTAAACTAATATTATACAGAAAAAACATGTCCCCGTGTTGGTCCCAGGCTCCTTTGTAGAATAGGCCAACCGCCGTTCTGCCAGGTCGTAAAAGGTGACCTATCGGCTATGCGAGTCACTACGACCGTGGCTACTAGGTGGTAGAGTTTTGCATTGTCTTGCCTGGGACTGGTACCACCGCCTTACCTATTTCTGCCGCAATAGCATCAGTGCTTGTCACTGTACACAAAAGGAAGTAATGATTTTTGGTTACGCAAACGAAGTTGCGAGGAACTGGTAATTAGGTAATAATTTATACATATATTAATACCCCATATTAATACCCCAGTTCCCTGGCGGAGTTAAATAGCCTGTTTTAAAAACAATACGAAAAATATTTCATAAGGACCTTCGTTTATTTCTTATGATAATGGTGTTTTGAGTGGAGTTCTGTTTGCCTTTCAACACATGTGTTGATTACCTTGTGTGTCAGTGGAGAAGTGCGAGGACGACCTGGCGCGCGCGGACCTGGCGGCCAGCGAGGACATAAAGCCGGCGCACACCGAGGTCTGGTGGCTGGAGCACCTGGACGGCGGCAAGCAGCTGCATGCGCTCCACAGCTCCAACAAGTTCCTCTTCGTGTTCCGCCTGCTGGACCAGTGCGTCGAGCTGGGCGACAAAGTGTGAGCACCCCTCGATACTATACTACCAACAATACTGGACACTGACAGAATTCAATCTACATACAGTTATATTCAAGCAACGCACACGTGACACCTCTCACGGACGCGTTATCTCGGAATGGTTCGGGACAGTTTGTTCCACACCAGTCCGAGATATCGTGTCCGTGAGACGTGTCTATGTGTGCGTTGGTCGAATATTACTTGTATGTAGATTGACTTCTGTTAGTCTCCAGTATTCTGTGATAGTACTCTGTGCCATTCACAACATTACCTTACACTTATATTGTTTGATTTCTTGCATCAAATTAACTCTGTCAATAATATGAGGCGCGGAAAGGAGCATGGTATTCCAATTGGCTAATTCAAAATCGATATTTTGTCACGCGTTGTTACAGCTTACTGGATTTGGTAGGCACTAATTCTTTAGGATTATTATATGATCTATTAGTCTGATGTGTTTAACAATTAGTCTGTTATTAGGCGTTAATCTGTTCACTCAATGCTGTGTGTGCTTGAGATGTAGGATCTTGTTGCTTTCGATCGCAACATCTTAAAGTTGTACAATTTTAGTCACATCACTAGCTACTTATATTGTACACTTTTTTCAGAAGCTATCGCAGATAGTGGGATTGTGAATATTAAAAAAACCATACGTAACGACACCTTTATTTAATGCTAGTAAAAAATTATGTAAAGGATGTTTCAAGTTTTGTGTGAAATAATAACGAATTAGTTTGTTTGGAACTTTTTTTTCAGCAAAAAATCTATTTTATTATTATGAAGTATTTAAATGGACATGTGTAAAATTAAATTGTTAGTGTCAGAGGCACTTTGTCTAATATCACGCCTATATACAGTTGTCATAAAATTAAGAACGATTTGAATTTCTAGAAGTTTTTATTTAAATAATGTCATACACAGAGATGTGTACCTTCTGAGAAGCAACTATTCATTTTATAAAATAGCCACATCAATAGAACAAAGTGGCTTAGGAATAAAGAATAAAATGGTCAACGATTTTATCTAAAATTTAATTTATTTTATCAAAGTAACACATTCAAATAGTACTAAAGCTGGACAAATAATTAAGAACGATTTATTGTTCAGCCTTCTGATGCTAGTTTAAGTTTTAATTATGTTTTTCTTGTGCTATTATTCCTCCTAAAAAATAAATAAATTAATTAATTAAACTCAACGGAAATTGTTTTGTATGACATTTACACTTAAAAAATCACAATTATATGTAGTGCGAAAAATATAACAAGCAATTTAATACATTTTTTTACAAAAATTAATAGTTAATAGCCTGTACACAGCTTTTTATTACTGATTTACACCGACGAGGCATTGACTCTATTAATTTTTGACATTTCGCAAGAGAAATAGAGTTCAATTCTTTTAAAAAACATCGTACAGCTCTCACAAATTCCCACACAGTGTATTTGAAACTCTTTTCTTTACTTCAAACCACAGATTCTCTATTGGGTTTAGGTCTGGGCTATTAGCTGGTCAGTCTAAGACAGAAATTGATCGCGCTATAAGAAATTCCTTTACGGTGCGTGCAGTGTGCTTTGGATCATTGTCATGATGGAATGTCCAAATAACTGGTAGAACGTCTTCAGCATAAGGTAACATTGTTTCTTCCAGTATATTTATGTATTGGAATTGATCCATGTTACCTTCTAACAACTTTACAGATCCAACACCATGTCCAGAAAAGCACCCCCAAATATTGACATTTCCACTACCATGCTTCAATGTACCTTTCGTGTACTTAGGGTCGAATGCTGTATTCGGGGGACGTCGTATATATCTATACAAATAAATAAAATTGGAGTGTCTGTTTATAATATGAAAATAACCAGTTTCAACTAAATGCATATGGATGTATACACGGTACACATACCAAAATAACACTTTTTACGATTTTTGTCTGTCTGTCTGTTTGTCCGTCTATCTGTTTGTTCCGGCTAATCTCTGGAACGGCTGGACCGATTTTAACGGGACTTTAACTGGTGGATAGCTGATGTAATAAGGAGTAACTTGGCTACTTTAAAAAAAAAAACACACGGACGAAGTCGCGGGCACAGCTAGTCGTTTTATATATTATCGTCGTACATACTCTGTTTATTTTCGTCTCGTCAGAAAAAAGTACATTATTCCACCGCCGCACAGTCTATTTTTCATACTTTCTCGCAAATGCAAGCCGAGCTTGCCTTCTTTGATATCCTTCTGTGTAAACATCTTCGAATAGTGCGTGCTGAGATTGCTGAAGGGTTATTTTCACTAAAATATTCTTTTCTCAGCTCGTTAGACCCTTTAAAAGGATTTTGTTTTGTCATACGAACGATGTTTAGGTTATCTTGAGGAGTTGCTTTTCTCTGTCTAGGTACACTTGGAACATTCGAAGTAAATAAATAAATAATAAATATTCACGGGACAAATAACACTAACTGACCTAATCCTAAAGTAAGTAAATTATTTGCTTGTGTTATGGGTGTTAGTCAACGATACTAATACATAGAAATACATATATAAATACTTTTACATACATAATAAACACCCAAATCCGGAAATACAAACATTTATGCTCATCACACAAATGCTTGTCCCCGTCGGGGATCGAACCCGAGCCCTGTTGATTGCGTAGTCAGGGTCACTAACCACTCGACCAACGGGGCGGTCAACCAACGGGGCGGTCGAAGTAGTTTAATACATAGCAAAATGCTTTACAGCGTTGAAAATATTTCCATTGTAGGTTTTACACAACTTTTATTCTTTCCCATTGATATTCTAGAAGACGCTATCACTTTTAATGTTTTACAGTATTGAATAGCGCCAAAATTACACAAAAAGTAGCCTACAGCTGTAAATCGACTTAGTGTTCTCCCTTTTCAATTTGAATAAATGCATAAATTATAAAACGTTCTTAATTACGTGACCAGCCAGTAAATAGGAATACTATGTTTAGAAGTAGTGTAAGTGTAAAAAAGTTTGCCTATTTTTTTTTAGATAATCTGTGCATCAATGAATTCAGTGGTTTTAAGAAAATGTTTTATGATACCGAGAGAAATAAAAAATGACATGCAATTAGTTATAATGTCTTAGTTTAAAAAAAATATTCCCATTATATCAGCATTCTTAATTATATGACCATCACTGTATATTGCTAAAAAAATCCAAAAATTCAAATAAGTACCGTACTAGTTTGTAATAAGGAATTATGTATACAAAGTACTATATTCTTCCATAATATGGTGTGCATAATATAGTGTGTATAATTTAAAGTTTATATACAATTTTAATTATGTACAAAACAACTTTTTTTCACTAGTATTTTTTATAAAAAATATTACTTTGAATTGGTTTTTACCCAAAGTACAGGAACCAGTATTATGATTTGGGTCCTTGCCTAAAAATCTATCCTGAATATCTTATATTTCCAGGTTAATATTCTCGACATCACTATACACACTAGACGCTTTGGAGTACTTCCTGCGTCAGATCAACAAGTGGAGCCTGGGCCAAGAGTATTACCGGCTGGACGGTTCTGTACCGGCTGAAGTTAGACAAAAGTGGTGTCGCGAATTCAACGCGGAAAATAATCACAAAACCAAGTAAGCTTTGCGTTTGTTTTCTCTTATCAGCAGTGACTCATTAGACTAGTTTATAATGCAACCGATGACTTTTAAACCAACCGTCTTAGTATAAACAGAGTGTGGTAAAAACGTAGGTTGACCAATAATGAGAACTTATAATAATTATTATCTTGTTTATTCGGCACGACGCAATAAGTAAATGTTTCTCATGGTATTTAGCATTACGCAGAGATGTAGGTTCGCTCTGTATCTCGAATAGCGGCTTGAATCATCAATAACAGGACTATTTCTGATCGGCTGGATTCTTTGGCATTGCGTAAGATGTGGCTTCGCTCTGCATCTTCTATCGGATCTATCATGGGGAGTGTTCCGAGAAACTGTTTGGATTAATTTCTGCCGCAGAATTTCACCATCGGACATCGCGACAAAATTCAAATTTTCACCCTCACCATCTCGATGTCTGGAAATCCACAACTGTGCATTCTCAAGACACTTTTTGCCCCGCACTATTCCTCTATGGAACCAATTACCGGCGGGGGTTTTTACCAAGTGGATACGACTATAGAAATCTTCAAGAAAAGAGCCTACTCTTTCTTATAAGGCCGGCAACGCAACTACAAATCTTCTGATAGTGTGGTTGTCCATGGGCGGCGGTGATTACTTACCATCAGGTGAGCCTCCTGTCCGTTTGCCCCCTTTTCTATAAAATCTATTGCATCTATTATGGAGTGTGTTTCGACGAGTTGTTCGGATTAATTCTTGTCGCTGAACTCCATCGGACGTCGCCTCAAAGTTTGAAGTTCCGCCCTCACTATCTCGTTGTCTGGAAATCAGCAACCGTACAGCGCGAGCGCGACAGTGCGAGCAATACTATTTCGGCAGGAATAGTATTGCTCGCATTGCGGTAAGGCGGTGATACTAATCCCAGGCTAGACGTTGCAGAACTCTGCCACCTAGTAGTCATAAATTTCTCTTTGTTAAGTTTTTAGTTTTCCCTATTACGAGATAAGTGCTAAAACACGTATGCAGGTAGTGATATGTTTGGCCAATTATTTGATTTTAACAAACTCCCTGGCAGAATTGTAGATCGTCGTTACGCGAATCAGCATGAAAGGAAAGTATTGATATCGTAAATTAAGATATAGATATGCCATTGTAGACTTTTTCGTGGACCAATAAAAGGAGAAATCCCACTCATTGTTTTGTTATATCTCAAACAAGCTCAAATATTAGAGCTTTCGACGAAAGCTTGACTTTTTCCAACAATCATCGTCATAATTCAACTAGTTTACACGAATTCCAAACAACTTACACTTCTAAATTCATTTTCATTGCGTGAAAACTGCATGAAAATTTCTTATGTAGTTCTTGAGTCTACTTCGAACAAACAGACATACACACACGGCGTGGATCTTTGTTTTTTATATTATTAAGTATCGCATTTATAGTCTAGTGACCCGGTGTCGGTGTTGACCACATGAAATTCTGGGTTCGATTGCTGGGTCGGACAATTCAAAACGAATTTTTCAATTTTCTGATAAATACAACGTTACGTTCGCGATAGGCTGGCCACCTATCACAATGTGGGACAAAGTATCTTCGGCTAATGGTGGGTGCACTGGTTGTACCTCTGCTTACCACTTCGGGGATACGGTCATGATGATAATTTTTATGTAGTGATTTAATCTAAATATTACTGAGAGACTTATCACAAATAAAAATTACTTATAAAAAAAACGAGTATGTTTTAGACCACACGACTCAAGTAAAACTTGTTCAGAGAGAAAGAGAGAAGGAAAATATGTGCTCGCACCTCTCTCTCTCTCTTGCCCCCACAGTAATATACGAAACATAACTCTCTCTTTCTATCTTCATAACACACAAACAATTTACGTTACGCTTTCGTCACGCATTCACCAGCTTTCTCCCAAATTTAAGCATACGTAAAGGAGTGTTACTTCAAAAATCTTGACATTGAGATAGATTGTGTGTATAAAAAAGTCCCGTCAAAATTGGTTCAGCTTTTCCAGAAATTAGCCGGAACAAACATATAGACAGACATACAGACAAAAATTGTAAAAAATGTTATTTTAGTATATGTACTGTGTATACATTCAGTAAAATAACGGCTATTTTAATATTACAGACACTCCAATTTTATTTATTTGTATAGATTGTTCTTGATATCAACTCGAGCGGGAAGTCTGGGTTTAAATATGACGGCGGCGAATCGAGTCATCATCTTGGACACGTCCTGGAATCCAGCGCACGACATCCAGAGCATCTTCCGAGTGTACCGTTTTGGACAAAAGAAAGACTGCTATATATATCGGTTAATTGCATTAGTAAGTTTATGAACTTTTCATAAAATGCTGCATTTCATTTTAAGCTTTTTTATACGTCTTATTATTGAAAGTTCTTTTGTAGTCTTATTTTACACTAGCTGTTGCCCACGACTTCGTTCGCGCGTTCTTCGTTTACTCCGCGTGATAGCGTGATAATATGTAGCCTATATGTTGACTCGACCTATTAGTAATATTCACGCAAAATTTGAAGTAAATCCATGCAGTAATTTTTGAATTTACCCCAGACATACATACAGACAAACAGACAAAAATTCTAAAAACTATATATTTGGCTTCGATATTGATTGTAGATCACGCCCCAAGTATTCTTTTAAAAAAATATTCAATGTACAGTTTTGATTTTCCTACGATTTTATTATATTTTACATAACATTGTAGTAAATATGAACTTTTAAACTCGGTGTTCTACTGTAATTTTTAAAAATATGAAAGGGTCAAAAACACACACATATATAGAAGTTACTTGTAAAACTCGACGTTTCGGCCAAGCTACATTTACCGTGGTCACGAGCGGACGAGTCCGCTTTTAAAAATTGTAGTAAACAAACAGATTTATTTTCTGATAGAAAGTCATAGTTATTGCTTGTAGCATTCGAAAATTCATATTACGTTGTTAATAATTTCACAATGCGTTGATATCATTGCGACCAAAGATGTTAATGATGCTGATGGCAATTTCACATGCATAAGTCTACCCGACTACCTTACAGTCAAAACCGGAACACGACAATGAAAAGCATTGACGCTATTGCGACAGGAATAAAGTAAGAATGTAGTACCAAATACCGGGGCGAGACGATGTGGAACTCTTGCACCTAGTAGTCACGATGGTAGTGACACGTGTGGCTAGTCGGTCGCCGTTTACCACCTGCCTGCCTGTTGGTCTATTCTCCAAAGTAGCCCGGACCAACACGAGGCATGTTGGCAGGGATGTAAGGTCACATCCATAATATTATCGGCTACCTTGCCCGCAAACTGAAACACTAAAATGACGTACATTGACGTTATTTCGACAGGTCTAGTTCAAGTACTAAGATAGGGCTACCTGAGTGCTAAGTGTGAGTTTTTCTTTTCGCATTCGATCGTGAGCGCGTTTGGAGTTCACTAGGAATTTGTATGAGATTTGTACAGCGCCACCTAGTGGTAAACGTGAGAAACCAGTTTACCACTAGGTGGCGCTGTACAAATCACATATAAATTCCTAGTAAACTCGAAACGCGCTCACGATCGAATGCGAAAAGAAAAACTCACACTTAGCACTCTGTTACATTACTCAAATACGTAGTTCATAACTAGTACAGTAGTACTACAGGTGGCAGCCTGCTAAGTAATTAAATATTTTTTTATAATCCCACACGCTCATTGCAATGTTCTTGGGTTGTTAAGTATTGGAAATAAAGTACCTGTATCCTGAATTTCATGCTAATCCTGTCTGTTAACAAATAGTCAATCGATCAGTTGGTCTTTGATTTTTGTGGATAAAAAAATTCAGAATCGATTTTTAGGTAGGTCCTCCCCCGTAGGTGATAGATTGATAATATGTAGCCTATATGTTGACCCGACCTGATAGTATATTCATGGAAAATTTGAAGTAAATCCATGCAGTACTTTTTGGGTTTACCCCGGACATACATACAGACAAACAAACAAAAATTCTAAAAACTATATTTTTGGCTCAGATATTGATTGTTAGATCACCCCCCAAGTATTCTTTTAAAAAATTATTCAATGTACAGTTTTGACTTTCCTACGATTATATTATATGTGTAGATGATTGTTGTTAGCTCTTGAATTCACACTTATATGGGAACTATAACATATTCGTTTGTTTGACACTAGGGTACAATGGAACAAAAGATCTACGAACGGTCCGTGACAAAACAAGCCGTTGCATGTCGAGTGGTGGATGAACAGCAAATAGACCGGCACTACAATATGTCAGAACTTAACGAACTGTACAGGTATTCAATTCTTGATACGTATATTTTAAGTATATTATAAATATCGCCGTGTTCCGAGCCAGTAGTAGCTATAAAATTGTAGCCCCGCCAAAAGTTTTCATAGTAACTTTTAGCGGGGCTGCAATTTTATAGTTACTTTTATTTTTATTTATATTAAAAAAATATTTTTGACTTGTATTGACTGTTTAAATCACTAAACAACATACTTCTGATGGTGAAAAACGTGACTACATATTATACTTTGTTCATTTTATTAATGGTTTTTAGATAGCTCAACGACTGACAAGTTAGTGATGTCCTTAATAACGTAATAATCGAAATTATAAAAAAATATGTATATACACGTCAAGTGGCAACATCAACTGACCGTCCAGCCGGTCGCCATTTTGAGGTGGTCTGTCACTCGTAATGAAATGCCCATGCTAGTCACACGCATTTACGTTCGCTGAATGTTCTCTCGCCTTTGTTCAGTGGCGGATTTACAAATTTGCCGCCTATAGGCTATTTAAATTTTGCCGCCCCTACCGACCTCCATTAGTGTCAGATTCTAGATTATTTTTACAATCCACAAATTTACTTAAGATTTTTCTTATATCATAGAAAACAAGCAGGCGACTCTCCTGATGAAATGAGGCAACAATCGCATATAGACACCAAAAATGTTAATTTTGGAATGGTAATACCATATGCACTAGAATTTACGAGTGACAAGCATTGACTCTATTACGACTGGAAGAGGTAAGGCGGCGTTACCAAGCCCGAGCTTGGTGTTGCGGAACTCTACTATCTAAAAAAAAATATGGTGGTAGTGACATATTTAGCCAATCTTTCAAGCAATTAGAGCAATCACGAAAACCAGACAAAATGCCAGATGATGTACTTATTCTTTGAAGTAGCCCGGGCCAACAATAAATTTTTTTCCAATATTAGAATATTTTGAAGTAAAAGCTCAATCACAAGTAAGGCTGGGTGAGGTATAGTTTGATTATTGTCCTATACACAATGTAGTATGTCATTTACAATATTAAGTAACATTACATTCGATATATCTTTCGTTTTACTTACTTACAGAGTATCCAAGTGATGATGACAATAATTTTTATTATGTACTTGTGAAAATTATAAAATATCTTTATACCCGATTTTCTACTTTCAAAATTATCAATGAAATTGTCATACAAAAATAGTTGGGCTAAACGTTTTGATAAGTCTGTGTTCTCCAGAGTGAAGATGGTAGTTCCAATAAAGCAAAACTTAATTTTAACAATTTTTCTTAGAAGAAAGGTAGCATTGAAAATGAAATGTATATTCTTAAAATAAATTTTAAAAGCATTTTTTAAAACGCAAAGAATTTTTTGGCTAACCCTTCGAATTTTGCCACCCCTAAAAATTTGCCACTCCGGACACCAGTCCCGAATGCCCTAAGTGTAAATCCAGGCCAGTCAATGTACCTGGGCATAGCATAATACACTGAGTGCAAAAAGTGTAAAATGTTTACACTGTGCAATATGATACTGTAAATATCGGCAAAAATTTTAAATTGAATATGGGGTGAGTTGGATCTGATATCAATATTTGTAGAACTAAGTTGATGTCATTTTTTTTATTGTTCGTGAGTGTAAGAACTTCTTACTTAGATATACTCTTCTGTTTAAAATGTCTGTTGTTAGTTCATGCTTTCAAGTACTTGTAATCATTCTTAAGTGGATCTAGATTGTAAATGCTGTGCGAAATATTTGCATGGGTCAGGTAGTCTATATAGAAGTCTATATAGACATATATATTTTCTACAGGACATCTTAAAATTTGCCGCCCCCCAAAATCTGCCGCCCTAGGCTTCAGCCTACTCAGCCTATTGGTAAATCCGCCACTGCCTTTGTTATACCTCGAAAAAAGTAGTTTTATTCCTCGGTGCGACTATTAGGGGTACTTAGATTGAGCTGAGTACATTGGTCGTGAAAATGTCGAAAGGACGTGTTTTGAAAGGACAATCTTGACAATTAGTGCTACAACTTCATCAAAATTGCTGTCCGCTTATACCTATCTCGCAACTGCTAACCGGTTGCGGCCGCTTTGGGTGTCAGTCATACAACTGTTACCTATTAAAATCACCACTGAAGCCTACGACAGGAACAAAACGAGCCTTCTACACTAAAATGAAAACGTCGGCCTCATGATGTGACAGCAGATGATGATTGAGGCCATTCGTCGTCATGTACATGTAGTTGGTTGGCCTCTAAAAATTTTAAAGTTATTTTAGGAGCAAAGCAACTTCTTATCAATATCATTAAAATGCAGTAAATAAACAGAAAATATTTTGTATTCATATTTACCTTAGTAAAAGGTTTATATTTCTAATAAAAACTCACTCTTTTTTCTTTCATTCTTCAATTTCCTTTTTGTTAGTGTATATTTTTATCTTAGATGAAGGAAACTACTAGATATGAAATAACTAAGGAAAAAACGTGTAATTTCGTCCCGAGTAATGGCGGACTAAAGCACAGCTGTCTACATAACAATTGACAAAATGTCAAGACTTAAATTTAGTCGCCTCTGTGGTCTAGTGGTCTAACGTTGGCGTTTATCACATGAGGTCTCGGGTTCGATTCCCGGGTCGGGCACATAAAAACTGATTTTTTAGTTTTTCTGAGAAATACAAATTTGCCCGGGATTGGAAAGTGCCCGGTTGGCGATAGGCTTGCCACCTATCACATTTGTGGGACCAAGTATCTTCAGCTAATCGTGGGTGCACTCGTTGTACCTCTGCCTACCCCTTCGGGGATATGGACGTGAAGATACTTAAATATTTTTTTTACCAATATCTTTAATATAATTTTTATTCAAATAGGATTGAGTACAACACCGGTTAAAACCAGAACACGAAGATGTATTTAAGTATCATTTAAACAATACGTACCGATGTAATGATTCATTTGGCAATTTCGTTCTACATCATTTAATGCTGCAATTAGACATCATCCTTTAATTTTTTTGTTCTCGTTTATATATTTTAAGATACACGCCACAGTTGATATTTGATTGATATTTTATCAATTATCTATCGACGTTGTTGTTTTAGTTGGGACGAGGCAGGTGCGAACGTAGGTGCTGGTCTAGCGGCTGGAGTCCGTGATGCAGTGTTGTTACGCGTAGCGAGTTCGCTCGGTGATTGCGTGTTACACGCTGTTCGCGAGCACGACTCACTTCTGCGGGATTCGAACGAAAGCAGTCTGCCCGAGAGCGAGCGCGCCGCCGCCTGGCAGCAGTTCCAAATGGAGCAGGCGCACACGCGTGAGTATACACCAGTGGTGAAGAGTCCATACAACCCGATTCCTATTGGCTTGCCTTTTAAATTTAACATATTAAATTACATAATATAGCACTGGTTAATGTAACGTACTTCATATTAATTTGAACGCCTATATTTTTAACAATATGTCATATGTGCAAGCCGCATCAGGCCGATTTGCTTAAGGCATGCTGTATTTTTCATTTTTCTACAAAAGAACAGTCTGTCCCGCTTTTGCATGTAATATAAGGTTGAAAACCGAAGACATAATAAAGAGCAAGTGGGAAAAATATATAGATAGCGTCAAGTTTGTAAATTGTTGTTGTGTCTAAATGTCAAATGTCAATAAGTAAAAAAGATATATAGTTTTGCTTGCGTATGATTTTGATTGTCGCTCATGGAGAAGGAAACTACTTTCCTTGTATTTAATAGGTTTTTGTTGTTTCAGAAATGCAAGCCTTCCAAGTAAATGTACCCAAGAAACCAGTTCATAGACAAAATATTCCATTAAAAAACGTCAAGTGTGAAACAGAAAATACCGAAACGATAACCGATGAAATCCAACAAAAATCTGTAAATCGAAGAAAGTCCCGCAATAATGTACCGATCGACACAAATCAGCCATCAACTAGTCAACACGTGAATTTTCTCTTAGATCCTAATAAAGAACAGAACATTATTGACAAGATTAGAGGTATACTAATCCAACACAATGTTGGTCCTAAGGGACCACAGGATATTGCAAATTTAATTGCAAATGTCCGCGAGTTTGTTAGGAGTGGTGTATCAAACGCAGACCCTTTAGTAAAAAGTATAGCCAATGTCTTGATTCAAGAAGAAAACTCGCTTATGTGTCATCCAGCATCAGATGTTTATCCTGTACAGTTGCAGTCGAGTATGGAAGAGCCTGAATTTATAGTTAGCGATCTAAACAATACCAACATAGTAATAAAACAGGAGGAACCAGTCTCGGCGGACCAGGAACTGGAAGAAGATTCAGCTATTGGAGATAAAAAAAGAAGAAGGAACCGCAGAGATTCTGATGATGAATATGTTCCTCCAAATACATATGTGCCTCGAAAAAAGAAAATTGACAGAAGTATAAAGTCTCCTGCAGCTTCTCAGTCACCTAATAAAAAAGAACAAGAGAAATTTCTTTCTCGTAGAATTTCTGATGCAAAAGACAAATCAACTACTGATGAAACGGATAAGACTGAAGCTATTTTGGGTCTTGCTGATACCGGAAATATTATAAATACCTCGTTTGAACCTGAACCCAAAAATATAGGGAAAAAAACACTTGAAAAGAAAAGAAAATCGGTCACTACGGAAAACCTTCTGAAACCAATGAAGGAAAAACAAGTAGATTTAATTAACGATAGCTCATATTATACTAGTAGCAGTTTTAATATTGATTTATTGAAGTCTAATATTACTAAAAGATTGTTATCTCAGCGAGAGACCAATACAGATACAGTAATTTCGAATAGTCCATACAGGACTAGAAGTAGTCCCATAGTAGAACCAGAAGAATCACCAATGAAGCGGAAAAGAGGAAGACCACGGAAAGTAACTGAAGGCGAAAAAGTAGAAGGCACTTCTAAAGTCCCTATCATTGAAAAATCCAAGCCAATAGAGTCCGAAACAATGAATGTAAAAATATCAAGATCAACAAGATCTAAACAAGCTGAAGTTATAAAATCGAAGCTACGACCAGTTAATATTGATAAATTTAAATCGAAACAATCTGAACCAACTGATACTGAAAATTTAAAATCAAAACTAATTAAACCAATAAACATTGAGAAATTGAAATCAAAGCGAATACCAACATCCGATATTGAAATTCAACCACAACAATCTGAACCACCTAAAATTGATTCTTTGCCAAAGTCTACAAATTATGTACTAAAACCAAAATCGAAACAGTCAAAAGCAGAGCAATCAAGTAAGCCTCAAATTGCCGAAACGGAAAAACCAAAAGATACAAGCTTCCCTGTCGTGGCGCCAGTAGTTGATGATGTTAGCATATTGCTAAGCGACGATGACGACGTACCTACTCCTGCACCTGGACCAAATTCAACGCCAATTCAAAACGTAGCACCAAATACTTCTAGTGATATAACAACAACCGAAGAAGACAATGAATATGTGCCACTGCATTCATCCTTACTTAGCAATCATAACTTCATCAAATTGGTCGCACATACGTACCTGTATAACAACCCAATGTTAGACGAAGATGCTGCTGTCTTAGCTGCGCAATATAGTACATTGAAAGCACTACGAGAAATTGAATCAACCGGTAAAGATATCTGTAGTGGTCCCATATACGATATAGCAATAAAGGTTTGTATCTCTTTAAAAATAATAAATTTTGACTAAGTAGTCTTCTTCTTCTTCTTCTTCTTCTCGTGGGCGGGTCTCCGCAACTCGACGACTAGCGCCTTTTTTGCGTGTGGTTAGGATGGTTCTACTCTTGCCATCCCAACTCCTCCAGGAAGCCCAGCAACCCCTTGATGTGGGAGAAAGCTTCGGGGAGCGACCTCGGGCATCCGAGATACTTGACCCGGTAATTCGCCACGCCTTCACAATCGATGATGATGTGGGCAGCCGTTTCTTCTGTCTGCATGCAAGCTCTGCACAGAGGACTGTCTGTAACATCCATGTTAAACATGTGTTTGTTAAATGGGCCGTGCCCTGTAATAGCGCCAGTTATTACACGTAGCTGTTTTTTGTTTAATTTAAGTAGCCTGTGCGATAGCTGCGGGTTCAATTTGTCAAAAACCTGTTTCGATTGCCCACAGTCGGTACGCTCGGCCCAGTATTTATTGTGCATGTCGGTCGTGCGTTGACGTAGACTCACGTACAGCCAACGGGCCGGCAAGGGGGCAGCGGGTTCCGCTCCCAACATGGCCATATCAGATGCCCGCCGAGCTAACTCATCGGCTGTATCGTTTCCTCGTGAGTCACTATGTCCTTTAATCCACTGTAGTGTGACGTTGTTATACGTACCTATGTTATTTAGGGAAGTATGACATTCGTCAATAAAGCTTGAAGTAATTTTATTGCTTTGAAGAGCCATAAGGACCGCTTTGCTGTCTGTCAGGATCTTAATTGATTCATTAATTACCTGTCTAGCTGCGATCGCCTGTGTAGCTAAGATTATTCCAGTGCTTTCGGCCTGGAAGATAGAATTGTATATGCCAAGTGGCCATGCAATCTTGATGTTCAAGTCTTCAGAGAAAACACCCGTACCTGAGCCTGAACCTGTCTTTGAGCCATCTGTAAAGATCCTGAGGTCTCTGATGTTGAGTCCCTCCTTACCTTCATCAGAGAGCTGTATTTTGTACTTCTTATCGAAGACAAATTTAACAGGTATCGAGTCGTTTGGAGCTGCGACAAGCGGTTGGTATTCGAGAACCTGTTTAAAGATACTTGCATGAGAACCTTCCTGTACCTGTCCAGCTTGATTCCAGGCCCGCAGCGACTGTAAACGAACCGCCGAGGCCGCTGCTGTCTGCTGTATAAACAGGTGAAGAGGTGGTATGCAGAGCATCGTCTCTAGTGCTGCCGTTGGGGTAGTCCTCATGCAACCTGTAATGGCTACACATGCTAACCTTTGGAAGCTTTGTAATTTGTTGATCGCCGTTTGAAGTGTGGTTCGTGGCCACCAGACTACCGCACCATAACACACTAACGGCCTAATCACTGCTGTATATAGCCACAGCATAATTTTTGGTGAGAGACCCCATCTCTTACCAATTAATCTGCGGCATTGCCAAATGATGATACTTGCCTTATCTAGCTTATGTTCAGTATGTTTAGACCAGTTCAGTTGACTAAGTAGTAGAGTAGTCTACCTGTAGACTCCTGAGTGGTAAAGTGATTGGGAGAATAGATATATTAAGTCACTGTATGCGGTGGCTAAGTCTACGATTACATGGAAAGCAGACATTTTATTTGATATAAAATGTGTGTGGGTGTGTGTGTGTGTCTGTCACGTGTAATAATGTACCGATTGTCTTGTTGGTCCTAAGGGATCACAGGATATTGCAAATTTAATTGCAAATGTCTGTGAGTTTGTTAGGAGTGGTGTATCAAACGCAGGTCCTTTAGTAAAAAGTATAGCTGATGTCTTGATTCAAGAAGAAAACTCACTAATGTATGTGGGTGTGGGTGTGTGTGTTTGTGTGTGTGTTTGTGTGCGTGTGTGTGCGCGTGCGCGTGCGTGTGTGTGTGTGTGTGTGTATGTGTTGAATTTTGCACTAAAACTCATATTCATTAAAAAGTGTAGGTTAGATTTTTTTAAAGTTTAGGAGTTCCGTACACAAAGGATAAAACGGCACCCTACTATTAAGACTTCACTGTCCATGCGTCTGTCTCCGTTAGTCACCAGGCTGCATCTCATAAACCGCGATAGTTATACATTTAAAATTTCCACAGATGATGTATTTTTGCTGTCGCTATAACGACAAATACTAAAAACAGAATAAAATACATATTTAAGGGGGCTCCCCAACAAACGTGTTTTTTTTTGCAATTTCTTTTTTATCTTAATAACGACAACTGGTAGACGCTTGAAATATTGACAGAATATTTAGTTATATGTTCACTTTAAAAATAAGTAATGAAATTAAAATAAAATAAATATTTAAGGGGGCTCCCATGCAACAAACATGGTTTTTGTCGTTTTTTTAAAGATGATGGTACAGCGCGCGGCGGGCGGTTTTTAGTACTAAAGAAATTGTTGTCTTTTAACAAAAATGCGTTGGCTTTTTAGGCTTAGTACTCATCAAGAGCAAATAACGTGAATTTTTAATAAAAATAGGTATTAGAAAAATGGTTGCTGACTTTGTATTTCTAGAAGAATTTACCGAAATGTCAAATTCAAGAAATAAAATGTATTTGCAGGTCATAATTTTTTTTTAAATTTAATTTGATAAGTCATATTTTTATTCACAGGTACTTGGTAAAGATTTATTAAAAAAACTCCACAAAGCAAGTATCGGAGTCAAAGATAATTCAGAGACTTTTTTAAATCCTGATACTAATTTAGACGAATTAACAAGTGACTTAAATAATAGAAATGGAATCAGCGTTGAAACGCCTGCAAGTAATATACATAGGAAAGATGAAGATATACCAGGGCCTTCTACGTCAAAACCTAAGAGAAAGTCAAAGAAAAATATTGAGGAAATAAGAGTGTTTTCTGCACCTACATCCCATTCCATAGACTCAAGTACACCTGTTCCAACACGTTTACTATCCAACCCTTTGCCGCAAACTGTAGTACCTGTTGGAATGTAAGTATTTTTTTATTTAAAAAATATAAAAGAACAGGGGACCTCTCATAACGCCTTGAGTCACTATTATTTAACATTTTAGGTCTTACAATTCATTTTGTTGAAAATTAATCGTCAAGATTTTTTTTAGTTTTGTTTTAAGAAACGAATAAATGACACAGCATAAGTGCCCATATTTTAATGTACCATATGAACTCATGACACCTTAGGAATTTTGACTGATCTTAATTGTTTAAATGTTGAAATCTATGTAAATTCCTTTTGGTTTTATGTTCATATAAAGGTGAAGCTTTCTTAGAGTGAAGTGTTATTCGTCTCTCCTGAAGATGCTTTTTGCTAGATTACGGCAAAGTCTGAACGCCTGAATCTATTAAATAATTAAGCCCAATTGAATTCAGAGGATGATAAAAAATCCGAAACTAAAATCAGTTAATAGTAATTTTATAAAAATAGCAACTCCCTACCTATCATGTAAGGAATCTGGCGCGAAGGTATTTATATATGTTAAAAAAGAGACGATATTATAAGATGAATCATTCAAGGTTTTTGTACAAAAACCTAATACTCGATTTGAGATTGGTATTAACTGTTGTGAAATGGTTATTCAACAGGTTTTCAGGTTTATCATCAGGAGGTGTAACCGACTTCATATCAGGGGCACAAGAAGAATCTATTTTGCCTGATGATGATATTTTAATAATACCTTGCGAAAATAACTCAACCTCTAATCAACCATTTCAACATTCTACATTTAACACTGTCCCGGTAGTTGCTACTAATACGAATGAAATTATTCCACCTGAAAAACCGGCAGCGAACTCACGCGTACAAACAGCTTTGCCACCAAATTTGAATAAAGTTGTTACGGCAAATGATTTAATGTCAGAATCTATAAAACATTTAGACAAAACAGTTGCTAAATCACAACCAAACACAATGGTATTACCAAATCAAATACCAACATCACAGGCAGTTCAAACGAATCAAAAGCTAGTAGTGACTTCATCTAGGCAAAGTGGTGTACCAACTTTAACACTTACACCTAAAAATGATCAAAACAATTCACAAGAATCAAGACCAACTATTTCAAGCACACCCTTGAAACAACCATTAAAGAAGTTACCCGAGACTAATAACAAAAACAGTCGTATTTCAACTACAGAAAAGACAAAACAAAAAATAACTTCAACATCAGTGACAGCCACAAACAAACATAATTTGAGTGTCAGTAATGACGAGACAATCTGCTTAGATAGTGATGAAGATGAAACTCCCAGTAGTACAGATGTAAAAATAAACGCATCTTCCCTTAAAAGCGTTGACAATAACCTACCTACAAGCAGTAAAACTAATAATGAACAATTGAAGAAAATTGTTATACTCTCTGACCAATCTTTACAAAGTGATAAGTCACTTCCAAGGGGATCACCAACTGATGGAGATAAAACAAGCAGTGCGATTTCTGAGAGCATTGTAAAAACGTTTGAAACAAGAAAACCTGCACCTGGAGATATAATAAGAATAAGTGAAACGGGTAAGATAGAGATACTGAAAAGAACCGAACCCTCTGCTAATGCTGCTGCCGTTAAAAGTAAATTGGTGAATAAAGGTGATTTAAAAACTATTGAACTTAAAAAAGTTATCGTTAAAGGTTCTAACTTATCGAAAGATACAATTGCAAGTAACAGTAATAAAAATGATGTTCAGAAACCTCAAGAAATTAAGCAACAATCTTCGGGTGTAACCCAAAAACAATATACGTCTGAGTCATTTTCGTATCCACAATCCGACGTCGATCCGTTATCAATTCTAAATGACGTTGTACATATACAAGCTAATAATGATGATGAACAAAATTCAAATGAGCAGGAATTAGATACAAATATAAGACGAAGTGACAATAGTATTAGCAACACTAGTAAACCTTGCTTACAAAACACTAATTCTTTAAAAGAGCCACATACGGTCGCCATTTCTAATCTTAAAATAACAAAATTACTACCTTCACAAAAGTTACCACCACCTTTAAAATCTGGCTTGGGTGCTCCAAAATCTAATTTGACAAATACCCCACAACAAAAGCCGACAAATGTGCATAATCCAACCGTTACACAAAAACCGGCTGCAACAGTAAAGCCAGTATCCACACAGAAGTTGGTCACGGCGCAGAAAGCTGCTTCAACATCAAAAGCGAATTTGCCAACCGCAAAGGCACCTTTACAACAAAAATCCGCTGCTATTATATCAACTGACACAATCGACTTGACGGATGGAGTGGATACACCTGCTGCGGTTGTTAAAAAAAAAATAGTCGATAATGTTATCAAGCGTTTTAAGAGCTTTGCAACAACTATTAGCACCACTAAAGATAAACCTGCTATCTCTAAAGTAAACGCAACAATGCCAGCATTAGCTAGTACTAGTAAAAGGTATTTATAACTTTATTCTTATCGTTGTTTAAACAATCAGTTTTTTTATTCTAGAGAAAATGGCTTTTTCGTAAAAACGAATATGTCGCTCATGTACATACTACGTTAACTACATTCTTGAAGCACATAAGCTGGTTTAACTTTAACAAAGTTTAAGTATCAATCATTTCGTTTCACTTTACATTCACATTCCTTATGAAAGGGTATACACATCGAATTTTAAAATACAATAATTATAAAATATTTTCACTGTTTTCTTTATTTAAATTGCAATAAAAAAATAAATTCAGGAAAGTCTTTTTTTATATCACAAGATAGCAAACAAGCAGATGGGTCTCCTGATGGAAAGGGTCAACCATCGACTATACGACAACAAAGATGTTAATGGTGCGTTGCTAACTTGTGGCGAGGTCTAATGCCCATATTCTTAGGTTTACTGGTTACCTTACCCTCCAAGTCGGAACATGAAAGTGAAAAGACTGACAGAATGCTACCAGCTAGTAGCCACGATGTTAGTGACTCACATAGCCAATCGGTAGCCTTTTACAACAGAATGGTAGTTGGTATCTTATTCAAAAGAACCCGGGAACAACACGGGGAAGGTCTAATAAGTCTTCACAAAGAAGAGTGATGAGGGTTGTTTTTTAAACATTTTTTACAATAACAAAGCAAAATATTTACTGTCTGCCATTCACAGATTAAATATATGACATTTGTGTTTTTTTGTTACTTTAGGATAGTACTAGCTCGTTTATACAGCTTTCTGTGTAGTGAATTTCGACTAATAAATACTTTCCTTTTTGTTGCATTTTATATAATAGTTAAAAATTTTGCGTTTACCTATCCGAAGTTTTTTTGACTTGTTTAGTTGGTCATAAATAAAAGAAAGTGTTAACTTTATGGCAGAAAAGAAAAATCTTTGCTTGATTTAGAAATAAGAAAATTGCACTTAATTTCGTGACTTCCTAGTAGTATATTCCTTTTTAAAGTTTACTTGCTAATAAAAAGTGTCTCTTGAATCCTTACATGTGTTATTAATAATTTTAGACCTTTAAATTAATTTGATAATTTCGGCTGACGCTATATCATAGTAGCAATTTGAGGCCGATCTCATCAACTTTTGTTATAAAACCAGACGCAGTTTCCCACGATGTTGTATTATAGTTTTAATAGAGATTGAAATAAATAAATTGTTAATCGATAACTGGAGTAGTAAGCGCGGGCTATATAGTTAGGCTATGTAAGTTTTAATTTTATGTTTTATTTAATTTAATGTATTGAATGCATTTCCACCGTCAGCGGATGTTATATATGTCGCAGTGAAATTGTCAATACCGTTAGATTATAATCTACCTGATATTATAATTTAACTGCTAACCTAACCTAACCAAATTATAAAATCCCTAGGTAGATTATAATCTAACGGCTATTGACAATTTCACTGCGACATACACACTAACAAACGTAACAGTTTTGTATTTATAATAATAATGAAATTTCAGTGTAAACTGCGTTAAAAGCGTTGCTCCCTCTACTTCTCAAACTTCCAACGCAATTGCGAAGAGACCTTCGCCTTGGCTAGCTAAACAACAAATTAAAAAGACGAAATTGGATAACTCAAGTAAGTACTGTTTGTATAAGGTTAAAATATTGAATAAACAGATGGGCCTGGCCCAACATGAATGTATCGTGTTTATGTGTAAGTGCCCTGAGCGCTTCAACTTGGCTGACGTTTTGTTACATAAATTTTGGGCAGTACAGGTATATTATAAAGTATTGCATTTAAAATGGAGTTCGAAGTGCCGGCGACAAATAGTGTAACTTATTGATAAAAGGATCGCCTCTGTGGTCTAGGTTCGATTCCCAGGTCGGGCTTGTGAACTGAAAAAAATGTGTTTTTTTTTTTCAATTTTCTGACAAAAACGACATTGTCCGGGATTGGAAAAGTGCCCGTTGGCAATAGGCTGATCACACATCTCATTGTGGGGCTAAGTATATTCGACTAATCGTGGGTGCACTTGTTGTACCTCTGCCTACCACCACAGAGATAAGGGCGTGAAGTTCTTTTTTATCTTTTTTTATTGATAATAATCAGCAAAATTCTTGGTAAAGTCAAGTGCGATTATTTAAGAAAGTTATTATGTTATTACGTTCATCATATAAACCTAATCAGAGCCCGATTGCTGCTTTCAAAACAATTTACAGTCAAATATGCTTAATAATAATGTTTTTTTTTGTTGCAGAATCCATGACATTAAAGGATTTCAGTTTTGACGATTTAGACGACATCATAGAATTAGAGTAAGAAAATATAGATGTCTTCTTAGTGATTATAGAATCATCGTGCGTTTGATTATAAATATATCATTTATAAGTATTAGTTTTGAAATAATGACTAAAAATAAAAGTTCTTTTTATTTTAACATTTCAATTGTGATAATTTTTATTTTATTTTATAAGTGCAGTGGCGATTAAAATGTCGTAATAATAAGTGTTTAAAATTAATATTATTAATATGAAATATTTAGGTGTTGTGAAGAAAAACTTCAACTATATAGCATAAGACAACAAAGTGTTGACTCGAATTTTATAATTTTGTAATTCAATTCACATTATCTCCTTAATTCGCTTTTTAGAGTGGTTTTATGTATGCCTGTATATTTTTTAAAACTTGTTCCTTTTAGCTTTAGATGTTTTGATTGAATGATTAGACATTTCCTTTATTTTCGAAAAACTTAATGACATACTACTGTGTATGTCATTGAAAATTATTATATATGGAGGTTTTTAACACGAAATTCTAAAAGGTCACTTTAACATTAATAATATTGGTATAGAACATATTATATAATAAGATTATATTATAGAAGTTATAAGCTTGTACATTTGCTGTAGAATTTTTCTAAGTTTGTGCGGATAGGTATACACATTTTATGTTAATTATTATAATCTCTGGAAATACAATAAAAATGTAATAGTGAAATGGTTTTTATTAAAATATAATTACTGTTTTGGACTGCCTTTGGTCTACGGGTTAGCTTATTCGGCTCAGATCATGAGGTTCTAGATTCGGTCTCCAGGTCGGGCCAAAATGTTATTGAGCTTTTACTGAGGTTTTTCTCGAAAATCTTAAATCTCAGTAACAGCTCAACGTCTGGCGAGGTGATGTATTACCACCAAGGATTTAAAACGTTATAATATCAATCTGTTCGCTGTTTCGTGATTGGTGAATTCGTAGTGAATTAACGTTATGGTATATGATATGACGTTGTCTTCTTTCTAGCGCTAGTTGGCGAACCAATAATGAAACAGCATGAAATGCGGCGAACCAATCATGAAACAGCATGAAATGCGGCGAACCAATCACGAAACAGCAAACAGATCGATATTATAACGTTTTAAATCCTCGGTGGTAATACATCACCCCAGACGTTGAGCTGCTACTGAGATTTGCGAGAAAAACCTCAGTAAAAGCTCAATAACATTTTGGCCCCACCCGGAGACCGAATCTAGAACCTCATGATCTGAGCCAAATAAGCTAACCCGTAGACCAAAAACAGTCTGACGTTGTCTTCTAGCGCTAGTTGGCGAACCAATCATGAAACAGCATGAAATGCGGCGAACCAATCACAAAACAGCAAACATATCGATATTATAACGTTTTAAATCCTTAATTATCACTCCCGGGCCTCAGATGAGTATGTGAACCTGTCGGGCCCGGTTATTGCTCGAGATAGTCTATAATCGTTATCAGGTCAGTAAAATGCGGCGATGGGGATCACCACTCATCTCAACTGACAAACCGGTGTATCGTGGTGAACTGAAAAGTCTATAGACTTCGGTTTACTCTGCCTCGCAAGGAAACCAGGCGTGATTTTTTTATATTTAATTACTTTTTAATCACTAACTGGTTATAGAAAAATATTCAATTTGCAACTTTTGTGGATTTTTACATGTGATTTCTGCGATGCCACTGAAAGAAAAAAAAGCATTGTAAGAAAAATGCACCGTAGTTCCGCAATAAAGGAGATTGATTCCAGCTGCACAACCACTCTTTCCAACTCATTAGTAACGGAAGGCCAAAACAATGAAAATTGTATACGCACTCATGACTCATCTACTTAATGCTGTGCGCCTTCACCATCGCAGAGATCACAAATAGGAGTCTGTGAAAGTTTGTAAATTAAAGTGTCTTCTTCTTCGTGTTATGGATTTCCGCAAAGTAAGTAAAACTGCAACAACCGATTTCCTATAGATATCTCTGGAATCTTGCATTAGATCTTCACCAAATAAATATGACCGATGATGAATTTTACCCACCATACGAGACCAAAAAAAATTCATCATCGGTTCATAAATAATTGAGTTTTGAGGTAAGAAACATAACTCCCTTTGGAAAGTCGTTGGAATAAATATTCTAAACAAGTAATTTTTATTTTGCAAATCAGCTGGAGTGGACGGCCCGCGGCCGTCTACAACCTCGTCTGAAGGTAAACTCGAGAATATTTTAAGGGAAGTGTAAACTCCCGCTTTATCCTATCTAACAGAACAGAGTGCTAAGTGTGTGTTTTTCTTTTCGCATTCGATCGTGTGCGCGTTTCGAGTTTACTAGGAATTTGTACAGCGCCACCTAGTGGTAAACTGGTTTCTCACGTTTACCACTAGGTGGCGCTGTACAAATCATACAAATTCCTAGTAAACTCCAAACGCGCTCACGATCGAATGCGAAAAGAAAAATTTACACTTAGCACTCTGTTGGATAGATCGAGTCAGCGAGATAATGTAGAAGGTCGTTGATCGGAACGTCGTGATATTTCGTAGCCAAATTAATGAGATAACAATACGTCCTTATAGGTTTGGGCAATATGCCATTCATAATTATTAGACCATATGCCTTTCTGTCAGACAGACGAAAAGCGAACTATTGGCTGTATATTGGAATACGTGTCATTAACATCGTGACTACTAGGTGATAGAGCTCTGCAGAGTCTCCTCGGTTTTGATACTTTCGCCTTATCTTCCCAGCCGCTATAGCGTCAATACTTGTTACGGTCGATTGTTTGGAGAGTAAGGTAGCTAGTAAACTTATACATATGGCATCTCGCCACACGGATAGCAACGTACCTAAAACTAACATCTTTGATGTAGGTGACAGGTGTCAGAAATCAGAAGAACTTTTTTCAATAAAACTTTACAAGTTATTTTGACAAGTCAACATTTTTTAAAACTACTACCAAATCGGAAACGCGGCCACACACAGAAGATCCGACGGAAGAAACTTACGAGGGCTTATCTTTTTTTCATATAATTTTTTTTCACAATATCACAATCTTACAAAACTATAAAAAAATATAGAGATTGATATGAGGAGCAATTAATCCCAGGTTGGTTTGTCTTCTAAACAATTCTCAGATTATTTAGAAGACAAACCCTTTTTTAATAAATATTTTATTAAAAAAGGATTAAATTAAAATATAATTTGTTTTAATAAATTAATCCCCCTTTTTACACAGTTTTGTTTTAATACATTTTTTAAATTTTTGCTTGGTAGATCTCTTATACGAGGGTGGATTGAAAAGTATTCGGCTTAACCAAGAAAATAAACACATACTAAATCAGTTATATTTTTATTTTTCTACTCTATAATCTATAATTCTCTCTATAATCATCATCAAGTCCGATGCACTTTTGCCATCTCCCATTCAAAGCATTTAGACCGTTGAAAAAAAATGATTCTTCCTTAGAGTCAAAATATGCATCTACTGCTGTTTTGACTTCGTCGTTTGTCGAACATCTTTGACCTCCCAAGTGCTTTTTTAGGTTAGGGAACAGAAAGAAGTCTGACGGTGCCAGATCAGGTGAATAAGGCGGATGCGGTAATAGTTCAAAGCCACAATTGTGAATTTCGGCCATTGATTGCACAGACGTGAGAACACGGGCGTTATCATGATGAAACAGAACTTTTCTTCCGAGTATTTCTGGTCGTTTTTCTTTCATTTCCTCATCATCTGCATCGGCTTCAAATAACTCCAAACAGTCACGTTAAATAGTCAAACGCGTCATTTTTTGTTCAAATGGAAGCAGTCGCGAAACCAGGACTTTTCTTCTGAGCAGTCCTGGTCGTTATTCTTTTATTTCCTCCCGTAAACGACGTAGTAAAACACAGTAGTAATCAGAGTTTATAGTCTAACCCCTTTCAAGATAATCAATCATAATCACACACTTCGAGTCCCAGAATACTGAAGCCATTACCTTATTTGCCGACAAAAGCGCCTTAGCCTTTTTGGAGGGTGGTGAACCAGGTCTTCTCCACTGTTTTGATTGTTGTTTTGTTTCTGGCGTACAGTAATGAACCCATGTTTCGTCCGTTGTAACAAAACGATTCAAAAAATCATCTCCATTGGCTTAATAACTCCAAACAGTCACGTGAAATAGTCAATCGCGTCTTTTTTGTTCAACTGAAAGCAGTCGCGGAACCCACCTCGCAGACACTTTGTGGAAAACCAATTCGTTGATTATGATGTTTTGAGTTCGTTCTTAAGAGATGCCTATAATCTAGGCTATCTCTCTAATTTTTTAATCTGCGGCCTCCCATGATTAAATCAAGTACTTTTTTAAATATTTTCATCAGTAGTGGACGTCGAAGGTTCTCCAGATCGGGGTTCATCTTTCAGTCTCTCTGCCACGCTTGAATTCTCCTATCCATTTTTTGACGGATGAATAAGACAGAGCAGAATCCCCTAATGTACTAACCATATCTTCATAAATGGCTTTCGGTGATAGCCCCTTCTTATGGAGGTACTTAATGACGGCACGCTGCTCAATTTGCTCCATTTGCAGAAAGTATGTCCGATTGCTTTGTTAAAAAAAATTATGAAATCATAACAAATTATTGCACACGTTTCGAACTTCCCACAATTAACTACTCTGAACTGAACTAAATAATGTGCGTAGATTTATTAGAATTGAATGGATCTGTGTTAGGCCGAGTACTTTCAATCCACCCTCGTAGTTGCGGTTAGTTTATTGTAAAAGCGTATACATTGCCCCATAAAAGAGTTACTTATTCTGTGGAAACGAGATGCATGCACAACAAGATTGTTTTTGTTCCTTGTGTTTAGTGAGTGTACGTCACAATTTTTTTAAACAAACAAATATTTTTAAGAACGTGTCTTTCCGTCAGGAGAGCCATCTACTTGTTTGTTATCCATAAGAATAAATACTTCAAACATACGGCCATAGCGTCAAAAGGTTGCCGAGATATAGTCGTTGTAAGAGGAGGTTCAAAAGTCAATTATTAAGACATCAAAGGGAACTTTGACGAATAGATCGAAAGCCGTTCTGCAGGCAGGTCGTAAAAGGCGACCTATTGAGCACATGTCACTACCATCATAACTACTAGATGGTCGAGTTTTGCAATGTTTCACCCGGGTATTTGGTACCATCGCCTTATCTATTCTCGCTGCAACGACGCATTTTCGTATTCCGGTTTGGAGGGTAAAGAAGCCTATAAACTTATGCATGTGGCATTTAGACTCCCTACAAGGATAGCCAAAATTAACATCTTTGGTGTCTATTGGCGATGGTTAACTCTTTCCATCAGGAGATCCACCTGCTTGTTTGCTATCTTGTGATATATAAAAATAATAGCTTTAGGGGCGATATTTTAATAAAAGTCATATTATATGCAACTATGTTATAATCTCTTAATTACAACAAAATATATTAATATTTGTTTACTATTAAACATTAAAGCTGATAGACATTCCAAAGTTACAATTAGACCAATGAGTGACCAGTCCGTTTATCACTTGTACCCGAAATAGAGAGTGGCGGAAGTTTCTCGAACATTATAAGTTTTTGCTTTTTTGAAATCAGCGATAAGCGGTGCTGTGATAATAGGGGTAGGTATAAGTATAAATAATAAATATTTACGGGACAAATTACACTTACTGATCTAACCCCAAAGTAAGCATTTTATTTGCTTGTATTATGGGTGTTAGTCAACGATACTAATACATAGAAATACATATTATATAAATACTGGAATAGATTTAATAAACATCCAAACCCGGAAATATAAAAATTTATGCTCATCACACAAATGCTCGTCTCCGTCGGGGATCGAACCCGAGCCCCGTCGATTGCGTAGTCAGGGTCGCTAACCACTCCACCAACGGAGCGGTCTGTTATATGTGTATGAGCTAAGAGAACAGAGCGATTACGGAAATACAAGTGTAGGACTAAAATTACATCAAAAGCAGCGGCCAGCAGCGAAGCGCAGCAATCATATTCAAGTCTACAGTATCATAGCATTGTAAGTCGTTTAAATATTACTAAAAATCATTTAGTAAGCAGGCTAGGGACCTCATAACAAACTAAATTGTTCTGTTAACACATCAGACTAATAGATACTATAATAATCTGAAAGAATTACTTTCTACCAATACCGTAAGCTGTAACACGCGCGACCAAATACTAATTTTGAATCAGCCAATCAGACAACTGTGTTCCTTTTCCCCGCGCCTCAGATTATCGACATTTAATTTGGTATTAGAAATCAAATATTAGTATCGTGTAGGTTGTCAATGCTGAAAATGCATTAAATCGCGTGAATAGTTCCTCGCTAATGCTCGCAATGATTTTTATTGCATTTTGAACTGTCTTAAGCTTATGAAAAAGGTTGTACAATATTTTTGATCTTGTAAACTGACTTTCAAGTTTTGTTAAAAAAATACGTACCTAATGAAAATCAACGAAATATTTTTGTGTTAAAATATATCATTTTTATAAATTTTATATAATATAAATGTAAATATTGTTATTGAAATATGATAGTAAAACACACCACCACTCTCAATTCCTTATCTTAAATTTAATTATAATACTTAAGTATAAGTAGTGTATAACTTTCAAATACTATATAAACTTATGTATATCATATTTTTCAGAGTATGCTTATATTATAACAGTCATAGACGGAGTTATAATGTATCTATACAAACTAAAATGAATCGCTAAATTGGTTATAGTCCGAGGAAGGTTTTTATGGACAGAAAATTAAAAAAAAAGCGAAATAAATATAAAAACAACACTTTATTTTCATACAGAAACAGTTCCGTGTCAAACATTTACCGATCTTAAGTCTGTTCTAAGGCAAACTTAGTACCGCATAAAGTATGCATGTTTCAGACACAAGCAGCTCTCCGCACTTACTAACATCAAATCATTATCCTACATGCTTTATTTTAAACATACTAGCTGACCTGACGTACTTCGTACCACCTTTGAACAGATTTAAAACGTCAAACATTTGGCAGTCGGAATAGTTTCTGTATTGTATTTATTATTTTTTTTACAGTTTTTCCATTTTTCTCTTCATAAAAACCTTTCGCGGATTCAAACGAATATTTCGAAACAAAAATTAGCCAAATAGGTTCAGCCGTTCTCGATTTTTGCGCTTAGCAACAAATTTAGAGATTCATTTTTATTTCTATAGATATATAGACTAAAATTTTATAACCGCTTTTAATGAAAGTAATATCATAGCCCCGTCTGTAACGGCCATTAGACTTACAAATCAATAGATCAGATCAAAACTGAATAACCTTAAAAATGTAAGCAATTTAATCAACTTCGAATAATTCGATTATTGTTCGTTCACCATGGTCACATCAAGCAACAATGGCGTTTTATTTAATAAAAAGCATCTACCCTTATCGCGGTTGGGCTTAATTACAGTTACCCTTACTTGGGCTTACTTCCCAACTAGTCCTAGATACGGTTATCAAACCATAAGCCGATTTCATCCAAATCCAAAAACACAATTTCATTTATATTTCCTATTTATTTAAAAAACATAACAGATTATCGAATCAAGAACGAATAAGAAGTCATTATACGTTCTTGATTCGATTATATCAAATAAAATCTCAAACAGATTCTTAAACTACATACGTTACATGATTTATAAATATATTGGCTCTATAAGAAAGCATCCTATTCATAAAATCATTAAGAATAATAATTTCATTTACCCAAGTACTGATATCATGACAATTTTTGCGTTTTTAAGATTTTTGATTGGAGTCAGTCAATTATTAAGTGTCCGTTTTGTTCGATTTCATTTTTAAATAATGTATTCTTAAAAATAAATAACAAAAGGACTATATCACTTTCTAATATTTATGAAATTAATGTTATGACATTACGATAGCAAACGCATTTCTCTGTTAACTATCCCTTAGTTCCCTTCAAAGAGAAAATCTTAGAACAATTAATAGTTTGTAAAACTATACCAAGAACTTTGGTCAAAAAAATTGCTCATTTTTTCCTGCGACAATCAAGTAGTCAACGATTTGAATTTAACAATTTCATAGTTACACTGATTTAGTTTTTGATAGTTTTCATTAAATGAGTTGCTAAATTCAACTCTTTCTTTATGTGAAAACTTCCCTAGTCATATTCTACCGCTGATCGCAATAAAGTAATGCAAAACCGCAATAAGTAGCGTGTATATAAACATTACTTAGCAGTCATAGCTTTGCATGAATTTATACGATAATATTTTATCATGAATCTATTCATTAACAGATGAAAATCGCATTTTCCTATCTACTTTAGAGATCAAACCTGCGGGTCTAAACAAGTGGCATAAACGCTAGGAGAATAGAAAGATAAATGTACGGACTTGACGTAAGCGTTCGATTATGCTTATGTCAAATCCATACATTTATCTTTCTATTCTCCGAGCGTTTATGCCACTTGGCTAGACCCGCTGAGCTTCTGGCGCTTGCGATTGTTGATCACCCATATTTAATGACGCAACACAATAACAAAATTTACTCACTAATAGATGGCATTCTAGTTGAAATGATCAGAAATGCATGAAAATTGAACCATGATAAATTCCTTGATCAAAATCAAAATAAATCCAAATTTTGCAATTTTCACCGAAAATGATTGTCCGTTTAATTGCATAAATTCTATCTGTGGATTCCCTTGAACTATTCTTTCTATGGATATGATATTTTAACTATAAATGCTTACTAGCTTTTAACATTATTATTACTGATAAGTGGCATCATTTAAAGACTTCGATTACTTTTTTACTGAATGACAATGTTGTGTGCCTCTAAAATTCTAAATGCTGAGCTTGCAGATCAAACAACTTTTTATTACTTTTTTATACAATTTATTCAAGCCTTGACTTTTGACATTACAAAAAGCATGGATAATTTTCGCAGGCCTGAATGAAGGCAAATTCGTTTATACATGTAACACAATACATATTATTACAATAGTTAATTATAATACATCCTACAAGTCTCACCGAGGTGTACGAGCGGTGAGTCTTGAGCGGTCGAAGTTGCAAATGTCTTGCAGTAGCGCTGATCGACCAGCTCCTGACGAAATCTGCCCGCCCCGAGCTTCAGTTAACGATGTGTCTTCCTCTTTTAGTCCGCCATTTGTACTTGTAGCTGGAATTAACAGTTATTTTACTCGTATTAAAGAGAATTCTTTTATGGAGTACAATAGCTGGAATAGAGTGCCTGCTGTTCTGCCAGGCAGTTCGTAAGAGGCGAACGTTTGGCTATGCGAGTCAATACCATCATGGCTACTAGAGTTCGCGCGCGAGCTCCAAGGAATTTTGAGAAATGTTGACGTGCAGTGAAGAGAAAGAGAGCGACGTACACAGAGCACACTCGAGAGAGAGAGAAAGAGACGTACACACCCGCTCCTACGTCAGTCTCCGATTCCTCGGAGCTCGCCGTGGACTGTAGGTGGCAGTACGTCATTGTCTCGCTCAGGTCTAGTACCCCCACCTTATCTATTCCTGTCGTAACAGCGTCCTTGCTTAACACTGTCGTATTCCATTTTGATAGGTGAGGTAGTCAGTATATTTATGCATGTGGCATTAAGACCCCGCCAAAAAGATAGCAACGCACCATTAACATATTTGGTGTCTAAAGGCGATGGCTGTCTCTTTACATCAGGAGAGCCATCCGCTCTGCATCTACAATGCCATATGCAAGGCTACCTTACCTTCAAAACCGGAACACGACAATGACAAGCATTGACGCTATTGCAGCAGAAATAGGTAAGGTGATGGTACAAACACCCGGGCGAGACGTTGCAGAATTCTAGTACCTAGTAGTCACGTTGGTAGTGACACGTATAGACAATCAGTCGCCTTTTACAACCTGCCTGACAGAACGGGAGTTGTAGTAGATATTTTTGTAGTTGAACAAAAAACTCAAAGGCGGTGTTACATTTATTAGCTACATTAATATATACTAGCAAAAAGCAGAGCTTTGTAGGGGCTCGCAAAGTTATACTATCCAGTAATATTGTTATAAAAGTATTTTTATGAGAATTACATCTTTTAATGTATGGACTTTATTTATAATTATCTAACCTAAAAAACTCAGCGTAATTTCACCTAAACCTTACATTTGCATCAAAGGCCCGCGTCGTCAGGCTTTGGACTATTTGGTTTTTGTTTGTTGGTATTTTCAAGGAAAAATATGTATTAAAAATGAAGGTTAATCTTATAAAAAACACATTTTTGACATTTTGCTGAAATAATTGTTTTTTTTTTCTAAATACAGGAAGTTCTTGGTTTTACGTCGATTTACGAAATAAAAATTAAAAAATGTTTAATTTAAATAAAAACTTCAAAATTTTTGGTCTACGCAGGCACGAAGAATTGATGGTACACTCAGCGAATACATTTTTCGAATTTTTCTCTCAGAGAAACCCTCGGAGTTCGATTCCAGAGTCAGGCAAATGAAAAAATGTGTTTTTTCAGTTTTCTGATAAAACAACTTTGCCCGGGATTGGAAAAGTGCCCTACTGGCGACAGGCTGGCCACCTATCACATTGTGGGACTTAAGTATCTTCAGCTAATCGTGGATGCACACGTTGTACTTCTGCCTACCTCTTCGGGGATACGGGCGTAAATATACCTTTTTTTAGCTTTTTACCCTCACCCTCGGGCTAAGATTGGGAATTGATCTCAATACAATATAAATCAATTAATACATCTGTACTGTTTCTCAATAAGCATATTGTGAAACTGTCTAATGCTCTATTTACTCTGTTCCCCGCAACCTGCTCTAGACTTAAATTCCCCTTGTGCCTCCCACAACATTACTTCGAACTTCCCTTGCATTCTCCTTTAAATAATTTTGTCATCCACCTTCGATGCCAAACTGATCAAACTGATGGCCCTATAGCTATTGCAGTTTATACTTGAACCTCGCCTTTATACGAGAGCACGATGACCGCGCGCCGTCAGTCAAATATGAAGAAACAAATCATGAAGTAGTCTCTTAATAAGTTCAAAAATTCTAATACAAAATGTATCTTCTATCAATTTAAACTTGTTAATTTAATAACAGATGGCGTTAGTAGTAATAAGATTCTAATACAAATTGTACCTTCTATTTTTTTATTTTTATAAAATGGTATTTTTATGGTATAACAAATCTAGACATGAATATAAACTACCACGTCGAAGTTCAAACCTAAAAATGCGATATTTTTACAGTAAAATGTACCACAAAAGTGCATAGAAAGTGGCCTAGTGTAGGGCTCGCTTCGCTCGCCCTGATTAATACTAATATAATATTATACAAAATGCCACGGACAGAAAAATAAAGTGGTGATACCAATCTGCAGCGAAACGTTACGGAACTCAGCTAGCAGTTATGATGGTAGTGAAACTTTTGTCTTTCGTTCAATTAACTTTGTTCAGTAGTAGAAAGTGTCACCACTTATGATATATATAGTGTGAGTGTGTGTATGATATAGGACGTGTGAAGCGAGCGCTAACATTATTCTACAATGTGTAATTTTGTGGTAAACATTCTGCAAAATTATCTCACCTTTAGATTTGGACTTTAACATAATAATTTAAATTCATGTCTAGATTATCTATATACATATAATAAAATCGTAAGAAAGTCAAAACTGTACATTGAATATTTTTTTAAAAGAATACTTGGGGCGTGATCTACAATCGATATCGAAGCCAAAAATATAGTTTTTAGAATTTTTGTCTGTTTGTCTGTATGTATGTCCAGGGTAAGCTAAAAAGTACTGCATGGATTTACTTCAAATTTTGCATGAATATTACTAACATGTCAGGTCAACATATAGGCTACATATTATCACGCTATCACCTACGGGGGAGGAGCTGTGCGGAGTAAACGAAGTCCGCGCGGACGAAGTCGCAGGCAACAGCTAGTATATCATAAAAATAATAATATCAGTGGACAAATTACACGAATTGATTTAACACTCCAAAGTAAGCAAATTATTTCTTTGTGATTTGAGTGTTGTTAGTCAACAATAGGTACTAATACATAGAAATACATATTCATACACTGAAATATCCATACTAATATTATAAATGCGAAAGAATCTCTGTCTGCCTGTCTCTTCTTCACGCTTAAACCACTAAACCGAATTGGATGAAATTTGGTACAAAGATAGTTTGAGACCCGAGAAAGAACATAGAATAGTTTTTATACTGTAAATCCTACGGAAACGGGTGCTATACCGGTAAAACCCCGGGGCTAATATTTTAAAAGTTTTCCACGCGGACGAAGTCGTGGGCACAGCTAGTATTAAATAAACACCCAAACCCATTAATACAAACATTTATGTTCATCACACAAATCCATGTATCCATGTAGGGGGCCGTTCATAAATTATGTAAGGCGTTACGGGGTGTTGATTGAATATTATAACTTCTTACTATGGGTAGGGGGGGGGGGGGGGCAGAGAATCTAAAATTACGTAAGATTTGAAATTGAAAATTCTACCACTTTCGCGCTAAAAATGGCTTTATTATTTTTTATTACAGTTACAGTTATTATTTATTACAGTTAGTTAATAATATTTATAGTAGTATGATTGCAATAAAGTCTATTTTCAGAATAAATGGAGTTATTTTTTTTTTCGCCGTGTTGGTCCCGGCCTCCTTTGTAGAATAGGCCAACTGCCGTTCTGCCAGGCAGGTCGTAAAAGGCGACCGCTTGGCTATCGAGTCACTACCATCGTGGCTACTAGGTGGTAGAGTTCTGCATTGTCTCGCCCGGGTCTGGTACCACCGCCTTACCTATTCCTGCCGCAATAGCGTCAGTGCTTGTCGCTGTCGTGTTCCGGTTTGGAGGGTAAGGTAGCCGGTAAACTTATGCATGTGGCATTAGATCTCGCCACAAGATAGCAACGCACCATTAACATCTTTGGTGTCTATAGGCGATGGTTGACTCTTTCCATCAGGAGACCCATCTGCTTGTTTGCTATCTTATGATATAAAAAATAAAAATAAAAATTATCAATATATCCTTTTCTTACGAAAATTTCTTATCAAGGGTTAGGGGGGACTAGTCGTAATCTTATGATGTCTTACATTAGGGGGAGAGGGGGTCAAATTAGCCCTTAAAACCTCTTACGTAATTTATGAATGGCCCCTAACGGGAATCGAACCCGTGCCCCATTGACTGTGTAGTCAGGGTCGCTAACCACTCGACCAACGGGGCATTTTATTTTTTTATAAATATTTTAAAAATATAGAAGATAAAAATTGTATTAATTACAATTTTATTGTGTTTGCAAACGCCATCTGTCGAAAATTACAAAACTTTTTATAAGGCACGTGTAAGCTTTATCAATTACTAGCTGACCCGGCAAACGTTGTTCTGCCTTTTTAACTACTCTTATTTTTTTTTCTATATTTTATCACCTTTTAAACCTTCCCTGGACTTCAACAATTAATTCAAAACCAAAATTAGCCAAATCGATTCAGCCGTTTTCGAGTTTTAGCGAGACTAACAAACGGCAATTGATTTTTATATATATATAGATGTATTACTACTGACGCTATCTATTTAGAAAATAAGATTTTACATCAACACGAATAGAATGTTTGGTCAAAAACGCTGGTTTTTTTTTCGCTTAGATAAAAATAAAATTCAAACATAAAAAGATATAATTCTTTTTAAAAAAAACTGTTTTAAGAAATATAATTATTAAGTAGAAAATCTTTGCAAGCCCTTACAAAGCTCTACATTTTGCTATTAAAATAATAAATAAATATATATGGGACAAGACAAGAGTAATCTTACTGATCTAACCCCAAAGTAAGTAAATTACTTGCTTGTGTTATGGGTGTTAGTCAACGATACATATATAAATACTGGAATATATTTAATAAACACCCCAAACCCGGAAATTCAAATATTTATGCTCATCACACAAATGCTTGTCCCGGTCGGGATCGGGCCCGAGCCCCATCGATTGCGTAGTCAGCGTCGCTGACCACTCGACCAACGGGGCGGTCAAATAACTCGTGTGACTCACGTATAGAGGGCGGTGTTGGCGACGACGCGGTGCTGGCGCTGTGCGAACGAACTGTATCCGCCAAAGACGAGGTCGACTTATACATACTTTCACGCTTTTTCTGAAACAACATATTTATGATCAGCACGTTTCCCCGTGTGGTTCCGGGCTCCTTTGAAGAATAGACCAACTGCCGTTCTGCCAGGCAGGTCGTAAAAGGCGACCGATTGGCTATGCGAGTCACTACCGTCGTGGCTACTAGGTGGTAGAGTTCTGCATTGTCTCGCCCGGGTCTGGTACCATCGCCTTACCTATTCCTGCCGCAATAGCGCCAATGCTTGTCGCTGTCGTATTCCGGTTTGGAGGGTAAGGTAGCCGGTAAACTTATGCATGTGGCATTAGACCTCGCCACAAGATAGCAACGCACCAGTAACACCTTTGGTGTCTATAGGCAATGGTTGACTCTTTCCATCAGGAGACCCATCTGCTTGTTTTCTTTCTCATAACATTAAAAAAAACACAGCTTGTCAATCGACAATCTGGTGAATGGTCGTGAACCGGAAAGTTTTATTTATATCATATCTTATACTCTTTGTCGTCGGCATTTGGTGAAACTCCATTTGTACTCCACATGCGTACACTTGTACTGTTTGACAATATACTTTTTAATCAATTTACTTAACCTAACCGGCTTCGCTTTTTACTGCATCTTCAGGGCTACAAGACTTTTATAAACAAATCATGTCATTTTCTTTATATCATGAGATAGCAAACAAGCAGATGGCTCTCCTGATGGAAAGAGAAACCATCGCATACAGACACCAAAGATGTTAATGGTACGTTGCTATTCGTGTGGCAGTATGTCAATGCCACATGCATAAATCTACCAGCTACCTTACCCCGAACACGATATGACAAGCACTGACGCTATTGCGGTAGGAAAGTAAGGCGGTGGTACCAAACTCGGGCGAGACGTTGCGGAGCTCTATCATCTAGTAATCATCTAAGTCTTACTAAGGTTTGCTCTGCTTATCCCGAAAGGTTACCGGGTCCGATGATGGCATATGTTTTTTTACTCCCGACACAAAAAAGTGGTGTTATAAGTGTCTATCTATGACACTGTAGCTCTTAAACGGGTCAATCGATTTGGATGTGTTTTTTTTTAAAGGGTGTATAACAGGATAAGTATGATGATTTGGCCCCCAATGACAACTCATGTCCAAACTTATAATATAACATGGCCTCGATGTACGTATGCAATTTATAAGAATTTTTCTGCCGTATTCCGCTTTAATCTGGAGATATGGGTGCATGTATGATTATCCTTCAAACAGCCATATCTCAAAAACTAATTAATCTAAATACAAAAGACCAACGCGAGGTTGTAGGTAACGTTAAAGAGTATATTCTATATTTTTTTCAGATTATTTAAATAACTACGCGCATTTATAAATAATAAATAAATATTTCATCTTTCATTTTTTTAGTGTTCTTGGTGACTTACAATCACCGAAAAATTATATGTTGTAGTACTTGACAAGCCCTACTTACTCATGAAAATTATATTGAAAAAAAGTTGGTGCAACATTTCGAAAAAAAATAAAATTCGACATGCACCTGTGTTTGCCATAGAGGAATTTTGGAAGAAACGTTAGCTAATGCTATTCAAAAATATTTTGTAGTCTCGACATTAATCATTTACAGTTGAAATTAGTTCAATAATTCATAAATTGAATATATATATATATATATATATATATATATATATATATATATATATATATATATATATATATATATATATATATATATATATATATATATATATATATATATATATATATATATATATATATATATATATATATATAAAATCGTCAATAGTAATAAAAAGTCAAAAGTCAATAGTAATTAATTAACGATAAAATCGTCAATAGTAATAATTTTATCGTTAATTACTATTGACTTATTGAGACAATCATTAAACATTTTAGCTTCTTCTCTAGTATTAATAACTTTTTGATATCCAGTTATCTTATGGAAAAACTTATTGCAGTTTTTGCACTTACCCGACATCGTTATTCACAATAAGACAGAATAAATGAAGAAATTAGTTTTGAGTAGAGATGTGATAAACGGCTTTTAATTAATAACACGTTTAAACGTTTTGCTTATACTTTTAAGCGTGCTTAAAAAAGCGCTTTTCGTTGAAACGCTTTTTTAAACAAAAGTTGTTGATCGTTGAGAAGGTCAATTATAAAACGAAGATTTAAGTGAATTAGTAGCGACCGATAAAGCCGAGAGCTGAAAAAAGCGTTTAATGTTTTGTGGTTTTGTTAGCGTTATTACTTATTACTAGCTTATAGAAATGACGTGTTATCAAATACAATACAAATTATTATACAATACTAGCTGACCCGGCAAACGTTGTTTCGTCATATAAATTATTGAATTAAAAAATAGGGGTTGATGATAGAAGGGTGAATGAGGGTTGTATGTATTTTTAAAGCCACAATTTAAAAAAAAAACTTGACCAGACACCAGAATGGAACGAAGTTCCTTTTATTATTATTTACAAAAAACCTGTATATACTCAACATAAATAATCATCGCGACACCACACTGTTCAATGCGAAATAGAATTTCGGCACCTGGTCGAATTTGGGAACCCGGTCGAATTTCGGCACCCGGTCGAATTTCGACCCGCGGTCGAATTTCGGCACCTGGTCGAATTTCGACCCACGGTTGAATTTCGGCACCCAGTCGAATTTCGACCCACGGTCGAATTTCGGCACCTGGTCGAATTTCGACCCACGGTCGAATTTCGGCACCTGGTCGAATTTCGACCCAAGGTCGAATTTCGGCACCTGGTCGAATTTCGACCCACGTTCGAATTTCGGCACTCAGTGTAGTTTCGGAACCCGATCGAATTTCGACACTCGGTCGAATTTCGATACTCGTTCAAAATTCGACTGTCCGTCGAAATTCAACTTTTGGTCGAAATTCGACATTCGGCCGAAATTCTGTATAAATGTCGAACATTTGGCACTAGAAAAAAAGTAAACTCAATCAAATAGTAGATAGACTCTTTCACTTTCAATGCACCAGCTAAAGGGAAGTGGCTGGATATTTCTGTGCTTACAATACCTTAATATAGCAAAAAGTGTCGTGACAACTTTTCGTAAGAATTTTTTCCGTCTAGCCCCCTTTCACAACGCGCGATTAGGAACTTCGTTCCAATAAAAATAAAAAAAATTGTCTTAATTTTTTTTTTTTTTAAAAATATTAAAAAAAAAGTCTTAAAAATAAAAAAATAATGTTAGGGGTGAACAACCCTTATCACTTAGGGGTATAAAAACAGTAGCCGATTTTCAGACCTACTGAATAAGCATATAAAATTTCATGAAAATCGGTAAAGCCGTTTCGGAGGAGTATGATAAATAATATTGTAACACCAGAATTTTATATATAAGGTACTTTTTCAATCAATCAACTTCCCTTCGTACTTTTCAGACTTAGGACTGTCTGAAATGAATAGTAACACAATATATACTTTTTTATCCATCACGTAATTTCAATAATTAATATAAACAAAATTACTTTGGAAATTTGTAAAGGGATTCGAGTCACGTTCTTACGCGCGCTAAGTAAAATAAAACAAACAATAAAATAAAATAAACAATTGATGAGCGCGTCCAATTTCTTCAACAACGAAAAGCGTACTGGAACTTGAAAAAACGTAAGTTGTCAATTCGTTGTAAAAAGCACTAACCAACCAAAAACGGAGCGTTGTCAGTCCGACACAAATATTGCGTAAACAAGTAGAAAATAATTTAGCCGCTTAATACGATAACCAATCCAAATTGTTATCTTAAACATCAACGTTTAAACGAAAACAGCTTAAATCCGTAAGCGCGCTTATAGGCTTATTTTGAAAAGCCTAATTTTTTAAGCGTATATCGTTTAAACGCCCACGACTAGTTTTGAGTACGTCAAGTGTATGAAACAGTGAGCAACGTGATGACAAGTCTGAACTTGATTCCTCTCTTGAATACGCCGTATGTTTTTCCTTTTGTTACGTCACGCAGATAACTGCGTCGACTTGCGCACATGAAATATTAGTACTTAGTAGAGTGGGGATAAAAAGAGTTGGTCTGTATTTTTAGTACTGTATTTTTTTAATTTTAAAAGAAAACAGTGAAATAAGATTTTAGATGATCGAGTTCAATAATATTAAGAGATTCGACTGTAATTATAATTACGTATGAGTTATTTCCTATGGCAGTAATTTAAATTATTATACAATACTTATATGTACCTTTGTCCTACATTATAACTAAGAATATATATATAGAACATGAATATATATATAGAACTAAGAATATATATATAGAACATATATATATATATATATTCAATTTATGAATTATTGAACTAATTTTAACTGTAAATGATTAATGTCGAGACTACAAAATATTTTTGAATAGCATTAGCTAACGTTTCTTCCAAAATTCCTCTATGGCAAACACAGGTGCATGTCGAATTTTTTTTTTTTTCGAAATGTTGCACCAACTTTTTTTCAATATAATTTTCATGAGTAAGTAGGGCTTGTCAAGTACTACAACATATAATTTTTCGGTGATTGTAAGTCACCAAGAACACTAAAAAAATGAAAGATAAAATATTTATTTATTATTTATAAATGCGCGTAGTTATTTAAATAATCTGAAAAAATATAGAATATACTCTTTAACGTTACCTACAACCTCGCGTTGGTCTTTTGTATTTAGATTAAATAGTTTTTGAGATATGGCTGTTTGAAGGATAATCATACATGCACCCATATCTCCAGATTAAAGCGGAATACGGCAGAAAAATTCTTATAAATTGCATACGTACATCGAGGCCATGTTATATTATAAGTTTGGACATGAGTTGTCATTGGGGGCCAAATCATCATGCTTATCCTGCTACACCCTTTGAAAGCTCGTTTTCTATCGGTGGTTCTACACGTTTTTTCAACGTCGGTTCAATCGTTTCAAGGTCATCAGCTCTTTTCTACCTGATAAAAGAAGCTAAGCAACCAGAGTGCTAAGTGTGAGTTTTTCTTCTCGCATTCGATTGTGAGCGCGTTTGGAGTTTACTAGGAATTTGTATGTGATTTGTACAGCGCCACCTAGTGGTAAACGTGAGAAAGCAGTTTACCACTAGGTGGCGCTGTACAAATCACATACAAATTCCTAGTAAACTCGAAACGCGCTCACGATCGAATGCGAAAAGAAAAACTCACACTTAGCACTCAGAACGGATTTAAAAGCACGGTCGTGTAAAAATGGAGCCTATGTCACTTCTGGATAGTGTAGGTTTCTGCGTGTATCGTCCCGAAGATATTAGCGCGCTAAAACCCTTGATGTACCGAACCGCGTAATAAGGCACACGCAATTCGAATTTTTGCGACGACAGCCGATCACATCTGCATGTATCGCATCATTACACGAAGCTTTGTGACGATAGAAGCAAATGTCGCCGCAGTATACCGGCAAAAAGTTTTTAAAGACCGTTGCAGTTTTTTTACTTTATCTGTTAAAAAATACAAAGATTATCTCTATTATTATTGGTATACAGATAAATTGAAAATCTACCCGGCTCAAAACTGGACAATGACTATCATTGTGAAAAAGTATTGATAATAATGCAATATTTTGTCACTTATACACTTGTGCTGTTTCACAATAAGGGGTCATCCATTAATTACGTCACATGAATTTCATGATTTTATGATCCCTCTCCCGTCCTTGTCACAGCTGGTCACGTTTGTGTGACCGATGTTTGTGTGAGATTGTAAAATATGTGACTTCACACAAGGTAGGAGGGACCTACCTAGTGTGATGTCACATATTTTACAATTTTACATTGAAAAAATGATCTCCTTCGATTATTTTTTTATTTCTACAAGTATTATATTTTGAAAAAATGTGATGTCACAAAATTTGGGAACCCTCCCTACCCCTTGTCACACAATGTCACACTTCTTCACCCCCTCCCACCCCCTTAACGTGTAACGTAGTTTATAGATGGCCCCTAAGGCATTTATGGTTATTTACAACCGGTTTCGCTTTTTTTTATATCATAAGATAGCAAACAAGCAGATGGGTCTCCTGATGGAAAGAGTCAACCATCGCCTATAGACACTAAAGATGTTAATGGTGCGTTGCTATCTTGTGGCGAGGACTTATGCCATATGTATAAGTTTACCGGCTACCTAACCCTCCAAACCGTAACACGACATGGACAAGCACTGACGCTATTGCGGCAGGAATAGGTAAGGCGGTGGTACCAGACCCGGGCGAGACAATGCTGAACTCTACCACCTAGTAGCCACGATAGTGTGACTCGCATAGCCAATCGGTCGCCTTTTACGACCTGCCTGGCAGAACATCAGTTGGTCTATTCTACAAAGGCGCCCGGAACCAACACGGGGAAAAAGCATCTTACACAAGCATCATCAGGGAATTTACAGTTACAATCTCACTGTAACTGTAAATGACAAAATATTGCATTAAAATGGAATTTCAACAAGTGTCGACGATGGAAAGTGTAGAATATAGAAAATATTGATATTACTTACCACCCTTTTCTTTTGCCTCTTCATTTCTTCTTCTGAATTTAGAATTTCTTGTATTCTCACCTCTCTTCTCGCGTTACGCACCTGCAACGACATTCATTCTTTAAACACGATCTCCGTAGTTGTAGTTAATTTCATAGATCATTATTTCTAAATCAAATGTTTTGCAATTATCAATGCATAGTGAAAAACATGTTGATACCAATAATGGACTCGTACAACTCAATGTAAACAATCTAGTGGAATTGACAGTTCTTGAAAATAATACGTAATAAAAAAAATTAAAAAAAATTACAATAAGAATATATTAATAAGATAATCATAACAGTCAATATAGTACAGTACCCGGCAATAAATATTGCACATCGACCTTTGGAAAGAGACAATCGGCTAATTTCGGCTTCGTAGAGCGTTATCTCTGTCGCATAAAATACAAACAGTCCGGTACCTATTAGGAGCTGTTAAAACAAGTATGATTTGCTTCTTTTGATATTTTTATTCTTTGTATAAAATACACTAATTTTTCTATAAGTAATGGCTTTAGGTTGGGGTAAAATAAAATAAAAAAACATTTTTACATTATGTTTACGTATTTAATTATTTTGGAACATTACAGCTTTAGTGTACATAATAAACACCATTATACCTATTGCTAAAATGAGACATTGCAATAAAAATAATAATAATTCTAATTCTCAATTACTTCCATTTCACTATCTGTGCTCTCAAAGAGGTCAATATCACTGTCACTATCAGCCGTATTTATTACTAATCTATCAGTGTAATTGTCTAAACTGTGTTGAATGCTTCTATATTCATTCTCACATTTGATTGCATGATCGCAAACCTTTTTCCACTCTTCAGCGCCGATCATGTTTACTTTTTCAGTCAATAATGTTTTTACTGTAGTTAAGTTCATACCCACATTTCTAGAGGCTACATAGCCTTTCAGTTGAGACCATATATTTTCAATTGGATTAAAATCCGGATGATATGGTGGCAATCGCAACACAGTGTGCCCATGTTCGGCAAGTATTTTGTCCACAGAAAACTCTGTATACCTCTCCTTGTGCTGACATATAATAGCGTAAATCTGGGTTTTTGTTAATTTTGGATCAACTGGAATTTCATGTCTGTTTAACCAGTTGATCATTTCCCGTTTAATGGTGTTTGAGTTGGGGGGTCTCTCAACATACTTGTTGTGATAGGGTGCGTTGTCGATAACTAGAACAGAATCACTGGGTATATTTGGGATTAATTGGTTAACCAGCCATTTCTCATAGTTATCGTTATTCATTTCATTGTGATAGTCACCTGTAGTGTCCGTGGATTTATACGTTAAAAAAGCATCGGGTACAAAGCCTTTTTCATTTCCCGCATGAACTATTATCAAACGTTGACCTTTTGAAATTGGCTTTTTTACTCCTTTTTTCTTATCGTCACTCCAAGATTTCCCTTTAGTGTGGGATGCATGTATATATGACTCATCCATGTAGACGATATTTTTTCCTGTTTCGCGAAATTTGCGTATTTTATCAAGGTATTCCATTCGTTTGAGACTAACGTCGTGCTTTTCCATTAGAATTTTTCGATTATCTTCCATTTTAGTGAACTGAAATCCCATGTCATGAAGTATTTTTCTCAACGTTTTTTCAGACCCATTGTAATTAATAGCTTCAGATAACTTAGCTTTTAATGATTTTATTGTTGGCAGTTCATTAAATCGTAAGTGAAAATCATACACCATTCTTCGAACAACATCGTAATCAAAATCGTCCATATCCAAAAGAAATTGCTTTTTTGGTCTCCCTTTTTTTGGAGTGCTGAACTTAATTTCAGTCGAATGTGTTTCAGTACTGACTTCGTTTAATATATTGTTCAAAGTTCTTCTTGAAATTCCAGTGGCATTTGCAACTCGCTCTTGAATCTTCTTAAAATAACAACTTACATTTTCATCTACTTTTTTTTTAAATCTATCAGCTTCGCTTACAAAGTATTTATAAACATTGTAGATAATTTCACGTGACTGACCTCGTAAAGGTTTCCCTCTTTTTCCGAAAGATGCCATATTACAACTTTAAATTATTTAAATTTGTGGGTGTTATCAACTCTAAATATATATTTTTTTTCGGGACGCGACTGCACTCTATCGTACTTGAACAACGACTGACTAAACGTCACATAGGTAGTGTGGGACAGAGATAACGCTTTACGAAGCCGAAATTATCCGATTGTCTCTTTCCAAAGTTCGATGTGCAATATTTATTGCCGGGTACTGTAAATTTTTGACGAAGTGTTCGAGGTGTTTTATCTGTTACAATAGTGATTAGTAACTGTTATACAAGGAAGTTACATTCTACCCGGAATATTCACACGCGCTTCAAAATCGTTCCGAAGAGTACCACGACATTGGTGGAGTGTGTCTCTTTCTACTAAATAAAGCGCCAATCGCCATATGTAAGTTTGCAAATTACTACTAAGTAATTCTACTAATTTGAGAAACAGTTTTGCATTGCATAAGTAATTACGTAATAATTAAAATAAGCACATTTTAGAACTCACTATGTTAATTACAATACATTTTATGCTAATGTATTTATCGACGTGTATGAATAAAAGGGATTTAACGATTACCGAATATATAAAAATCTACCATCAGTTTTATTTACACTGGCAATTGCAAGAAAGGGACAACATCCACTCTTGTCGTTGTCTTGCTCATAACGTTTTTCCCCTTTGTTAAGTAAGAAACAAATGTCAAGTTTATGAATAACGTAAAAAAGTGCATTTTTATTTTTCAAATATTGATTCGTAATAATTCCAGTTATCGTATATAAATTCCTTGCTATTGTATAATAATCTGTACTAAACCACTAACATCTTTGGTGTCTACAGGCGATGGTTGACTCTTTCCATCAGGAGGCCCATCTGCTTGTTTGCTATCTTATGATATAAAAGAAAAAATATTCCATTTAAATTACATGTAGCTTACATCTTGATGAATAACATTTCCGGCACTCTATAAACTATTTTCAAGTAACATCTAAAAAATCATTTACCGATTTCTGATCCCTCCTCAACCTTTCTTCAAAAACGGTCACTGCTTCTTTTAATTGTTCTTTAAGAACCAACGGAAACTTCAAATGCACTTTCACATCACTGGGCATTATACCGTTGAGGGTGGAACGTGTGAAGAATGGATGATACAACAACTGTTCTAGTGTTGGACAGCCATAATTGGTTATGGACTGAGATAAGCAAGTCCGAAATATTGATACTAAAAATAAGACACACAAATAAATGAGTTAGTGAAAATATTTTCCCCGTCTTGGTTCAGGGCTCCTTTGAAGAATAGACTAACTGCCGTTCTGCCAGGCAGGTCGTAAAAGGCGACCGATTGGCTCTACAAGTCACTACCATCGTGGCTACTAGGTGGTAGAGTTTTGCATTGTCTCGCCTGGTTCTAGTACCACCGTTTGCCTATTCCTGCCACAATAGCGTCAGTGCTTGTCGCTGTCGTGTTCCGGTTTGGAGGGTAAGGTAGCCGCTAAACTTATGCATGTGGCATGAGACCTCGCCACAAGACAGCAACGCACCATTAACATCTTTGGTGTCTATAGGCGATGGTTGACTCTTTCCATCAGGAGACCCATCTGCTTGTTTGCTATTTTATGATATAAAAAAATGTACATTTTGTGTTTTTGTCACATTTATATATCTATAAATGAATGTTTGTCTGTATGTCCTTACAATTGTAAACTATGCATTTGATCGTGTGATGATCTTTAGCAAAGTTGTTGTGCATGACCCCACGTAAGTTTCTGAGTTAGCAATTAATGTATTTCCTTCAAATGCAAATAAATGCGAATGCGAATTTCCTGGACAAAAGTACTGTACCTGTAAGTTACATTTTATAACGCGAACAATATAAATTTAATGTTTCTTGCCACTTGGTGAGAGCGAGTAATCCTCTCGCTGTACTTTAGGGGTAGCGCTGGCCCCTTTGGTCGAGTTGTTAGCAACCACGACTACACAAACGATGGGGCCCAGGTTCAATTTCCGACGGGGACAAACATTTATGCGATGAGCATAAACGTTTATATTTCTAGGTTTGGGGATTTATTAAAAATACTTCAGTATTTATATATGCATTTCTACGTATTAATATTGTTGGCTAACACCATATTATAAGCAAGTAATTTGAAAGCTAAATCATAAACATACACTTAGATTTCATTTCCCTTAATAAGCAGCTGCTATATTCGTCACAGGAAGCGCGCATCATTACGGAAAAATTAATTAAAGGCAATCAAAAATACGCACCTAATTCATCAGGGACTTCATATGGATATGTGTCACGATACGCTGTGTCCAAGGGTTCAGCAAATGCCAATTCATACAGCGTCCGCCCAAAACAATAAATATCTACAGCTATTGCTGTGTTAGTCTTCTTAAGTTCCAATAAATACGGCCGATAGAGACAGGGCACACCCATAATCATATTTTCAATGTCTATTAATAAAGCTTTTTGGTTTTGTATCACTATATTACCGGGGTGTATATGACCTGAAATTAAAAAACCTCATTAGAGGAATTCAGTTATCTCGGTATAAATAGGGGAATTGAGTAGATCATAAAAATACTATAATTATCTCAGTATTAATAGGGAAATTGAGTAAATCATTAAAAGAGTTGAATAACGAATAAAACTAGAATTATCTCAATATCATTAGAAGAATTGACTAGATTTTAAGAAGAGTTGAATAAAACTAGAATTGTCTCAGTATCATTAGAAGAATTGAATAGATCATTAGAAGAGTTAAATAAAATTATAATTATCTGTTTCATTAGAGTTGAATAAATTTAGAATTATCTCGGTGTCACTAGAGGAATTGATTAGATCTTTAGAAGAGTTGAATAAATTTAGAATTATCTGGGTATCACTAGAGGAATTGATTAGATCTTTAGAAGAGTTGAATAAAACTAGAATTATCTCAGTATTACTAGGGGATTGCAGTAAATCATTACAAGAGTTAAATAAAACTAGAATTATCTCAGTATCACTAGAGGAAATGAGTTAATCATTAGAAGAGTTGAATAAAATTATAACTATCTGAGTATCACTAGTGGAATTGAGTAGATCATTAGTATAGTTAAATAAAACTAAAAATAACTCGAAATCAATTACACTCTAGCCGCACTACGCACAGCGATGAAATAAAGGGTTAATGACCGAGGCACTGTTTCTTATACAAAAATATATCTTTTGTACTGATAAAGAAGATTCGATATCTAGAGCAACGACAGTTTGGGAATCACATTGTTGTGCACCGCGCAACGGAGCGTGAAACGTGGATTATAGTAAAAATGACAAATAGAAGCACATCCCACACCAAATAGCCGCAATCATCGCGATAATGCGAATCTTCGTCGTAGAGCGATAATGTACCCACATTATTGAGCCACTAAAGCAACAAATAAAAGAAAAAAGCGAGCGTGCGTGTAGATAATCTTTACGCGTCATTGAAGTAAAACTTTTTCCTGTAACTAAAGTTTGTTATTATTATTCTTACTTTTAAAATAAATTTCATTCATTATTTTATCAATTGCAGATACAAATAATAGATCGGGGATAAAGGATTTTCGTATTAAGTAAAAAGTTGCAATAAAATCTCTTTGGTTGTACTGTTTGTTATTGGCTGGTATTGAAACCATTAAATACAAGATATTTTATAAATAAAAAAGGTTAAGTCAGCTCATGACAATATAAGCTTGTTATAAAATGAACTATGTATTACATTACGGCTGTACACATTGGGTCAACATATTGGCCCAACGTGTAGAAGCCTACTTGGCGCTATGTTGGAGGTTGGCGCCAACATTGGCCGGCCAAGCGAATGTTGTCGGTTTTTCGTGCGCACATCAAAGGAATTTGGCGCGCTCCGCCAACGGTGTTCACACGTTGGCCTCTTATTCAGTTCATTGTCATACGTCAGTAAAGGCGGTTGTGTTGCGCGTGAGTTAAATTGTTGTTCCCGAGTTACGATGGCGTAGACAAACACTGAGTTTTACAATTCATAGAAATATAATCGAAATGAACCAATGAATGAATGACTGATGATGATGAATGTCCTTTATGAATTGAAACTTTCTCATTATTAGACCACAATAATTATTAAATATGATCATCTTTGTCGAGAAATTCTGTAACATATTGAAAATAATAACTACTTATCGATTTGGACTGATTTTAAAGTACAAAGTAATTATTATTTTCAGTATCTTATACGGAATCATTATATGAAATTTATCCGAATTCCGAATACATGTTGTTCGTATTGAATTCAAGTCAATACTAGTTATTTTTTAAACTTTTCTCGTCTTGTCTCATTTCGCATTGTTTTGCCTCATTGGTGAGAGGAGGTTCAGAGCAGTGCACTGTTTCAGATGACATTAGGTATTAGGTTAGGTTATTAAAAATACCATTTCTTAATACTTTTATTTCAGGTTAATGATGCTTAGAAACGTATAGCAGATTGCTGCTGCAATAGCGTCAGTGCTAGTCACTGTCGTGTTCCGGTTTGGAGGTTAAGGTAGCCGGTAAACTTATACATGTGGCATTAAACCTCGCCACAAGATAGCAACGCACCATTAACATCTTTGGTGTCTATTGGCGTTGGTTGACTCTTTCCATCAGGAGACCCATATGCTTGTTTGCTATCTTATGATATAAAAAAAAGATAAGTATTCCTGTTATTGAACTAAAAAAGAAAAAGGAATCTTTAATGACAAATCTTACGGCTGTAAGAGATTCTACGTCCATCTTTATTAAAGAGCCAATGCAGAATGGTCAATACACCAATGTGTAAACAGAAACATTTAATGTTGGCCCAACAGTTGGCCCAATGCTTGGCCCAATGTGTACAGCCGCTATAACACATATACACACACTTTCTATTTTTAAATAGCGGAACGATTTCACAGGTTATCAAGCATTATTTTTATCCGAAAAAAATTGATTTGTCGCCTGTGTGGTCTAGTGGTCCAGCGTTGGCGTTGACCACATGAGGTCCCGGGTTCGATTCCCGGGTCGGGCACATTAAAAAAAATTGTTTTTTCAGTTTTCTGAGAAACACAAAGTTGCCCGGGATTGGAAAGTGTCCGGTTGGCGATAGGCTTGCCACCTATCACATTTGTGCGACCAAGTATCTTCGGCTAATCGTGGGTGCACTTGTTGTACCTCTGCCTACACCTTCGGGGATATGGGCGTGAAGATACTTTAAAAATTGATTTACTCTCAAGTCGCATCTATTAAGAAGAGTTAATTCAAAAAGTTAGATCTCAAAGGATTCCCTTTACAAGTAACTTGAGTTAATATTCCTCGGTGGTACGGAATTGCGAGTGCGCAATTCGGACTTTTACATGACAGGGTTTTTTACGTTGAGGTATTGCAGCTTGTGTAGAGAGGATTTTGGTATTTACTCGAGCGCGTCAGATTAAAATAGGATGGGGTACCTCGCATACTGTCACAGAATATATTATAATAGTACAAGTACAGAAGAGACACTCCGGAAAGTCGTTTAAAGCAATAGGGACTCTTGCTTCGACACAATAAAGTAGAATTCAGAATCGCGCGGCGCTTGATTACCTACGTTTATATTTACCTAGAAGTTGCATCTCTTTCTAACGCGTAACTCTTATCCTTTCTAATGAAATCAGGGTTGTCTTAAAGATTCCTCATGTTGATTTCGGGCTCCTTTGAAGAATAGGCCAACTGCCGTTCTGCCAGGCAGGTCGTAAAAGGCAACCGATTGGCTATACGAGTCACTACCATCGTGTCTACTAGGTGGTAGACTACCGAATTATCTCGCCCGGGTCTGGTACCACCACCTTATCTATTACTGCCTCAATAGCGTCAATGCTTGGCATTGTCGTGTTCCGGTTTGAAGTGTAAGGTAGCCGGTAAACTTATGCATGTGGCATTAGACAACAAGATGGCAACGCACCATCTTTGGTCTATAGGCGATGTTTGACTCTTTCCATCAAGAGACCCATCTGCTTGTTTGCTATCTTATGATATAAAAAAATCTACTCTCTACTCTATCGCCTATAGACACCAAAGATGTAAATGATGCGTTGCTATCTGTGCAGCCTTTTACAACTTGCCTGGCATAGCGATATTTGCTCTGCGACATTCTTACATCATTACCTCCATAATAAAAGAAAATTCAGACAACATTTTCTTTGCAATTTTGTGACCCTCCCACTCTCTTACGCTACACTTGAATTGTCAGATTTTCTAAATTTTAGCTGGCTGTTAACCCTTAATCTAACGCGCTTCAGTGTTTCCATGTTCCACTGATTTTTTTAAACATTTTTTTTTATCAGTAGATTTTTTCCCCACCATTGAAATGAAAAATATTATATAACCTTTTATTTTTCCTATAATTTAGTCTACAAAATCCAATAGGTCCCTACGACGCTCGAGTAACTACCCATTTAGCATATTGGGCTCCGCTACTAATTCTTATTTTGAGTGACAAGTTTTGCCAGGTTTGAGTGACAAGTTAAGCGTTGTAGTTATAAGTAAATCTCAAAGTGTGTAATTTAATAATTAATACAAATAATTATTCATTTACTCGAATTAATTCAACATGCAACCATGTTATCACAATATCGTGTTACCTTGCTTTGATAATAATTAAGATCTCTAGTTGCAAAATAATTCAATCAAGCTCACGCGAATTCGTGTTTAAGTCATTCGTAGTAGTAACTACAGTGATAATATATAATATAATATAATGATGATTTATAGTATGCTGCTATAACATATGGGCTATTATAGTATATGGGCTATTATAATATAATAAATTACTTGTATTTAATATTTTGGAGGGGTACTTGAGAAAGGGTTAGGAGTTAATTGATATAAAAACTATTCTATCTTTTAAGATCGATCAAACAGTAGATATCATACAAAATTTCATTGAAATCAGTTCAATAGTTTAGGAATCCAAAGCGGACAAACAACGTGACGTGTAAGTTACATATATTACGATTACAGTATATAATATACTTGGTACCTAAAAATGCTGACTTTAATAATCTAAAAATCATTTTCCCGTGTTGTTATAGACCCCTTTAAAGAATAGATATTTTTCCATTCTGCCAGGCAGTTCGTAAAAGACGAACGATTGACTATACGTGTTACTATCTTCGTGATTACTAAGTAGTAGGGTTTCGCAACGACGGCCTTGGTATTTTGTATCACCGCCTTAATTATTCCTGCCGCAATAGCTTCTCTGCTTGTCATAGTCGTGTTCCAGTTCAGAGAGTAATGTAGTCTTAAGCATGTGGCATTACTATACCTCCACACGGATAGCTAAGCACCATTAATATAATTGTTTATAGACGATGGTTTCTCTTTTCATCAGGCAAGTCGTCTGCTTGTTGTTATCAAATAATATAAAAAAATAAAGATATTGCCTAAGAATTAATAATGGCAGTAGTATTTTTATTTTTAATCTATGGACATCTGGGCCCATAACCTACGGTAAGCATAGCGTGTTCGTAGCGTAGTTCATAAATTTTATGCGATATTTTAAGCTACAAAAAGGTGTGTAGCGTAGCGTAGTTCATAAATTTTATGCGATATTTTAAGCTACAAAAAGGTGACATCAAACTAAATATGAAATACAATGAAGTAATCGGATATGTTTAACTACTGAACAAATTATAGGGAGAAACATTTTTCCTTTTTTTTCGAAATTAAGTTAAGCAGTGGTGCATATGACAGTTCCTGCAAAACAGGGCTTTTCGGGCGAGTGGAGTGCTAAATCAGAGTTTAAATTTAGTGGGTTTAGAGCCCGCCTTAAGAGTGTCTCCTGTATGACCGAACCTCGACTTAGAGTAGTATCTTGACGACAAGTGGAGTAGTAATCGACATCAGAATTTCGATTCCTTAATACCTTTTGATCAGGGTATCGAGTGTTGGCAGACCGAAATAGTGAGCCGAGTCGCCGTGTAAATTGTGAAGTGTAGGCTGTGATGGGATAATCAGAATCGGATTGGAACATACTTACAATGAGGTAGCCCCTTATCATGTAGAAATTTTAAGCCTTGTAATATTTGGTATCCATAATGTGCAATCTGACCAGTCGTAAACGGTTTCCGCGTTTTCGGATTGCCATATTTAGCTAAATAATTTTTGTTCCACTCCGTACCATAAAGCAAGTCTCTCATAGTTCCATTCTCGTGTATTCGTCTAACTACATAAGCACCCGTTTCTAAGGTATGCATTGATAAAATTTCATCTATGTGGGGATGCTATAAGAAGTTAGAAAATATAAAGTAAATTGAGTGTTACAAAATAATTAATATCACAATAATAGGTTAGTTGACTAAATTTGGAAAACTGTTTAATACTTTACCTTGTTAACAAAAAAAATTAAATTTATCGCGAATACGCTCTGGACTGTCATGGCGTCTAAATGACATCACGCCGTGATGTAAATGCAATGCTAATAAAAATATTATTTATCCTTATCTTATAAAATAAATATTTAAGTTTTTTGTTATCTCCGTGTCAAGTGATATTTAACGTTATTTTTAATTTTTTGAAATAAGTAGACATGTGTAACACTGCGCTGCGCCACACAATTGCGCTAACTCAATTCACTGAGCGAGTGTGTCAACTCACTTATTCAAAATGTGTTAGCGCGCGGCGCAGCATAGTTATACCACAGACTTAGAGATGATACGCAGTAAACTCTCATTCATATGCACATTTATCATGAGTCATGACTCTCGTGAGTTACCAGTGAACTAACGCAATTCATGCGCTGTGCGCTGTTTAAGACTCTGTAGCGCGGCGCACGGCGCACGTTTCGTTCGCTGCTCACTTCCCATTACCCGCGGGCCGCGTCAGATTTATTGCGCCATGGCGCAATTTTGAGTTAGCGCAAAGAGTCGACGCAGTACACTGCGCTTGAGTTACTGAGTTAACGCAAGAAATTTTGCTGAGTTACCCATGTCTAACATGCATGTTGAATAAAACTATTAACTTACCGACATATTTTGTAAACATTTAAATGCAGTCTGTAAATCTTTACTATGTAAACTCTTATCAGGTCCATAATTTTGCCATGATAGCAGGCATTTTCTTTGACTTTCAGTTTCATTGACCTAGAACAAATAAAGATAATAGATGCCAAGTTATATATAAACAGCGATACTGATTGTTGTAAATAAAAACCCTAATAAATATAAGAATTTCTTGACAATGTAATAAAATCTCTTATTATATATATATAAGGTACTACAAACCTTATAATAGTTTAAATCAATATTTTTTATGGCTCTTTTTATAGACTTTTTTATGCATGTTGCCTGGTTAAACATTGTACATATTTAAGGTTACAATACTTAGTGGACTAAGTAAACAATAAAAATAAATTGAAATGAGAATAGCTTAACTACATAGTAAACTTCAACGAAATAAAATGTATCTTCACGTCCGTATTCCCGTAGAGGTAGGCAGAGGTACAACAAGTGCACCCACGAAAATGAAAAACACATTTTTTTAATATGCATAACCCGGGAATCGAACCCAAGACCTCTGTGGCCAACGCCGACACCGGACCACAGAGACGATTCATCGAGACTAGAGTAGTTCACATGTTCAGAAAGTATGGTCACCGTACGTTGTACTAACGAGTTTATTTGCGAGCTCAATAAATCGCAGTTTGTAAACAATGAACATTTTATGCGCCGTGCGCGGATGTATATACCAAACATTATTATTGGATAATTGGGTCAAAATTTAAGTAACTATTTTTTTACATACTTGGTATGAAAACCGAAAACTGAAAATTCTTCAGTATGTACAATCCGTTATCCGACAACCTGTATATCATTAGGTACCAAACAAGCAGATGGCTCTCCTGATGAAAAAAGACATCATCTACAGGCGATGATGTCTGTTTTCATCAGGATGTCAATGACGCTAGCGGGTTGGCATTGCCACATGCATAAATGTACCGGCTACCTTACCCTCCAAACCGGAAAACGATAATGACGCAATGACGCATTGTCGTTATTGCAGCAGGAATAGCTAACGTGGTGGTACTAAATACTCGGACGAGACATTGTGAAGTCTACCACCTAATAGTCACGATGGTAGTGACATGTATAACTAATCGTTCGCCTTTTACGATCTGCCTGGCAGAACGGCAGGTGGTCTATTTTTCAGAGTTTAGACTTGAACAAGTAATGTCAAAAACAAAGTAATATTTTACCCTTATGTTGGTCCAAAATCTTTATAAAGCATTTTTTCATATAGCATAGCATAGCATAGCAAACAAGCAGATGGGTCTCCTGATGGAAAGAGTCAACCATCGCCTATAGACACTAAAGGTGTTAATGGTGCGTTGCTATCTTGTGGCGAGGTCTAATTCCACATGCATAAGTTTACCGGCTACCTTACCCTCCAAACTGGAACACGACAGTGACAAGCACTGTCGCTATTGCGGCAGGTATAGGTAAGTATAGTAATTCAACGTTGTGCATATAAATGCTCAGAGTATTCCTGCCCATTTCACGGATCTGCTGATGACGTTTGGTGATAATAAGAAGCTAGACGCGATACTCATCTCGGAATCTTTTCTAAAGCCATCGCTCCCCAGTTCTCAATTTTCTATTCCAGGTTTTAAATTAATTAGAAATGACAGAATAGGTAAAGGGTGTGGAGGTGTTGCCATTTATCTACGAGAAACCATTCCCCATAAAATAATTGTCACTTCTCCAAGCGAATACAGTGAATCTATTGAATACATTTTTTCAGAAATAATTCTCAACCACACGAAGGTTCTTTTATCTGTACTTTACAGCCCATCTCTTAACATCAATTACTTTCCAGCATTGGATTCGGTTCTTGACGAGTTAAGACCTTTTTACGACCATGTCCTCCTCCTTGGTGATTTTGACACGTGTCTTCTTAAGGATGATTCTCGTGCTCGCAAGTTACTTTCAATTTTGTCTTCTTATAATTTATATTCTCTGCCCCTATCCGCTACTCATAAAATTCCCAACACAGCTCCTTCACTATTAGATTTAATAATTGTATCCAATCCTGAACACGTTAATTCACATGGGCAAACAGCTTCATGCTTTTCATACCACGATCTGTTATACATGTCCTATCGCGTTCGTGTTCCTAAACGATTAACTAGTCACTCTGTTTGTCGTTCATATAAAAATTGTAACATTGATAATCTAGCTCGTGATATCAATGCTGCTGATTGGACACCGGTATTTAATGGAAATAATGTAGATGATGTTGTTCAGTATTTTAACAAAACGTTACTTAATATTTTTGATGTCCATGCTCCTATCAAAAAAATAAAAATAAAGCATAATCCCGCTCCATGGATAAACAATGATATAAAATCTGAAATGTTAAAGCGTGATAGAGCTAATCGTCACTACAAGAGGTACCCTTCCGAACGTAATTTTAGTAATTACAAGAAACTACGTAACAGGTGTACTCAGCTTTGTCGCGCAGCCAAACGTCTTTATATCCATGATACTATTGCGAAATCTGATTCAGGGCAAGCATGGAAATTTCTAAAAACCCTTGGTGTTGGCAGAAATTCTCCATTTTCAAATAGTAATATTGATATTAATTCTCTCAATTCACATTTTTCAACCCCTCCTATTTCTTTGGATATAGCCACTAAATCCAATACATTAAATTACTTATCATCTATTCCGTTAAAACCATTTCCCCAATTTAATTTCCAACTTGTTACCGATGAGGAAGTTATAAGGCATGTTCGCTCAATTTCATCCACTGCTGTAGGTAGTGACTTTTTATCCTCCAAAATGATTTCGCTATCTTCCCCTATGATAATTCCAATATTAACATCTATTTTCAATTTATCCTTAAGCAGTAATACCTTTCCTTCTGCTTGGAAAACAGCTCATGTCCTCCCGCTCTCAAAAGTTTCTAATCCTTCATCTCCATCTTGCTATCGGCCAATATCTATTCTCCCATTTCTCTCTAAAGTATTAGAGCATATTGTACATACTCAATTATCGGATTACTATGTAGCCAATAACTTGTTGAGTTCTTTCCAATCAGGATTTCGTAAAGGGCACAGTACAGTTATAGCTCTCATTAACGTATCTGAAGATATTCGTGCTTCTATTGATGATCAAAAACTTACAGTTGCTGTGCTTCTTGATTTTAGTAGTGCCTTTAACTCAGTAGATTTTGATATACTACTAGAAACTCTACGCTCCCGTAACCTTTCGTCCTCTGCTGTTGCCTGGTTTGACTTATACCTCCGAGGGCGATCGCAGTGTGTTCGTGTCAACGACACGTTTTCTGATTCACTACAACTCACTGCGGGCGTTCCTCAAGGTGGAGTCTTACCCCCTTTACTTTTTACGAGTTTTATTGATGCCATCTCTACAATTATAACAAGTAAATTTCATTTATATGCAGACGACCTTCAGCTGTATTGCCAAGCAGGTGTCATGGATATAAATGATGCGGTCAGTGCCATCAATCAAGATTTAGATGCGATTCATGCTTGGGCAACTTCAAACGGTCTTTTAGTAAATCCCTCTAAATCCCAAGCGATTATTTTTGGTAATAGACATATGCACAAATTGTTAAGTAACGTTAATATTCTTCCAATTGTTTACAATGGCAGTCGAATTCCTTTCTCGCCTAAGGCGGTGGTACCAGACTCGGGCGAGACAATGCAGAACTTTACTACCTACCACCACCATCTTTTACGACCTGCCTGGCAGAACGGCAGTTGGCCTATTCTTCAAAGAAGCCCGGAACCAACACGGGGGAATTTGACAAAACCAGATTATCTGTATTTCTCCCCATATTGGGCCGGGCTCCTTTGAAGAATAGATCAACTGTCGTTCAGCGCGGCAGGTCATGGGAGGCGACCGACTGGCGATACGTGTCACTACCATCGTGACTACTGTGTGTTTGAGTTCCGCAACGTCTCGCTCGGGTATTTGCAGGGATTAAATGGATAGGCCTTTCAAGGCAATTTCATAGTTCCTCAGTGTAGCTTGCATTCACACACAGAAAAAAAGTATCTTCACGCCTATATCCACGAAGGGGTAGGCAGAGGTACAACAAGTGCACCCACGATTAGCCGAAGATACTTAGTCCCACAAATGTGATAGGTGGCAAGCCTATCGCCAACCGGGCACTTTCCAGTCCCGGGCAACTTTGTGTTTCTCAGAAAACTGAAAAACACTTTTTTTTAATGTGCCCGACCCGGGAATCGGACCCGGGAATCGAACCCGGAACCTCATGTGGTCAACGCCAACGCTGGACCACTAGACCACAGAGGCGACTCACACACAGAAATACAGAGTTACAGTACTTACCGATGAAAAAAAATTACTCCAAGGGCAATTTTTAAACCTTTTTATCTCACTCGAAATGATAAAATAGTAGGTACAACATTTTTTTATATTTTTGTACATTATTTATATTTTTTCACAATATAATACATCTACAAATGTATGAAAATTTTGACAGTGATAAGAGCATTTACTCATATGCGCGGTGATACATTTCCTTCCCAGTGCCGTGTTTATTAGTATTCATGTGGTCTGTGGGTATTTGGTACCACCGCTTTACCTAATCTTGGCGCAATAGCTTGAATGCTTGGTCGTATTTCGGTTTGGAGGGTGAGGTAGACTTAAGCATGTGGTATTGACATCCTGTCACACGAATGGGAACGCATCATTAACATACTTGGTGTCTATATGCGATGGTTTCCCTTTCTCAGCGGCGGCCTTAGGGGGTGGCGAACAGGGCAATCGCCCGGGCTCTTACGAAGTATATTTTTTGAAAATATTTTTTTTATTTAAAACTTTTGAATTCGATGAAAAAAGATCGGCTTTCAGCCCTTGCTATTCTTTCAATCGAAAATTACGTAACTCATTCGTTAGATTATGTTTTAATTAAAAATGTTAGTCTTAGGAAAAGCTACAAACATAAATTTTAAAATTTATCATCTCTGCATTTGTTAATTATGTAAATCTTATAATGTAAAATATTTTAAAACTCATTTTTTTATTTATTTGTGTAACTTTACCGTTTCTCGCCAAACATGACAAATACCCACACCAAACAACCAGACCTACTTCCGCATCACATACTTTTCACGAAGGACAAACGGCCTCGCAAAACCTGCTGCCTGGAGCCTTGCAATGGGTAAGGCCGCCGCTGCCCTTTCTATCAGGAGAGTCATCAGTTTGTTTGCTATCTTATGGCATAAAGAAAAAAAGGCAGTTCGTAAGTAACGTTTGAAAGTCAAAAGAGATATTTAGTATCATATTTTGCCTCGTGTTGGTCAGAGCTTCCTCTAAACTCTAAAGAATAAACCATCTGCCGTACTGCCAGGCAGGTCGTAAAAGGCGAACGATTTGCTATACCATCGTAGCTACTAGGTGGTAGAGACCTGCACTGTCTCGCCAGGGTCGGTGGTACCACCGTCTCTTCCATTCCTGCCGCAATAGCGTCAGTCCTTCTCAATGTCCTGTTGTGATTAGGAGGGTAAAGAAGCCGGTAAACTTATGCATCTGGCTTAATGCCTGGCTTCCGAACTCGCCACTAGGATAGCAACGCACCATTAACATCTTTGGAGTCTATAAGCGATGGTTTTCTTTTTCTATCAGGAGAGCCATGAGTTCTGTGAAGTCTTGTCCGATTACTTACTCCTGTCACTATATCATCATAGCTTGCTAAGCTGGTTAATTTGTGTATATTATACATCCCTGCTACATGAATTGCAAAACACCATTAACATCTTTAGTGTTTATAGACGATGGTTATCTCTTTCTACTAGGAAAAACATTTGCTTGTTTCCTATTATATTTTATCAAAAAGAAACTAGTTTCATAAGTGCTGATCAACACAAGGCTCTTGTTAGTAGGAGACAATTGCTATCAATCGACTAGGAATGTTGAGGATATTGGCATACACATCTGCAATTGTGGAGTTTTCGGATCGGCAGCGAGTTTAAAGTATTAAGTACTAGAGAAGCTATGCTAATCTATACATATAATAAAATCGTAGGAAAGTCAAAACTGTACATTGAATATTTTTTAAAAGAATACTTGGGGCGTGATCTACAATCGATATCGAAGCCAAAAATATAGTTTTTAGAATGTTTGTCTGTTTGTCTGTATGTATGTCCAGGATAAACTCAAAAAGTACTGCATGGATTAACTTCAAATTTTGCATGAATATTACTAATAGGTCAGGTCAACATATAGGCTACATATTATCACGCTTTCTCCTACGGGGGAGGAGCTGTGCGGAGCAAACGAAGTCGCTGGCAACAGCTAGTATATAATAATAATATATTCATGGGACAAATTACACTTACTGATTTAACTCCAAAGTAAGCAAATTATTAGCTTGTGTTATTGGTGTTAGTCAACGATACTAATACATAGAAATACATAATATATAAATACTAGAATATATTTAATAAACACCCAAACCCGGAAATACAAACACACAAATGCTTGTCCCCGTCGGGGATCGAACCCGAGCCCCGTCGATTGCGTGATCAGGGTCGTTAACCACTCGACCAACGAGACGGTCATATGCTAAATAGAAGTTGTGTTCCATTTTGTTGACACTCGGTGCAGCGCTGAAATAATAATAAGTCGTTCAAACAAAGTAAAAATTAAGCAGCGCTGCAGCGTATAATATATATTCACGACCAAAAGTCGTAATCGTCATGAATTTCATGACGCTTACGCGTTTCATTCGACGAGCTCTAACGTAGGCGCAGTCCATGGACTGCACTTAGTGGAATAAGAGTGGTATGACGCATGTCTTGTCTAGCACGTTAGTACCTACATAAAAGTCTTTGCGGATCGATTTGAACATAATATGCAATTGTATTAATCAATGTACATGCGAATGCGAATGTTATGCACGCAGGTCGCAAAAAAAAGATATCGGTCGCGGATGGAGAATGGCGTATGCCGGCGGCACGTCCAGTGGCGTAACATGCCTTGGGGGGGCCCTTATAAAACATTGTTTGGGGGCCCTTATGAAGGGTAGAAATTTCTCACAAAAGAAAAAAAATGTTTGTATTAATCTATCCAAAATATAAACTATTCAAATTAAATAATTACTCTCCTTGCCTGTTTTTGAAAAAAATAAATTGCTTTTTTTACTTTTGCAATTTGGGAAGTTTTTATAAATTTTTGCTTACGCACGTACCTGTCGTATCAATTATACTGGGCTCCTTTGCTACGGGGGCCCCGTATAATTGATACGGCGGTAGCTACGCCTCTGGGCACATGTCACCATTTTTAGGGAATTACTTATAAGCACAGTTTTAAGTCAGGGTGCCTGTCTTACTCTGCATATTAATTATTCCAACGCTAATTTACGGAAGTGGGAGTTAATTATGTCAAAAAGGACCTGAAAACAGAAACAACGCGGTCGTAATCAGACCGCTACGGAAAATAAGTGGCGTAACATTCGCGGACGAGTTCGTGGAATTGAAATGAGAGAGTGGTTAGGCCTGAAAGAAAGTGTCGGTGTAAAAATGAGAAAGGGCATGACTTCGACATTTTGGACATGTATGATCGTTCAATATCAATCTAGTGCTACACCCATCCATTTATGTAATTTTAATTCTATCGCTTACACGATCTACGTCACGATGCGATACTAGACCTTAGACAAACTTAGGAAGTGTAAACAAGTGTTCTTATTAAAAATCCAGTCAAACAAGTATTTAAATATAGGACTTCTTAATTATAAAATGAACTTAATTGTAAATCAGTATAATAATTGTACTCTTATTGATTTGGATACCTATTTAACTAGATATAATCGTTATACACACAAAAATTATATTAACTGTTTGTATACAAAGTTAAAAATTGAGATAGATTATCAGGAATATAAAAATAAATTTTTGTCATTTTCAAAATTAAAAGTTAATCAACTAAATAACAATGAGACTGAGAATAAATTATTGAGCACTAAAAAAATGACATATAGTGAATATAAAGAAAATTTGGAAAAGTTGGTGTCTAATAGGATTAATATAAAAAATTGTGACAAATCTATACAAAATCCAAAAAAAGGTACTATACCATATTTTTTTAGTATTAAACCAAGAATTAAACCGGAAAACAATTCAAATAATCTTTTGTATAATAAAACAGCCAGGAAGGGTACAATACCATACTATTTTACTTTGAAAACCAAAAGTCTAGAAAGTAACAAAAACCAGCTTTTTCGTCAATAATAACCAATTTAAGCTACTTCACCAAAACATAGCAGGTGCATTAAAAAAACGTGATTATTTGCAAGTAGCTATTAGTGAGCTTCGCGACACACTAGGTATAATTGATGTTATATGTCTTTCTGAAACTTTTCTTAAGCAAGGTTCTGAAACAAACTTTAAACTTGACGGTTACACTATGGCATCTCATTTTTCTCGTGATAATCAACGTAGGGGTGGAACATGTATTTTAGTTAGAAATGAACTTGATTATAAAATCCTGGACTTACAAATACGCTTACCATTTTCCTTTGAATGTTGCGCTGTTGAAATTGTTAATTATAAACTAATAGTAATTTGTATTTATCGTACTCCCAGCTCAAATGTTGATATATTCTTAAATAAATTAGAATTATTATTAGAAAATATTATGAGATATTCAAAAAAGAAACTTATTTTATGTGGAGATTGGAATATAGACCTGATGCAGGACACTTGTAAACATAAAAATTTAACAAGCATTCTTTCAAATAACAACATAAATCAACATATTATAAAACCTACTAGGAAGCATGCATGTCTGGATCTAATAGCAAGTAACTTAAATAATGTTCAGTCTAACATTCATACACTTGCTTTGTCTGACCATGAAACTGCCCAGAGTATACAAGCCAATATAGAGTCAGTCTTAGAATTTAAACAAAAAAGAGCTTTTTGGTTTGAAACAAAACGGATATATGGGCAGGACAATATTAAAAAGTTTCATGAATGTTTATCAAGTTTAAGTTTTAATGAAGTTTTTACAAAGTCAAATTGTGAAGAAGCATTTAATGAATTTCATGATATTTTACTGTTATTTTTTGAGTTATGTTTTCCTAAGGTCCGTGTAAAAGTTTTAAATAAACCTTTAAAAAATAAATGGTTAACTAAAGGTCTTCTAAAATGTTGCAAAGTAAAACGCCAGTTGTACCTTAACTATCGTCATGCTCAATCTAATAGGAAAGAAAATAAATGTAAATATCTACATTATAGGAAAATTTTGTCTAAATGTATATTAGAATCACAAAAACAGTCTTCTTTGAAATACATTGAAAATTCCTCTAATAAATGTAAAGCTTCGTGGAATCTGATTAAAAGTACATTTCAGAACAAAATAAATAGTAGAGAAATAGAAAAAATCAAAATAAACAATTTAAAGTACACAAATACTCAAACAATCTGTAATCTATTTAATAATTTCTTTATAAACCAGACAAAATCAAGTAGTGTAAAAGTCAAATCTACAAATACTTCAAAATCATATTTTTTACCAAATTGTAGTAAAACCATGTATTTGACACCAGTAGATGAGCATGATGTGAAAAAAGTTATACATTCATTGAAAAGTACTTATGCTACTGGCTATGATAATATTAGCACAGAATTATTGAAAAATGTTGCTAGTGTAATATCAAGACCTCTTAGCCATATAATTAATTTGTCATTTTTGGAAGGTAAATTTCCAGAACGATTAAAAAAGTGTATTGTCAAACCATTATTTAAAAAAGGAGATATGTGCGATATGAACAATTATAGACCTATTACTTTAATTCCAGTTATTTCAAAAATCTTTGAAAAAATTATGTATGAAAAGCTCTATAATTATTTACTTGATTTTGGCCTACTAAAAAATAATCAATATGGATTTAGGAAAGGTAGGTCTACTACATTAGCATGTTTTGATTTAGTGAAGAGCATAACTGAATGTCTCAATAAGAAAATGTATCCACTTTGTGTATTTTTGGATATGAGTAAGGCATTTGATTTTGTTTCACACGATATTTTACTATCAAAACTTGAAAAATATGGTATTAGAGGGAAGGCTTTAGATTGGATAAAGAGTTACTTAGAAAATAGGAAACAATGCGTTGAAATATCTAAAATATACGGAAACCGTAAAAAAATATTTACTTCAAACTACCGTGTTAACAACTGTGGTGTACCACAGGGCAGTGTTTTAGGACCCTTGCTATTTTTAATTTATATCAATGATCTTCCTGATAGTTTACAACATGATTGCTTTTTATTTGCTGATGACACTACCCTACTTATTAAATGTAAAAATAAAAAAGACTTGGTAAACGAAACAACTGAAACCTTACTTCAAGTTTCAGACTGGTTAATTAATAATAATTTAAAAGTTAATGTAACTAAAACAAAATTAGTTGAATTTCAGAACTACCACAGTAATATTACTAAAAACACAAATGTATTTTTAAATAAAGTAAATATAGATGATGTAGATTATACAAACTTTTTAGGAATAATTATTGACAAATATTGTAATTGGAAAGCACACATTGAATATCTATGTAATAAGATTGATAGATTTGTCTATGTCTTAAGAAGACTAAGAGAAGTAGGAAATGTAAAAGCCTCCCTATTAGCATATCATGGATATGTCTCTTCTAATTTACAATATGGAATTCCTATTTGGGGAAATTCTGTTGAATTGATACGAATTTTTAGAGTCCAAAAGAAATGTATTCGAGCAATATGTGGTGTTAATCAGTTACATTCCTGTAAACCACTTTTCAAGTCTCTTAAGGTACTTCCCTTACCATGTTTGTATATTTTAGAGGTATGCGTATTTGTAAAAAAGCACCAAAAGTTATTTAAAACAAATGCTGAAGTCACTGGTAACTCATATTTTAGGAATAGTAAAATATTATATGTGCCTAATCAAAAATTAAATATTTTTACAAAAAATGTGTATTGTATGTCTATTATTATATACAATCATATTCCTGATAGTCTTAAATCATTACCTATAAATAAATTTCGCAAAAAGTTGTTTGATTTGCTGTTAGATAAAACTTATTATGATATTAAAGAATTTTTAGCCGATAAAATTAAATATTAATGGATGGAAATATAAGTTTGTTGAATTGTCCTTAAAAAATTTCAATGTACCTAGTAAAATTTTGTAAATAGTGAACATTTTGTAAATTATAAAAAATTTAATTGCACAAAATATGAAACTTGTAATTATAAAAAATTCTTTTGTAATATGAAATTGTACATTTATAACAAGTACATAGAATCTTTTAAATGTAATATTTTATAATGATAATTTTTTTTAATATTTGCACACCATATAATGGTAGAATATGTTGGTAACTTAATTTATTTTTAACAACTTGTAACACCCATATTCTTGCAAATAAATATTTTCTTTCTTTCTTTCTTTCTTTCTTTACGCCAGTCAAAACAATGTTATCATAAATGATAATTAATGTATTGTGACGGGACTTAATGGTACTTAAGGTTAGTAAATAAGTTCACTGCAATAATTGTTTCAAGTTTTATATGATATACCAAACAAATTAAGTTTGTTTGAACTTTGATTATTTGATTTTAAGTAGGGTTGGAAAAATCACGATTTTTTTTATTAATAAAATAATCATGATTTTGGTTTTTTTTTATACTTATATGATGCAGTCCAATATTCTTACAAGCACTAAGCCAAAAACTTGGTGTCTAAAAACTGCTTCTTAAGCCATAATATGTTATATCTATTGATTCCCGGATCAGTCAAATCAAAAAACATGTTTTTGCAGTTTCCTGATAAAAACAACGTTGCCTGGAATTGGATAAGTGTCCGGTTGGCGGTAGGTTCGCCACCAGGCGCGTAGCTACACCGTATCATCTGTATCAATGTTACGGGGCCCTGGGCTACAGAGGCCCCTAACGAGTGTAAGCAAAAACTAATAAAATGTTATCCAAAATGTCACTAAATCTCGTGATTAAAAATACCTAAGAACTGCAACGGGATAGTAACGGCTATCAGACTTGTCACTATTATAGATAAAGAAGTTTTAGAAAAACTGAAATCGTCTTCAGCTATGATTCAGATGATTTAATAAATCAATTTGCCGAATAAAAGGCAAGAAAAATGTATACTTAATTTGGATTGTGTGGCTGACTTAGTTTTTAGGAGGAAGTGATAACTTATAATTGATAAATATATTTTTTAATTTAATGCCATCATTTTTGTTTCTTTTGTGAGAAATCTTCATCTTTCATTTTGGCCCCTAACTAATTTTAATACAGGGCTTCTTTAAGGCACGCTTTGCCACTGCTTGCCACCTATCACATTATGGGACTATACAGTGTGTAAACAAAACCCTGTCCGATCCGAAAAAGGCATATAGGTTGGTTAAAGGCATTACTAAAAAAAATATTAAAATGACTATTTCTGAAAATAAAAAAGATATCGTTTTTATCATATTCGTATTTTTACTTATATCTCCCTAGAGTTAAGCAATTATTTTAAAAATGACAACACCTTGTCACTGTTTGTTTTATTGTTTAGCTTTGGCGGCTTTCGCACAAACACCGTGCGAAGGCGCGGTGTTCGTTTTTCGGCTTTTTACAAACGAACTTTAAATCTATCCTTTGGTAGCATCCGACTTGCGCGGCATTCTTTGATAATAGAATTTACTTATTTGTAGGTGTTGTTATACTTAATATATGAAAATGCCATTTTACTTTTTTTATTGGGAAAACTAATTAGTTAATATCCATAAAATAATTACACATATGTAACCATATTAGTACCAAATAACACCTTTAATTGTCCGACAGGGTTTTCTTTACACACTGTATGTCATCGGCAAATAGTGGTTGCACCCTGCACTGGTTGTGCCTCTGCCAACCTTTTCGGGGATACCGGCATGATCCGCAAGCTTACAATGTGAAGAGCGCAGGGTGTTGTAAGCATTGACAATAAAGGTTATCAAAGAAATCATTTGCGGTCACACTCTTCGGATTCATTATAAATAGATATTTCGGTTATTATATGGGGCTATTACATTTGGAATTGTGTACACCAAGTTATGCAACCAACTGGGAACACAAAAAGCTGGATTTTGGACTGGACATTAGATTTTTTCAAACTTCATAGTAATAATGACATTGATATTGAAACAGCAGAGTGACATGATTTATTTTGATACTGATCAACTTTTAAGATGGAGTAGCTGAGCCCGCAACTTTGTCCGCGTGAAAAATTTTCGAAAATAAAAATGAGTTAAAGTGAAAGTCCCATCAAAATCGGTCCAGTCGTTCCAGATATTAGCCGGAACAAACAGACAGATAGACAATCAGACAAATATTGAAAAAAATGTTATTTTGGTATATATACTGTGTATACATCTATATGCATTTAGTAAAAAGCAGTTATTTGAATATTACAGACACTCCAATTTTATTTATCTGTATTGATGTATAAATGTATACCTAGAAGATGTATAGAAGATTATAAAAAGCTAAAGAAACCTTAGTTTAAGTAAAAAAGAAAATGAAATAATATCTACTGCAAAAATCGTTTTATATAAATTGCAATTTAATTCACTGTTTAGATCAAAATGGTTAAATTGTGCCAACCCTGATTTTAATTAAAAACAATTATTTCATTATTACGAAGTATTTACACAGACTAGTGAAAGTCATGTATAAAATTAAACTGATAGTGTAATCTGCACCGTGTAAAATGTAGTTTGAGCTAAAATTAAAAACAATTTCTTCTCTTCAATCAAAACATATCACTTGACCATTATTAATTTATACTCTAAATGAGCAATTATTGCATATTTGTATGTAACTGGTTTCTCCTAAACGGCTCTAATGATTTTGATAAAATTTTGTATTTAGATAGTCTTTTACTATTAAAATTGTTCTATGTTATTGTCATCTCCGTGATAATCCAATTATCACATGAAAACATATCAGCCAAGTGAAGCTCTGATATCCAGCTAGTGTAGATTAAAATAAATAAATAATTTTATAATATATATGTCGCAGTGAAATTGTCAATAGCCGTTAGATTATAATCTACCTAGGGAGTTTATAATTTGGTTAGGTTAGGTTAGCAGTTAAATTATAATATCACTTAGGTAGATTATAATCTAACGGTACTGACAATTTCACTGCGACATATATAACACATACACATAATTTTTTTAAAAATAATTCTTATATTTACATACTAAAAAATAATGTTTACGTATTCTCCAACCAATATTGGCAGCAGGACCTTTTAGTTCATACTGGCCATCTCCTCTTAATGCTATTGACATAGTTTGTAATGCTTGTTCTGAAAATAATAAAAAACAATGAAAATGACGGTGTAAGCCACTGCCCAGCCTTAACGGCATTCTTGCTTAGTAAGGTACAATATTCTTATGGAATCCAGTTTCTCATTAGGACATAAGAAGCCCGTAGTATATCACTTCACAAACATGATATAGATAAATAAGTTATGATAATGTGATCTCTATAGATACCTTCACTTCCAACTTGAGCAATGGCTCTAAGGATGGTCCTCTTGATGGAAAAAGAAACCATCACCTATAGACACCTTAGATGTAAATGGTGTTTTGCTACCCATATTTTGGGATGGCAGTGCCACCTGCATAAGTTTACCAGCGACCTTATCATCCAAACCGAAACACAACAATGACGACCATTGACACTATTGTGGTAGGACTAAGTAAGGTGGTGGTACCAAATACCCATGCAAGACATTGCCGAACTCTACCATCGAGTAGTCCCAATGATAGTGACACATATAGCCAATCAGTCACTTTTACAACCTGCCTGGCAGAACGGCAGTTGGTCTATTCTTCAGAGGAGCTTTGACCTACATGGACAAAGTAGGCGTTTTGGCCTGTTTACATTTAAAAAATATATCATAACCCATTTATCTGTATTTTATAAAATTATAATTGTAATTTAATAATTTGAAAATATTCACTATTGCATCATAATAGCTATAGGCCAACTGAAAATCTTAAACCCAACAGAAAAATAATTTACCACAATGGAAAATCACAAAGGTCCAAAAGTGTTCAGTCTTTTCTACAAACTTGTTTTTCAAAGTATTAAGGTTTCCACACAGAAATCCACAAATTCAATGTTAGATATATTAAACTACTTATAGAAAAAAATGTTCATTTTATAGGAAAGCAGAGAAACTATTAGAGAGAAAAAAATTAGCAAAATCTGTTACTTTCAATCAACTTAGTTTAAAGGCCATCAAATTTTTTTTAAGTTTTTATCTATTAAAAGCGAACAAATGTTAATTTTCACATTACTATTATGTTTGGGGTCACTGATTTCGGCTATTCAAGCTGTATTTTCATTAGTAAACTATACTTATATACTAGCATAACAATAAAGATATATCTTTGATTTGAATCCCCAAGTTTCTTCTCACTTTTTTAATTTTAAAATAATCAGATAGTAAAATTATAGTACAGTTGTGTAGCAGTAACGTCTATAGCAAATGGAGAAAAACAAACACGGACTGTTGAATGTAGGTTATAATTATCAAATTTTTTAAATGACCTTTAAAATTTGTACATAACGAGGCCCCCCGTGAATATACGCTAATAGAAAAATACAAAGTTTTCAGGAAAAATTAAAGAATGTTTTTGAATGTTTGCTCCGGAGCTAAAATAGTTCTATGTACTTTTGTATCTGAAATGAAATCTAATGTAAAAATAAAATGGTAAGCTAAAGTGCAAAGTTTTGTAATTATAATGCAATAAACTATATTATAATAACTAGTTATAATAATTATTAATAATTTTAAAAAATATTAATTTTAATATATTATAATATTAATTATATGAATTTTAATATATGTTTATAATTTTATTACAGTTAATTACTCAAAATAAGTAATTTTTCATCTGTTTTAGAAAGTTCAGAAATGGGTAAACAGTACAGACATACAGTGAAATTTAACATTTTTTAATTTAACAGCAGCAAAAAATTTAACAGCATTATTGATTACATTGATAATACTGCAAACTATAGTTGTATTCATCTGTTAAGAAAAATAGACATAGGTAGTCAGTTACCAAAACTATATGGAATATTGAAGCACTTTTAGAATCTAGATTTTTTCTTTTCCTTTAAGGCCAATGGTTCATTGCAATTTCTTACTTCCTACTCAGCTACTTATCTTTGAGCAAAGTATGAACTGAATGTAGGTTATAATTACCAAATTTTTTAAATGACCTTTAAAATTTGTACATACAACTTATAAATGATATGTCAATTGTTAACGAAATAATTAATTATTTTCATTATTAACACAAATATTTGATGCCTAACATCAATTTTAAACATTTGACTTAAATAAATTCTTATATAATTAATAGAGCAACTGCATTAAAATTTATTTTTGAAATAATGGTTTTTAAGCTTAACATTTCTACCATCTATATATTAGGTGGTAGAGTTCCACACCATCTTGCTCGCCTTTGGCATGACCTCTTTATTTATTCTTGCCACAGTTGTCATTCGAGCACTAAACACAACAAATTTGTTTATGGTATTACCTACTATCTTGTTAACTCATATTCATATTAGTTTCTCCTTGGTGTGGCTTTATTTATGTAGATGATAAGAAAGCAAACAAGCAGATGACTGTCCTGATGGAAAAAGACAACCATCGATTATAGACACCAAAGATGTTAATGATGAGTTAATATCCATGTGGCAGGAAGTTTAACAGCTACCTTATCCTCCCACCCGGAGCATGACACTGACAAGCATTGATGCAATTGTGGCAGGAATAGATAAGGTAATGGCACCAAAACCTGGGTAATGTCTCACCCTACACATGAGGGAGCAGCTATTTCTATATTTTTACGAGTTACAATATTTTATAAGCAACAAGTAGAATCAGGTAGATCATTAATTATTTATTAAACACAACCACAATCAATCATTCAAGGGAATTAGCTAATAATTGGAAATAAGTTCTAAATATTCAAAAAGACAATTCATGTAATTCCTTACCTGCTATAGTTAAAGAGTAATTGTTAGGATCCAAAAATGTTCTCACAGGCAATGACAAAGACAATATGGGTTGTTTTAGAATCGTATTTAAATAACTCTAAAAAATAGGATACCAACAATTAAATTAATACAAAAAAATATTAATATTAACTTACTTGTTAATTTTATTAAAAGCTACCTGCAAGGCTATTTGTCTTTCAGCAACGAAGGATGGTTGCATATTTCCAATAAGTTTTTTTGGTGGTATTGTAAGATCAATATTAGACTGTTGCAAGCTTGCATGTAAAGCAGCAAAATCTCTATATCTTCGAGATATTGACCACCTATTCTCGACATCGCTACCTTTTTGTACTCGTAATACATATTCCTAAAAAAATACGCAATAAAACACGGGAAAAACTAAATACTATTATTTAGTTAATTAAACATTTACATACCGTGTGTTTGTTAACGTTTTGTGCATTTTCTAAAACACAGTCCAATTTTTCAGTGTCATCAATAACAACTTTGCTTTGTATACTTTTCTCAAATATAGCCATTTCCAATACAACATTAAGCAATAACATAAAAACTGGACAAATATCACAAAACAGCAATCAACAAGCAAACATTTTGATAACAAAATCTTGACGTTTGCAGTTTGACGGTTATCTACCTGTCAGTTGTTACCTGTTTCCACAGAAAACATAATCCCAATCGTACCAACTTATATACTACAAAAAAAAATCGATGCGCCTAATAAAAGTAATAAATTGGTATCCCGCTAGTATATGGATCAATGACAACAAGTTCTTTTTACCTGTGCTGACAATCAATAGACAATTATCGATATGTCATTTCCGGTATTATCGAAACGAGTCGCGAGCGGAGAACATCACGAACCCCTTGATCCTCCAGTCTGCCTTAAATTTGATTATTTCGTGAAAAATGTCGCTAATCTCCGCTCGTTTGGCCTCCACTGTGGCCAGGCGGCTTCCTAATGCTACTACACAGGTATTTACATTATAAATCTTCTTATTTAGCTTTATTGATATAATCTTTGCTGTAATCCAAAATACCGAATGTCTGCCTACTTTTATAAATGTGTTAATATGTGATAATAAATAGCGGTATAGTTAGATTTTAACTTTATAAATGAAACTAAAACGGAATATATTTGTTAATTTATGTAATATGTACCCAATAATCCTTAAATTTATATTGTGTTATGTAACATGGGTTGAGCTGCATTCTGTCAGATAGCATGTCCATTTTGTCTCGTAACACTTGAATATACAAGAATTCATGCAAATTTGCCATTAAAGACTGTATAGTGTACATTAATGACGAATTTGAATATTTTTTGGATAATAGGTATCGAAGGTCGCCGTGCCTGCTGTCGCGGTGGCCTCAAGGAAACTCCATGTTTCCTGCACTCAAAGGTCTGTCGAAATCTCCACAATCTTGGAGGAGAGAATCCTCGGTGCTGCACCAAAGGTAATTAATTTTTTTCTGTTACATAAACATCAAATGGATTTTTATACTTAACCTCAATCAATATTTCGTTAGGTTTCTGGTACTCTTCTTTTTAATGCTTGTTATTTTTGAAATAAAATTATAATTTTGAAGTTTGTCTTTAAAACTAACCTGTAGTTGTGTGTGTGTGTGTTTGTGTGTCTGTGTGTGTGTGTTTGTGTGTCTGTGTGTGTATCACTTTGTCTTATGTAGATCTACTGTAAAATAGAAAATTCTTAAAATATTGTAAATCTGGATTTTGAATAAGGTATATTCAAGATACAGTTTTGCAATATGTTTTCAATTGATATTCTCTATATAATTTTTAATCACAGTAGTGCTAAATACAAGTTAAATAGATAATTTTTTTTTACGATTTTTTGAATTGTTACACTATTTGTCCGGAGGTGCGATATATTTACTATTATATGTACAGACATAGAATTGAATATATTTATATATGTTTGTTAATATATTTTTTGGCCTGTAAGTTAGATAATCGTGTTTATTTTTTGTAGAATGTATAATTATTTACAGTTGTTTCTTAAGATTTTTTGTGGACTAATTTTTTTACAACTGCAAGATGAACTGGTAAAAAATGTCAGTAGACATTAAGTTTAAGTTCACAGTATATTTTATGCAAAATATAATCTAAAATGAATAGATTATGTTTATATTATTATATAATAAATAAATCAATAAATTAACTTCAAAATGATAAATTATTCATTAAAATTAAAAAGTAATTGCCAAAAACGACTACACTGCTAAATCAAATATAATCTATACATATAATAAAATCGTTGAAAAGTCAAAACTGTACATTGAATATTTTTTTAAAAGGATACTTGGGGCGTAATTTACAATCGATATCAAAGCCAAAAATATAGTTTTTAAAATTTTTGTCTGTTTGTCTGTATGTATGTCCGAGGTAAACTCAAAAAGTACTGCGTGGATTTACTTCAAATTTTGCATGAATATTACTAACAGGTTGGATCAACATGTAGGCTACATATTATCATGCTATCACCTACGAGTGAGGAGCAGTGTAGACGGACGAAGTCGCTGGCAACAGCTAGTCCATGCTAATATTATAAATGCGAAAGTCTGTCTGTCTGTCTGTCTGGCATGGAAGTAGTTGAAGAGCTGGGGTCAAACATAGGCTAACTTTTTTCAAAAATCAACCCTTAAAGGGTTAAAATCTATCTTGACGACATGTTAATCTACTCGCGGGCGAAGCTGCGCGGGTCAGCTAGTATTATTATAAAGAGACTTATATTTGTCCTCTGACTTCTTTACACTACACTCAAAATGTTAGAGTTTAGCTTGCTATTAACCCACCGTACCTTAATCTGATATGCTTCAGTATGTGCATGTTAGTTTTTTACATTTTTTTATCTGTAGTTTTTTCCCCAATTATTGAAATGAAAAACCTTCAATATTTTCTCTTTTATATTTTCTATCACCTAATCTACTAAATCCCCCTTTTGCATCTTGGCCTCCCCTACTATTTGGGTCATGCTAACAAAGCCACAAGTAATAGCTACTTATATATTATTAATACACTTGATAAAATCCTCCCACTCTGGGTGTAAATTCATTGTAAATAAATAAAATGATATGGTCTATCATTTTTGCAATAATTTATTTTTATGTTTACAACGTTTCCAATATGTTTTTGAAAATTTCAGGCTGATTTGGAAGAGACTGGACGTGTGCTGAGCATCGGTGACGGTATTGCCCGTGTATATGGCTTAAAGAACATCCAGGCGGAGGAGATGGTGGAATTTTCCTCTGGTCTTAAGGTTAGTTTTTAGCATTTCAATTCTTTTCTCTTTCATAGTCTCAATGATACAACACTAGAAGGAAGATTAACGAGAGAGTCCAAGTTGGTCCAATGCAAAAAGAAAAAATATATTCTACTCAGATTATGAAGTGTGGGAAAGTCTAGTTATCTTCAATAACTTCTATGTACTAATATACTAGACAAGGCATGTGCCACACCCTTTGTATTCCCTAAAGTGCATTTCATGGACTGCACCTACAGCAGAATTTGTTGAATAAAATTCAAGGTGGTTATGAGATTATAAAAAAGTAATGTTTCCAAGGCTATTGCCAAAAGAAAGCAGGTTTAAAGATTTGGTTCCTACAAGATTTGTCTGATATAAAGTTAAGGTTAGGTAGGTACCATTTAAATTAGGTAGGTATCATTTAAATAGTATTTTTCTTATATTGTCCAAAATGCATGTCATTTAACATAATACATATATATATATATATATATATATATATATATATATATATATATATATATATATATATATAAATCAATGCCACTTTTTATTGTAATTTTATAACTCAATAACGGGCTCACCTATCCAAACCAAATGTTTAGAATTTGTTTGGACTATTTAGTAGATGGTTTATGTGAAGTTTGCACAAAATCGGTTGAGCGGTTCTTCATTTATCAGATTTTTGTAACAAATGGATTCAATAAATGGGGATACATAGTGAAGCACGTAACGGGCCGCTAATAGTAATAGCTAAGTATTACATATACTTTTTATTAATTTTGTATGTTGATTACCTAATTTGTTCTTATTTTTGTTTTGAAATTGTGGCTGTTTTATCAATAAAATAATATACTGTGTGAGAAAGAAATCCTTTAACTAGTTGTAAGACATAATTATCTTTTACATTCGGATTACCTATTTAATTAATAATAGAATATAATTTAATTAATACCACTAGTTACTGATATTGATGGGATAAAATGTTATATATGGTTTGATTAATCTATATTATTATTATAAATGCGAAAGTTTGGATGGATGTTTGTTACTCAAATCACTCAAAAACTACTGAACGGATTTGAATGAAATTTGGAAAGATGATGACCTGGAATAGCACATAGGCTACTTTTTATCTCGGAAAAGTTTGATGATCCCGCGGGATTCGCCAAAAACTTATAATGCAGCGGGCTGCACGCGGCAGCTAGTATTGTATAATTTAAACAAGTTGCTAGTTGCTATTGTGTCTTCAATACAGGACATACATATTCTTCACACCAGATTCTTTACAGGGTAGATAATGAATATCTATTTAATATAATGTTAATACAAATTGCACTTGGTACTATCAATTTAATTATATACACAGCCTTTTTTAGCTCATAGAAATACTTGATATAATTGCCTATTGTTTTTATTTAAAATAAAATTTAAACAAACTAATTTGTACATACATATAAGACTTCAAATATTATTTGCAATATTAGTTTCCTAACCTTAACTATACAGAATTCTATCACAATAAATTATCATTGACTGAGTCAGAATAGTACTCAATTGTGAGCGAATGAATTACAATTTCTTTCATGAGCCACCATAATACTAAATTGTTGTACAAGAATCCTAATATTTCCCGCACACGAGATGTGCATTGCGCGGTTATCGGAACTGTACGTGTAGACCACTGTGTTACGATTGCTTCGTTTGGTTCCGATTCGCAGATACAGGCTGCTTCATTTAATGAAATTAAATACGATAATAATGTGTTGTTCAATAAATTAATTGCAATTGACTGGGAACCAGCTTTATGTCAGAATGATGCATGCGAAATATATAACTTTATAAAATCCGAATTCCATAAATGTTACGAATCTGCGAAATATGTAGATTTCAGCAGGTATAAAAAAAAGCGGAATCAAGAGGTTTGGATAAATAACCGTATAATAAAGCTGTGTCAAGAAAGGGATAGAAAATACATGGAAATGAAAAAAGATATATCAAATATAGCATTTAAAGTTGAATATAATTTTCGAAATAAAATAAATAAACTAATACATAAAAATAGGAATAGATATTACAAAAATATGATAAATTCTAATATGAACAATCCAAGAAACTTATGGAAAATATTAAATAGAATGATGGGAAGAATAATGATGTCTGTAGACGACGCAATTCGTGAAGCCTTTACAAATAATAAGGAAAAGAGTACGAAATTGCTAACAACTTTGCTAGGGTTTTTATTAAATCAGTTAATAATATAATACATGACTGCTCAATTCAATTATTGGATGAAACTGAGTATAATAACTGCTGCAATGTCTCCATGTACATAAAAAAGGCAAACACAAGAGTTATTCTTAATATTATTAAAAAATTAAACACAAAGAAATCGAAGGGAATTGACTGTATAAGACCGATTGACATAAAAAACATTGCATCTAATATGGTAAATGTTATAACGCATCTCAATACCGCACGCACGCATCGCACTGGAATATACCCGTCTCAGCTAAAAACAGGAATAGTTAGACCAATATATAAAAAAGGAAATAAAAAAGATTATGACAGCTACTGGCCAATTACAATATTACCTGTACTTGATAAAATTTGCGAAAAATATATATGTAATGAAATACATAATTTTTACAAAAAATATAATGCACTGTCAACTGATCAGTATGGTTTTCAATCTAAAAAAAGCACAACACAATTACTTTCCTATTTTACCGATTATGTTAATAATTGTCTTAACCAAATAGAACATGTTATGGTAATATTCATAGATTATAGTAAGGCATTTGACACTCTACAACATAAGGTACTCAAACAAAAACTTGAGAATAGTGGTATACGTGGTCCCTTGCTAAAGTGGTGTTCAAATTATCTAGAGGATCGCTCTTATTAAGTGAAAGTAGGAGCCGATTACAGCAATAAAATATTAGTAACACAGGGAACGGCACAAGGTTCTGTGTTGGGTCCACTTCACTATCTCGCTTATGTTGATGATATAAAAAATGTCATTCACCATTGCAAAATATTTCAGTACACGGACGATACTTGTATAATATCTCACGATAGAAGCTTTGATCTTGTGCTCTCAAAAATAAATAAAGATTTTATGACCATATATATGTAGGTGGTCCCACGACAATGGTCTTGTGCTTAATACCAATAAATCCAAAGTAATGCACATACACTCCAGTCATATAAAAGCAATGAAAGACGTGGAAATTAAATCTCATACCCATCAGTGTTTACGTGATCGTAATAAGTCACAAGGTTGCAGCTGTCCAGCACTGGAACAAGTTAGTCAGTATACTTACCTTGGACTAATTATTGATAATAGACTTAATTGGAAGCACCATATTAATGTTATTTGTAACAAATTACGAGAAATTCTAGCAAAATTTCGTATTATTAATCAACGTATACCTTATTATATCAAAATGAAAATGTACAATGCCTTAGTAGAAAGCATTATATCATACGGACTAAGTAGTTACGATCGCACCTTCAGAACATACATTGAGCAAATAATGACGCTACAGTTGCGACTCTTAAAAACTATTGTTCCAAGTGCAATTAAAATAAAGTATAAAAAAGATCCAGAATACTTATTTAAATATTGTAAAGTGTTGCCTGTAAGCGAGAAATTAAAACTCACTCATTAAAGAGAATTATTTTAAATATATAGAAAAGGAAAGAAAACGTCATATAGTAACTAGACAACAACAAAACAATTTAAAAATAATAACATAAAACAAAACAAACATTTTTATGGAGAAAGAACAACTGACTACTTAGTACCTAGATTAATTAACCCGTGACGTGATTACCTGGCCAATAAAAAATTCGCGGTAGTGCTCCGTGTCTGGAATCCTCCCTTTTTTTATGCCTAGGTTTCAAAATATATATATATATTTTCGTTTATATTTTATATATATACTATATATCAACATAATCTGTATAAAATTTCCTATTCGTACCTACTATTACAATAATAAATAAAAGCTTACCTAATATTCAAATCCTGTGATAATTATTAACTTTGTAAAAAATTTCACCACTATCTCACTTTGCTTAAAGTTTTACACTAAATTGCGTTAAGTTACGTTATCACTCAAACAATACTATAACTTTATAGTATACATAATGAACAAATATATAATAATAATGAACAAACTATCACACAAAATACAGCCATTTCTAAACACAGCCGGTACGCACTGTAAAATGTTCAAACTACAAGTAAAGATGTCGCACGGCCGATCGTGTTTTGTTAATTTATTGTGGCCAATTTCTTGTTCGGTCATTGGTTATTTTGTACTCAGTCTCAAGACGACAGCCAATAGAAAATAAATACAATACAAAAATCGCGTCACATGGATGCAGAAGCGTAAAATCAACGGCCAATTGGAGCGAGTTAATTTTGTACAGACGGGTGTACAGAAATCACTTCTCGCGCGTAAAGTTTTTGTACATACGTCTATACGAAAATCGCGATACGGGTTAATAATAATATAAATATTGACAGGCAAAATAAAATCAATGAAAATAATTTGAAGCATATATTAAAAACTATTATAGTACCATAAATTAAGTGTTTACTTGAGCAAACTCTCACGAGAATAATTAATCATGTGCACATATAAATTCTAACATGGTTAAATTAAATGTATACGCAGATAAAAACGCATGCGCACACATACACACATACACTAGTACACACACAAACATACACACACACACAAACATACACACACACACACACAAACATACACACACACACACACACACACACATATATATACTGACATGCATTATTCACGCGCACACACACACACATACACACATTTTATTCTTTCGCCTAGATAAGCTCACTCATGATAAAAGGAGCAGCCTGTATTGCACATTGTACGTAACGACGATCGCGTTGTCTTTGACGCACAGTAAAAGTATTTATGAATCAGACCAAAACTGGTTTTAACGACAGCAATAGAATATTAGCCTGTACGTAAACTGCACAGAGTGGAATTTCCAATAGCAAGTTATGAGTTAAGTTATTAAAGATAGGTACTAGTTTATTTCAACTGATAAGAGTGTATGGTAATGTAAAATTTTATGTTGTGTAATGTAGCTTCGCTAAAACATCGACAATACTTAAACTGTGAAGTGTGCAACATCCGCACAAACCTACAACGGGGTTTAAGGATGTTGAAAATATTTGTAAGTTTATGTAGATTTTTTTGATGAAATAAAATAAAAATAAAATAAATACACAGCATGGGTAATATGGGCGTATGTATTAAAAAAAAAACATCCTGTATCTAAACTTGATTTTTTGGGTTATTTTGTTTATGAATGGTCTAAAAATATTGTTACCAAAATGTACCAATTTAGTGGTTACTTTTTCTGGCACTATGTACTCTTGACTTCAATATATTTAATATTTTTCACCAGGGTATGGCCCTCAACTTGGAACCTGACAACGTTGGTGTTGTAGTATTTGGTAACGATAAACTGATCAAGCAAGGTGACATTGTCAAGCGTACTGGTGCCATCGTAGACGTGCCTGTGGGAGATCAAATCCTTGGGCGTGTAGTCGATGCTCTGGGTAACCCCATTGATGGCAAGGGTCCTCTTGGCACTAGCACCCGTATGCGAGTCGGTATCAAAGCTCCTGGTATCATTCCCCGTGTGTCTGTGCGTGAGCCTATGCAGACTGGTTAGTATCAATTCTCTATATTTTATCTATCATATTACATACTAAGTCATAGATAGTCTATATACTGTCATAGCTACACGTTTTCGATTGTATGTTAGGCTGTTTCTGTAAAGCATAAAGTTTATATTGTAATAGTTTCATCATCGCACTGGTTTCCATGGCAATGTAATGCTGCAATTTAATGCCAAGGGCAGTTCCAGCCTTTGGGTCGGAGAGGGGGGGAGGGTCACATATTTGAGGTTCAGTCAAAATAGGTTGTGACAAGAATAGTTATTGGGTGTTGCCAATCAGAAAAAATGAAAACATCTGCTAGAATGTAAACTATAGTTAAATAGTTTACATTTTAGTAAATGTTTTCATTTTTATTAATTATATAAAAAATACTGCATAAACTTAATATCTATACTATATATAAAGCCATTTTTTCTTTTCATGTTTTAAGTATTAATATTTTTTTATAACCTTCAAATTTAAAATAAATTAATGAACAGAAAAATAAATCTTGAATCTCCATACTGTTATGGTCGCTATGTGGAAAAATTATACAATACACACTAACATATTTTAACGTAATATTTATCACTTATACTGTTTCACAATAAAGCTATAATCATTTGTTACCATCCGGTTTTGCTTTCACAAGCATCATCAGGGCAATTTATAGTTACAAACTAAACACAAAATTAAATATCAACGAAACAACAAATTTGAAGGCAAATGCACATCCTATCCTCAAAATATTCGTTGCCGTAACTGACGTAGGGTTGTAACGACTTCCCCACGAATAGGGAAAACATCAATGTTCAAAAAAAATTGTCATGTCACTAAAATTGTCTACGATTAACTAAATTGTCCCATAGTATTTAAAAAAATAATTTTAACAAATTGTCACAGTGATTAAAAACACAAAATTATAATAATCATAGTAAATCTGCTATAAATGTCAAAATTTTATACTTTAGTCAATCCCTATAAATATAAAATTATTATTCAATTATTACTGTCCATAATTAATTCAATATACCAATATAAAAGAATAAAATCGATAAAAAAAGAAAAATTCAAAGTCTCACAAAGATTACAACACAAATTTACACCATGTTTCGCAGTGTGTAAACACCTACTACTACTAAACTAATTCACACAACACCTATCTGTCCTGTGGCATCCTATACGGATGCCCCTGCGTATAAGTTAGCAGCTGAAGTAAATAGGAAGTTTAGAAGTTTTAACAAATTCATACCTCCATGAACCATCAAAAATAGTTTGGATTTAATTGAAAAAATAAAACATACAAACAAATTATGGTAACAGAAAAAGGCATATTATTTTCGTTTGACGTAAAAAATTTTGTTCCCTAGTGTACCAATTCAGGACCGTAAAGATGAAATCTATAATATTATGAATAAATCGAAACTAGAACCACAAAAAAATGTAGATTTAACACATATATTTGAAATATGTCTAAACCAAAATTATTTTACATATAACAACATAATTTTGTAAGCAATTAGATGGGTTAGCTATGGGTAGCCCACTGTCGCCTCTATGCGAAAAAGTTTGAAAAACTCATACATAACTGTAAAGAGTATCGTAATTATATTTAATTCTGGTATTGATACATAGACAATGTTTAATGTCTATGGACTGGTTCCGCAGCTGAATTGAGTGCGTTTCTTAGTTATATAAATTCTTTAAACGCACGCATACAGATTACTTCAGAAATTGGACATAAACAAATTAATTTCTTAGATTTAAATATAACTATTATAGAAAATAAATTTAATATTAAAATTCACAGAAAAGTAACATATAGTGACAATATCATACCGACAGAATCTCATCATCCCATTGGTCATAAACATGCGGCCTTACATGCTATGGTCCATCGATTAGTGTCTGTACCACTTAATAAAGAGTGTTACAAACAGGAATTAGCAACTATTTAAAGCAATAGCTATAAACAATGGTTATAACGCTAGTGTAATTGACAATATGGTAAAGAAAAAATTAAAAAGTTGAGTAAAGTCTTTGTTATATTCACCTGAGGCCAGTAGGGATAAAGTAGTTCGAAAGTACGTTAGGATACCTTTCTTAGGTCCGATTTCATACAAAAATTTGCAATTTTTCAAAGATAAAAAACTGGCATTCTATACTACAAAGTTTACTTTTTAATAACAAAGAAAAGGTACTAAATGTAATCAAAAGTGGAGTGTATAAATTAAAATGTCAAGATTGTGACGGTCAATATATTGGTCAGACAGGCAGATCATTCTCAGTAAGACTACGGGAACACGTGAGAAGCTGGCGTTCAGGGAGGGCAGACACCCTTCACTAGAAATTTGGTTTTTTCTTTTTTTTTTTTATAGAAAAAAGGGGCAAACGAGCAGGAGGCTCACCTGATCGTAAGTGATTACCGCCTCCCATGGACAGCCACATCACCAGAGGTCTTGCAGCTGCGTTGCCAGCTTTTTAAGAAGGAGTATGCTCTTTTCTTGTAGGTGCCTAAGTCGTATCCGTTCGGAAACACCCCCGCCGGTAATTGATTCCACAGAGGAGTAGTGCGTGGTAAGAAGTGCCTAGAGAATCGCACAGTTGTGGATTTCCAGACATCGAGGTGATGAGGATGGAACTTTGAGTTTTGCCGCGATGTCCGATGATGAAATTCAACAGCAGGGATCAATCCAAACAGTTCGTCGGAACACTCTCCATGATAAATGCGGTAAAAGATGCTAAGCGAACTTACATCTCTGCGTAAAGCCAAGGAGTCAAGCCGATTGGAGATTGCTTGGTCGTCAACGATTCGAACCGCTCTACGCTGAATGCGATCAAGTGGAAGAAGCTGATACTGCGGAGCTCCCGCCCAGAGATGAGAACAGTATTCCATGTGCGGGCGAATTTGCGCTTTGTAAAGTTGCAAGCAATGAGAAGACAGGAAGTACTGTCTCGCTCTACTGAGCACACCGAGCTTTTTTGAGGCTAATTTAGCCTTTTCTTCCAAATGATCACAGAACTGAACGTTGTTCGATATGTCAACGCCAAGAATTCCAATATTGGCTGAGGTTGTCAGGAGAGTGTTCTCAAAGCGAGGTGATACGACAAAGGCCGACTTTTTAGCGGTGAACGCACACAGCTGTGTCTTCCTGGGGTTGAATTGGACTAAGTTGAGTCGACCCCATTCCGAGATTTTTTCGAGCTGAGTCTCGATTTCAGACACTAGCTTGTCCCGATTCTCATTGACGTGGTCCCGAGAAATACCGCTATGACCGGAGTACAAAGCATCACCAGTACTGTCATCTGCATAGCAATGAATATTACTAATTCGCAACATGTCATTGATCTGCAGAATAAACAGTGTAGGCGATAGCACGCAGCCTTGCGGAACACCAGCATTGACAAATTTAAGGTCGGAGCACGCACCGTCGACTACGACTTTGATGCTCCGATCAGCCTGCGGTGTGTTTCCTTGGTCATCCAGAGTCGAGTTAGCCGCAAAGAATGAGCCCAGGAGATCGGCCTTTTCCTTCGCGGTGTGGGCCAGAGAATCATCTTCTCTGTGCAGGGATGGAAGGGACGGCTGACAGAAATTCCCTAAGGCAGCCTTGGCGAGAGACCAAAAAGCACGGGTGCCTGAAGGAAGGCGAACTAATCTCTCACCAATTCTGCCAATGTGCTCCGATTTTGCCCTAGCGATGACTCTTTTGAAGGACCTCGAGGCGTTATTATACTCCTTTCTTAAAGCGCTGGTTTTTTCATCACACGATGCCGTTGCAGCAGCCCAGGCCCGGTAGCACTCCTGCTTTCGGCGCGCAGCCGTCTTGCAGTGGCGACCAAACCAAGGCTGAGACTTGCCACCGATGGGAACCGCAGAGAATGGAATGTAAAGTTCCATACCCTGTAGCACCACATCAGCGACAGAATCAGCAATGACATCCGGATCATCCAACGAGAAGCATGTTCGCCTCCAAGGGTAGGATGCAAAGAAGGACCGCATCCCGTCCCAATCTGCTGACTTATAATGCCAAACGCGGCGGCAGCCCACAAAAGGAGGCCGTGACGGGAGCGCAACCGGCACTTTGGTCCGGATCAGGCAGTGGTCAGACGAACCGAGAGGAACGCCCACTGATACTCGATACTGATCCGGGTGAGAAGTCAGCAGAAGGTCCAACATTGAAGGTGCATGGTCATCGACATCTGGAATTCGCGTAGGTGAAGTAACCAGTTGCGTAAGACCATACGCCAAAGCAAAATCGTGAAAAGACCTCCCCGCGTGATCGGTTGTAAGTGAGCAGAGCCAGTCGGTGTGATGGGCGTTAAAATCACCTAGGATTACGATCTCTGCGGTAGGTGTCCTTTGAAGTACGGAATCTGCAGTTAATTGCAAATGCTCGACGAGCCGGTCGACTTCGATATTCCCGCTATGGGACCTGTATAGGCACGCTTAGATGCGGGGGTGGTCGTCGCAGTCTACGCGTAACCATAAGATGGATAGGTCCCGACCTTCAAGACTGCCGAGGCGCCGGTAGCAGATATCCTCTCTCGCGTATACGCACACACCAGCCCGCGGTACAAAGGAATGTTCCAATTTGTACCCCGGACAGGCGAGGTAGGAAGTATCCGCCGGAGAAGATATCTGAGTCTCGGTCAAGAAAAGCAAGGCCGGCTTAGCCGTCTCGAGGTGGTAATGGACGGCGTTAAGGTTTGAGTGAAGCCCCCTAATGTTGCAAAAATCCACGACAAGCGTGGTGGGGGATGCCTTAAGTTCCTTGCTTCGTTTGCCTCGTGCAGTGTGGTTAATGAGCGCAATCTTGCCCCCCCCCCCCCCCCCCCCCCAGAGTACGCAGGGCAGCCTGAGCGTCCATGATTTGGCGGTTCAAGCAATCCAGAGCATGGACGCACAGAGGGGGATTCTCCACCGCTAATGCTAGTGGTACCCCCCTGGGGTAAAACACCTTTCAATTGCGCTTTCACGTATGCGGGGGAAGGGGAAGTAGGTATCCGGGACTCTCACAAACCAGACGAAACGCAACAGCTACGCTGTTACTTCACGTCGGTGTTAAGTGAAAGAGTGGTATCTCCTCGGGCGTGCCGGCCTATTCCGCTGCAAGCACAGCATGGCACTACCACTAATCGACTGACTGCACCGACAGAATAATTTTTGTAACAAAAATCATCCCACCGGTGGGCGATGGGGTCGTCACATCCCTACGCCGGAGGTGAATTGGTGAATGAAAAGCATTCTTTTGATCCTTGAATACACCTTGAACAGATCCATTTGTGTATCAAAGGCAAAAGACTCAATGCACTTGAAGCATTGGAAATAAACAGACTGAAAGATAGCCCTAACCTTTGAATGATCAGTTAGACATAAACAACTCTCCACTTCTAAATATTTTTTTAATTTTGTTTTAATTTAATTATGTTTTACTTAATTTTCTTTTAAATTTTTAACATAATTATTTATAGTAGATTCATTTAATTTTATTATATCATATGACTGGGACAACTTTTTTACGTCAAACGAAACTAATAAGCCTTTTACTGTTACCATAATATGTTTTATTTTTTCAATTAAGTCCGAACTATTTTTGATGGTGTATGGAGGTATGAATTTGGTAAAACTTCTAAACTTCCTATTTACTTCAGCAGCTAACTTATAGGATGCCAGGATGCCAGTATAGGATGCCACAGGACAGATAGGTGTTTACACACTGCGAAACATGTGTGTAAATTTGTGTTGTAATCTTTGTGAGACTTTGATTTTTTCTTTTTTTATTGGTTTTATTTTTGATTGGTTTTATTCTTTTATATTGGTATATTGAATTGAATTAATTATGGACAGTAATAATTGGATAATAATTTTATATTTATAGGGATTGACTAAAGAATAAAATTTTGACATTTGTAGCAGATTTACTATGATTATTATAATTTTGTGTTTTTAACCACTATGTGACAGTGACAATTTGTTAAAATTATTTTTTTTAAATACTATGGGACAATTTAGTTAATCATAGACAATTTTAGTGACATGAAAAAATTTTTTGAACATTGATGTTTTCCCTATTCGTGGGGAAGTCGTTACAACCCTACGTTAGTTACGGCAACAAATATTTTGAGGGTAGGATGTGCATTTAATTTTGTGTTTAGTTTGTAACTATAAATTGCCCTGATGATGCTTGTGTAAGTGAAACCGGATGGTAACAAATGATAATAGCTTTATTGCGAAACAGTACAAGTGTATAAGTGATAAAATATTACATTAAAATGGAGTTTCACTAAGTGCCGACGATGAAAAGTGTAGAATATACTAACATATTTTATTGTTGTTGTTGACTTCCAGTTTGTGGCTATTCGTAAGATAGTTATAAAATTTACACAAACACGTTAACATTCCCACCATTTGAACAGAAATGGATCATTAATATCTTTGGTATCTGTGGTTGTGATCTCTTGCCATTGTTAGTGTTATCTGTTTATTTGCTATTCGTAAAAGAACAAAAAATAATCAAATTTTTTTACAGGTATTAAGGCTGTAGACTCTCTAGTACCCATTGGTCGTGGACAGCGTGAGTTGATCATTGGTGACCGTCAGACTGGCAAGACTGCGCTCGCCATTGATACCATCATTAACCAACAACGTTTCAACAAGGGAGAGGATGAGAAGAAGAAGCTGTATTGCATCTATGTTGCTATTGGACAGAAGAGATCCACTGTAGCCCAAATTGTGAAGAGATTAACTGATGCAGGTAAGATCTAGTGCTTTTCTAAATCATCTTGAAGATAAGTTAGAAAAGCTCTAAAATAATCAACTTGAAATCCTGCAGAACAATCTATTAAAGATAACATAGCAAGGAATATATAAGAATAAGGAGACAAGAGGTCTATTTGGTGTTGTTCAGTCAAATAATATTATATTTTTATATTTATTCAGGTAGCTATTCAAACAATAGAGCTAAACATATATTTGAACTGGTAACCTCCAAAATAAGCAGGGCATAATTAATTTTTAATAAAATGTATATTTTTTTAAACTAAAATAAAATGTAAAATTAATTTCCGATCCTTATGTCTCAGATTATGTAGTGAAAAAACATTTATGTAGGTGTTTTAAAAATCAGGTGCCATCAACTACACCATCATTGTGTCTGCTACTGCGTCTGATGCTGCTCCCCTGCAGTACTTGGCGCCTTACTCTGGTTGTGCCATGGGAGAGTACTTCAGAGACAATGGCAAGCACGCACTCATCATTTACGATGACTTGTCCAAACAGGCTGTGGCCTATCGTCAGGTATATAATTTAAATTTTTGCTTATATTTTTTTTTGATTGACCTGGATAATATTTGTTTTTTTTGGAAAGCAAGATACGAATCACATACTGAACAAATATGACTCATGTAAGATCATCTCTCACAATTTTAACATAATGTCAAATGTCCATTGGCAACAATGCAAGTACAGTAATACCCCGACTTACGCTACCTCGACTTACGCGAATTCGGAGTTACGCGATTTAATTTTCTTCGCGATTTAACCTTCTACGTCAAAATAACTTCAGATTGTGTTTATACATTTTATTAATATAGTTTGTCATATTATCTATAATTAAATTAAAATTCATTTCCTAAATTATTGTTTTATATTTCCTAAATTATAGTCTCCGGTCCCAATTAAACATACTTTGTATGACTTTATAGGTATATGCAAAATTGTACCCCGACTTACGCGGATAGCGCTCGGTCCCACCTATCGCGTAAGTCCGGGGTATTACTGTACCATAAAATTTTAAATGGGTACATGAAAATCATATATAAATATTGCTGGACAAATAACACAAATTGATCTAAGCCTAAAGAAAACAAATTATTTGCTTGTGATGTGGGGCCAATCAACAATACTAACACATCGAGGTATATATATATATATATATATATATATATATATATATATATATATATATATATATATATATATATATATATGTATATAAATACTCATAGACTTAATAAACATCCAAACCCTGAAATACAAACATCTATGCTCTTCACACAAATGTTTGTCCATGCCAGGAATTGTACCTGAACCCCATCGATTCATATTTAGGTTCGCTGAAAACTCGACTGACCCATTGATGTATTGTAGATGTCGCTGCTGCTGCGTCGTCCTCCCGGTCGTGAGGCCTACCCCGGTGATGTGTTCTACCTCCACTCACGTCTGCTTGAACGTGCCGCTAAGATGTAAGTTATTTAAAATATATTTTTAAGTGTTAAATCTAACTGCAAGTTAAACTGGCAGATAAAATAAGCAAATTTTGCTTTTTGTCCTTTCGCTATGAACTAAATTTTACTAAAATTTATTTTTAATAATAGATGGACTGGATAAGAAGTAAATTATATCTATACAAATAAATAACATTGGAGTGTCTGATTGTAATATTAAAATAACTGCTTTTTACAAAGTGCATATGGATGTATACACGGTACATATACCAAAATAACATTTTTTTAAATTTTTGTATGTCTGTATGTTTGTTCCGGATAATCTCTGAAATAGTTGGACTAATTTTGATGAGATTTTCACTGGCAGATCGCTGAGGTAGTAAGGAGTAACTTAGGCTACTTTTATTTTTTTTTAAAAATCCAGGTGGATGAAGTCGCAGGCACAGCTGGTCTTATAAGACATTAACCTATATCCTGCATACTAAATATCATCCAATTGGATAATTAACTTTTATATTTTTACTATAATAATTAGCAAATTAAATGTATAAGCGTTAAAAATATTATTAATATGCCTTTGAATTTAAATTTTGCGCAATAATTTTATATAGGGCCCCATATTTTCCTACCCTACCCTATTTTGTTCACTTAAACAATTATACAAAATTATTACAAAAAGGGTACTTTAATGCTATTAAACATTTTCTCACAGTTTACTAATTTCTCACAAATGTGCCACATTTGTGAGTAATTAGTAAACTGTGAGAACAATTTTTAAAAAACATTTTCTTTCAGGTCTGACAAGTTGGGTGGTGGCTCTCTAACTGCCCTGCCAGTCATTGAGACACAGGCTGGTGACGTATCTGCGTACATTCCCACCAACGTAATTTCCATCACTGATGGACAGATTTTCTTGGAAACTGAATTGTTCTACAAGGGTATCCGACCTGCCATCAATGTCGGTTTATCTGTATCCCGTGTCGGATCCGCTGCCCAGACCAAGGCCATGAAACAGGTGAGAAATTATTTCTTTTCTTTCATATATATACTTTAAGACACAGCGGACAGATTAGTTTTTATATGACGCTAGCTGACCCGGCAAACATTGTTCTGCCTTTTTAACGACTTTTGTTTTTTTTTTCTATATTTTCTCACCTTTTAAACCTTCCCTGGACTTAACAATTAATTCAAAACCAAAATTAGCCAAATTGGTTCAGCCGTTCTCAAGTTTTAGCAAGACTAACAAACAGCAATTGATTTTTATATATATAGATAATACCATCCAAGATTAGTTAACAATTTTCGAGTCAATATAGCACTTGAAAATATCCATTAATTAAAAAAATTAAGTAGATAATACTAAATAAAAATACAGTATCATTCTAATATTATATATAAAAATCAATTGTTGTTCGTTAGTCTCGCTAAAACTCAAGAACGACTGAACCGAATTGGCTAATTTTGGTGTTGAATTAATTGTTGAAGTCCAGAGAAAGTTTAAAAGGTGAGAAAATATAGAAAAAAAATAAGAGTATTTAAAAAGGCAGAACAACGTTTGCCGGGTCAGCTAGTTACTTATAAAAATTGTATGATATGGAATGGAATGGACTCCATTGGAAGTTCACAGATTTTTTTTAAAAATTAAAATACTTGTCCATCTTTGCAATACTTAATTTTTAAAACGGTTTCAAATAGAAGAAATTTCACCCCTGTGGTCTAGTGGTCCGGTGTTGGAGCTGACCACATGAGGTCCCGGGGTTCGATTCCTGGGTCGGGCTAACTTAAAGAAAGTATTAGTTATATGAAAAATATTACATACAACATTGTAATAACAACAGTCTTTAATTCCATAAACTTTCATGCTTCTTCTGTAATGGCTCAAGTCGAGATTAGCTGCTTATAAGGCTGCTTTCTCACCTAAGTTTCTTTTTTTATTTTATTTTTTTATAGTAGAGGGGGCAAACAAGCAGATGGTGCGCCTGATGGTAAGTGATCACCGCCGCCCATGGACATCCGCAATACCGGCGGTATTGCAGCTGCGTTGCCGGCTTTTTAAGAATGAATAAGCTCGTTTCTTGAAGGTCCCTAAGTCGTATCCATTCGGAAACAACCCTGAGGGTAATTGATTCCACAAATTGAGGAGTAGTGCGAGGCAAAAAGTGTCGACAAAAGCGCACGGTTGTGGATTTCTAGACATCGAGGTGGTGAGGATGGAACTTTAAATTTTGACACAATGTCCGATGGTGGAATTTAGTAAGTCTAAGTAAAATATATTTTTAATTTTCCAATGTGTTACAGGTGGCCGGTTCCATGAAACTTGAGTTGGCCCAATACCGTGAGGTCGCCGCGTTCGCCCAATTCGGTTCTGACTTGGACGCTGCCACACAACAGCTACTCAACCGTGGTATGCGATTAACCGAGTTATTGAAGCAAGGACAGTATGTGCCCATGGCTATTGAGGAACAGGTAAATATTACACATTTTTACACCAACTTATTTACATGTAACACTTACAAGAAATTATTCTTGTATTTCTTTACACTGCTTCTGAGTAGCAGAATGTGGAAGACGAACAAATTGGTATAATTTTCTAGAAATAAGTATACAAAATTACGGTAGTACTAGAAACACAAGAGATAACAATACACATTATTTAGAGAAAGCAATTTTTGAACAGGAACAAACATAATAACAGTGCTTTTGTGAACTAAATTAAGGCTCTCATTGGTTGATAAACCGATGGTAGTACCATGTTTTTAATGTTGTAAGATAGAAAATGTGCAGATGAGCATGGTATGCTATTTTTATTTATTTATTTATTTATTTATATTGTGAGATAGCAAACAACCAGATGTTGAAAAGAGAACAATTTTCTATAGACGACAAAGGTGTTAAAGGATCGCCCCGCTTGATCACCCCGATGGTCGAATGGTTAGTGACCCTGACTACGGAATCGACGGGGCTCAGGTTACAATTCCGAGTGGGACAGGCATTTATATCATAAGCATAGATGTTTGTATTTCTAGGTTTGGGTGTTTTTATATATATTTCGGTATCTATATATGTATTTCTATGTATTAATATTGTTGACTAACACCCATATCACAGGCAAATAATTTGCTAACTATGGGGTTAGATCAATTCGTGTGATTTGTCAAGTGATAAAGGTCCTAACTCACCGGGACGTCATAACGACATCGCCGGCTACCATATCCAAACAGTTTGTATTGAAATATTTGGCGGCTAACTCACTACGCCGTGTTGGTCCCGGCCTCCTTTGTAGAATAGGCCAACTGCCGTTCTGCCAGGCAGGTCGTAAAAGGCGACCGATTGGCTATCGAGTCACTACCATCGTGGCTACTAGGTGGTAGAGTTCTGCATTGTCTCGCCCGGGTCAGGTACCACCGCCTTACCTATTCCTGCCGCAATAGCGTCAGTGCTTGTCACTGTCGTGTTCCGGTTTGGAGGGTAAGGTAGCCGGTAAACTTATGCATGTGGCATTAGACCTCGCCACAAGATAGCAACGCACCATTAACATCTTTCGTGTCTATAGGCGATGGTTGACTCTTTCCATCAGGAGACCCATCTGCTTGTTTGCTATCTTATGATATAAAAAAAAAAAAAAAAAAAAAACTAAGCAATGTAGCTAATTCATAAAGTTTAATAAAAATTGCTGGAACATGACTGTGACAAGCATTGATGCTGTTGCAGCAGGAATAGATAGGTAAGGCGATGGTAACATATCCGGTGGAGACTGTGAAACTCCTGGATAGTAGTCACTAGTCATTATGGTAGTGACAATAATAACCAATTGTTCACCTTTTACGAACTGCCTGGCAGAATGGCAGATAGTCTTCTAAGGAGGCCTAGACCAACACAGCATAAAACATTACCATTACTAAACATTGAAAATAAATGTTTATAAAAAAATCAAATTTATTATAGGTTGCTATCATCTACTGTGGTGTACGTGGTCACCTCGACAAACTGGACCCAACCAAGATCACAGCTTTCGAAAAGGAATTCACCCAACACATTAAGACTAGCCACCAGAGTCTGTTGTCAACGATTGCCAAGGACGGACAAATCACACCCGAATCTGATGCGTCTCTCAAAAAGATTGTAACTGATTTCGTTGCTACTTTCCAAGCTCAGTAAAATAGGTTTTATTGTTAAGGTTGTACGATAACACGTTTAACAGTGTTATTAGTATGGTCCTTAATTCCAATAATTTATACCAGCAGCTGATGGAAGTTTTATAGATTTAGCGTAAACCTTTCATCAGCTGTCAAGTAGTTGTATCATTCGTATGGGACTGTATTAAATGTGAATACAAATCATGGAATGTATTTATCTCGGAGTCGGCAGTGGTTATATAAATAAAATCGTAATTATTAATAATTTATGTTTTTTATTTAAACCGTTTCTATTGTCTTAATTATCTAAATACACCAGCTTCAGTCATGTTGCAATAAGGCTCAGTTTTGTACCCTGGGATGGGCATTTTGTTTTCAAAGTTTCAGTTTTCTTAAAAAAATTGCTTGAGACATATGCAACATAATACTGGGACACTATTAGTTACAACTTGGTGACTTCTGGAGCGTGACTTTATTATTTAAGACAAACTTGAGAGTAGGTAGAGATTTTTATATCATACTAGCGACCTGCCCGCAGTTTCACCCGCGTAGCTTTTTTTCCATGAGAATATTAGAAAGATTTATATACTTAAACCTTCCTCAAGAATTTATCTATCTATTAAAAAAAACCGCAACAAAATCCGTTGCGTAGTTTTAAAGATTTAAGCATACATAGGGATATAGGGACAGACAGAAAGTGACTTTGTTTTATGTAGTGAACTATGTAGTGAAGATAGTGAACAAGCACATCTGCTGTTTGAGCAGTGTCGGCATGTCGGTCTCCTGATGAAAAGAGCCTACCATCGCCTATAGTCACCATAGATATTAATGTTGTGCCCGGGCGAGACAAGACAGAACTCCAAAGAGTATGTAATGTATTTAAAGAAACAAAATTATATAAATAAATTTCGCAAAAAGTTGTTTGATTTGCTGTTAGATGAAACTTACTATCATATTAAAGAACTTTTAGCTGATAAAATTAAATGTTAATGGATAGACATATAAGTTTGTTGAATTGTCCTTAAAAAATTTCAATGTACTTAGTAAAATTTTGTAAATAATGAACATTTTGTAAATTATAAGAAATTTAATTACACAAAATATGAAACTTGTAAACTTGTTCAGAAAAAATAAACATGCCCTTAAACTTTACGTGTTTGGGAGGTACCGTGGTATATTACAAATTACTTTGTCCCTAAAAAAAATCTTTCAAGAATTTATCGATGCGTAACATCTTTCCTATCGCTTTCCTTATGGAAGTGACTATTGGAAAGAAAGACAATCTTTATTTCAGTGAGATAAAATATATTTTAAATCACACATAAGCACAAAAACAAAAAAAGATTAGTAAATTGCTTGAGAAAATCTAGAATATTTCCCGGCATTTAAAATATTTTACCTAACCGAATAAAAAGTGTAAGTTTCAAGTTTATACTAAACTAGCTGCGACGTGCAGCCCGCTGCATTATAAAAGTTTTTTGTGAATCCCGCGGGATCACAACTTTTCCGGGATAAAAAATAGCCTATGTATTATTCTGGGTCTTCAGCTACCTATGTATCAAATTTCATCGTAATCGGTTCAGTGATATTTGCGTGAAAGACTAACAAACATCCATACATACATACTCACAAACTTTCGCATTTATAATATTAGTAGGATGACTATTAATCAGGGCGAGCGAAGCGAGCCCTACACTAGGCCACTTTGTATGCAATTTTGTGGTATCTGTTACTGAAAAAATATCGCACTTCGTGGTTTGAGCTTTGACGTGATAGTTTTTAATTCATGTCTAGATATGTTATCTACTATTAAAGTACCATTTTATAAACATTAAGAAAAAAATAAAAAATACATGTATTAGAATTTTATTACTACTAACGCCATCTATTATGAAATTAACGAGTTAAAACGCTAACGAATTAAAATGTTACTTAGGCGTGGTAGATTTAATTCATTTTCATTCACTCCATTTTAATACAATATTAATCTATTAATACACTTGTACTTTTTAACTTCCTACTACGTATGTGGATAAGGAAGTTACTGATTTTGCTCCGATTTTTAAAAATCGAATTTTCACCAGATATCCGCGTTTTGAGGTCTTAGGAACCTTTTTCGACTTTTTTCGCGATGACGTCAGTGTGTCTGTATGTATGTGTATGTATGTGTGTGTGTGTGTGTGGTGTGTTCGTGTGAGTGTATGTATGTCTGTATGTAAACATCTCATAACTTTTGAACGGCTGGACCGATCGAAATGCGGTTGATGACATTCGATTGGATTCCACTCAACTTAGACTTCCTGAAAATTTGAACCAATTGGGCCCAAAGGATTTTGATAAAATTTAGAAAAAACCCAAAAAGAAAGTTTGGTGAAACAGATTTTTTTAATATAACTTCCAGATTAATGTACTGATTGAGTACAAAGACTAATCAGCTATATTCTCAAAAAAAAATTAAGTTTAATGCATAAATTGCATCAAATCGGTTTATCTGTTTGGAAGTAATCGTTGACGAAAATTTTGAAAAAAGTCTCGACATAACTTCGAAATATTTCAACCAATCATTTTTTATTATTCTACAGTATTTTAGTACTAAAAAAATAACGTCGAATGCCGTTTTAAAAATTAAAATCGAATCTTATTTTCAAAAGTTACAGCTTTTCAAATATTAAAATTACGTTGTTTTTAGCAAACTTACTTAATGTTTTTGAAATAACTTTCAGGCTAATATACCGATTGACCTCAAAATCTTATCAGTTTTTCTCCTTTAAAAACTGCGCCAAGTACCGTTAACTGGATAAAAATCAGTCACTTTGTTTGGTATCTATCAATGACGAAAATTTTTGAAAAAATGTTTTTTGAAATTGCTTCGAAATTTTTGAACCTACCGACTATTTTGCTAAAGCAATAGTTAAATTGAGTTGAATGTCATTTGAAATTTGATCATTGTTTCCAAAATATACAGTTTTTCAAAAATCAATGTAGGTACTGGCATTTTTATCAAAATAAACTGCATGTATGATTGTTTCGTTGGTTCATTCGTGTTTTCTTGCTATTTTTTGTGACTTAGCATTGAGATATTTCAATATTTCTTAGAACTGAAAAAAAAATCTATGCTTATAGTTTTTACTCTTTTGAGCTTAAAATACCTTAATTTAGCGGGAAGTTTCAGGGATGGCCTGCAAGGTCAACCGATTACAGTTTTTGACAATATGATTATTGTGAAACAGTACAAGTGTATTAATTGATTAATATTGTATTGAAAATAATTTTCAATCTTATTCCGAGGGTAAAAAGCTAGAAAAAGCTATGGTCCTGACCGTATCCCCGAAGAGATAGGCAGAGGTACAACGTGTGCATCCACGATTAGCCGAAGATACGTCTTAGTCCCACAACGAGATAGGTGACCAGCTTGTCACCAACCGGGCATTTTTCCAATCCCGGGCATCGTTGTTTTTATTAGAAAAATGAAAAAAAAAAAAACACATTTTTGATTTGTCTGACTCGAGAATCGAACCCCGAGGGTTTCCCTAAGAGAAAAATTCGAAAAATTTATTCGCTGAGTTTCTACCGCCAATTCTTCGTGCCTGCGGTAAGTCCAATATTAATCCTAAAAATTTTGAATGTCAATTAAATAAAAAATCAAAAATATTTCGAAAATCTATCTTATCATAGCAAAATTTTAAAGAATTTTTCTTGTAAGTTCTAAAAAATATTTGTCTTAGAAACATGTTTTTTTATTTTGGTTTTATTTTCCTGCGCCTTCTAGATCAAAGCCTGACGACGCCTTTGATGGGAATATAATGTTTGGGTAAAAATACGCTGGCTTTTTTTAGGTTAGATAACTATAAATGACGTCCATACATTAAAAGATGTAATTCTCATAAAAAAATACTTTCCTAGCAATATTACTAGGTAGTATAACTTTGCGAGCCCTTATAAAGCTCTGCTTTTTGCTAGTGTTATATGAAAGACTTTGTATACTGGAGAGGTCACAGAAAACATATACAGTGTGCAATATTATTGACCGTTTGGGTTAATATTGAAGATTGAACGAAAGTTTGAGCGAGTTTAATTTTTACTGTGCAATATTTTTTTCTTGCGCTGTGTAGACTTAATATTGCTCAATATTTTTCTCTTCAGAGTTTGGGGCGGTCGCATCCGGTCAGTCACGGTGTTTAATGTACGGTCATGTCGTAAATTTAAGCAAAATGGCGAACAAGAATGCTATTAAAAAACGGGAGTTTTTACTTGAGTGTATTGAAATGAATACAGATTTATTTAACAGAAGAATCACTAGCATGGTTGCCGCCAAAACATCGTCGTCAGACATGTTGCTCGCACAAAAATATTGATCAGATTGGTTTATCAACTTTATTGACTGAATTTATTGAACATTTGGAATCAAAGGGGTATTAAATAATATTGTACAAACAAGGATTTATAACGTTATAATTTCGATATTTTTGCTGTTTCGTGATTGGTTCCCTGCATTTCATGCTGTTTCGTGATTGGTTCCCCAACTAGCGCTAGAAGACTACGTCATAATATCCACAATAATATCATATACCATAACCAATCATAACGACACAAATATATCGAAATCATAACGTTTGAAATCCTTGTGTACAATACAAGTATTGCGCAATATTACTGTAAGTCTATGGGGCGTCTTACACGAAGCTCACGTGTGATGTACACGTTACGATTCTGGCGTAAATATGAACGAAACTATACTGACCGTTATTCCTCTAAGTTAGTGACAATTTGATTGGGCCCTTATCTTATATGAATTCAGTATTTTATGTGTATACAAACTACTCCGGCTAAAATTAGGTCGAACTTAAGTCAGACAAATCATCAAGAACCCACCCAATCAATAAATGTGAGTGGTTACGCAAAAAGGGACCTGAAGGGATTGGAAACGGTTTTTTTTTTTTGATAAATTCTGATTCTATGGTCCTTCATCTTTGTTTTGTTCTAATCAAAATAATTTTAGGTGCCGTAGTTTTTTTTTAATGATTTTTTATGTAAGCCGAGGCAGTTTTGAAAATATTACACCTTATACACAGCGCACACTAGTTTCTTTTTCTAGCGCGCACATAAAGACAAGTAAAAGACGAATAAATAAGTCACCAATAATACAGCTATCGCAAACACGTGCTATTTCTCACTGACGAAGTCGCTCACTAACGACACTAACATAAAACACCCCGCGCCTCTCTCATTTCGACTCAACATTTTAAAAGTGATTTACTCGAAATCAATTATTTTCCCTTGAGGTCCCTTTTTGCGTAACCACTCACAAATATGTTAGAGAGATGCGACCATTGATTTAAACAAGGATTTAAAACGTTATCAGTTAACAGAACTTAATTTACGATACTTAACATTATTAGGTACTCTAGCGATTAACAAAATTAATTGTTATTTTTAATCATTATTTGTATCGCTACTAAAATAACGGAACGAATTTGTTAACGCTAGATAACGCTATAATCTCGAATGTGTGCGGGTTTCATGCTGTTTCGTGATTGGTTCGCCAACTAGTGCTAGAAGGCAACGTCATAATACCATAATATACCATTTAACGTTAATTCGTAGTGTATAACAGAACGCAATGAATAGCGTTAGTTACTTTCAAGCATAGCGTTATCCAAAAATGATACAAATTCAGTATAATTTTTAGATAGCGCTTTTATAATGCTTGAAAGTAACGTTATGTCATGCCGCGAGCAATAACGTTACCATAAAATACCAATATTTAAACCCATTATGTATTAATTACTGGACTTAAACCCATTATGTATTAATTTAGTTTTTGCATAAATTAAACCACTTTTCACACAATAAATATAGTAGGTATATATCTATTTATTTAATCTGTGCGGGCCCCGACCTCTGTCAGCACCTGACACCTGTCAGTGTCAGATGTGAATTGTGATTTGAATTTTGATCATTTGAAATTTTAATTTCTTGTTTTGAAATTGAATTTTGATTTTTACTATACAATTCAAAGAAACATTTTAATATTTAGTATTGAAATCGGCCTTTATTTCTAAGTTTTAGGTAAAACATCTTTGATAGTTGTGCATCCATTAAATTACTTCTTTGTTATTTAATTATGGAATTTTTTGAAAAAGCGCACGTTGCGAATAGAAAACACATTTCAAAAGATGATAAAAGTAAGGCAATTACAAAAAAACAGTTAAAACAAATGTTGTATGGGTACAAAACTAGTGATAATCAAGTAATAAAAAAGTCTGAAAATATAAAACCAGATTTTGAAGACTCGTCGTCTGTTAGCGGCTTTTCTGATCTTAACCTATCTATCAATAGTTTAGAAGAAAACGTAGATTCAGTAAAAAAAGATTCAAGCTCAGAAAAAACTGTTAGTGCAGAAAATGATGAGATAAAAAAGAATATGTCAAATTTTATTGTAAAAACAAATATTATCAAAGTTGAACACACAAACAAAAACTCATTTTTCGATACGGATTTTAATGTAAGTACGTCTTTAATTGATAAGAAGTCATCCTCTAGTAGCAGTATAATTGATATGTCAGATGATGGCACATCAGCAGATTTTGATCCTGATGGCCAGCTAGCAGCCTTAATTCAGAATAAAATTCAAAATGAAACTAGACTGTCAAATCACAAGAATGAGATTTCATCTACATGTGGTACAAAATCATCCTCAACCAGTAGTATACTTGATAATATATCTGATGATGCTCTCTCAGATGATTTGGACTTCAGCCATCAGTTAGTAGAATCTAGTCATAATAAAATCAAAAATAAATCTAAAGACGTGGACCCACAATCTAAAATTTCACTTTCTATTTGTACTGATTCATCATCAAATAGTAGTTTGTTGGATATTTTATCAGATAATGATGTATCAGATCATTTTGATACTGATGGTCATTTAGCATCAGTTATTCATAATAATATCAAGTCTAAGAAAATTGAAAAACACTTAAAAAGCAAAAGTGCTAGATGTAAAACTAAACATTTAGTAACCATAAATAATCCATGTGAATCAGATAACCAGGATTATGTTTCTATAAGTTGTACTCAACCGTTATCCCCCCCTTTTGTTTCCATAACTGCAGAAGATATGTCTCCTCAAACATTTAGTGGTGTACTAGGAGAATATAAATATCCAACAAGTAGAATTCTATCAGCTGACTATCACTGTGAAGAAGTGCAGAGTGACACAGACTTTATCCCTGAGGATTCAATGAGTGTTGATATTAACATGGAGGACGAAGTCGGGAGTTTGATACCTGAAGTAGATGAAGACTTAACTGTTGAAGATATAGATGTAAGTTTAACGGTAGAACCATCGGTGCAAGTTATTGATGAGAGCATTGTTAATGAAGAATTAAATTTAGATGAAGAATTAAAAGACATACACGTAACAGATATTACTGATGATGCATCAGTTAATTTCAATTTTTACTATTCTACAACTGGTTGTGTAATTGTTATGAAACACTACTCAGAATTATACATACATGGAAAAGTTAGATTAAAAGCTTTGGGAGGCAATGTTGAAGTTTTTGGATACAAGTTAGATAATGAATATCATGAAATTTATGCACCTTATTGTAATTTTGCACAAAGTATAAAGACAATTGGAAATAATAATGTTTATTATGGATTGTTTGGTAAATTGACTGCCACCGGTTTATCTGTGGCTGATGCTGAAAATATTGTAACGTCTGTTGGAACAAATGATGCAGTAGTTTATATGGAACAATATAAAAGTAAACAAATAGACTTCATACAAAATCATTTTGAACGAGCTAATTTGTTTGATAGCTCATATAAAATCAAGGGACATATTAATAAAGCATTAAATATTTTAGGGTGTTCTTTATATCTACAAAGACCACAATGCTATTTTGTAGAACATCCGAGTTGGGAAGAGGCGATATTATGTACAAAAAGTAAGTTAAATTGATATTTGTTTTAGGGATTTTTATATTTCTGGGTCTGAATGCTAACTGAGTAGGGTAAGTTCACCTGTTTGCGTCCATCGCCCAGTTCACATTCATTTGAAGGATCTCCTTTTTATAATTCTTGAAAATAAGTATACTAACACTAATAAGATCAAAAGTAATTTCTGCCAATACCTAAATATACAAGAAGTACATACACATAGAAAAAAGTTCTTTACAAGCAGTCTTTCCAGTTTAAAAAAACAGTTAATCTCAGCTGTACAAAAAATAGTGTGGATGTGCGAAAAGTTTGTAAAAAAAATAGTAAGCAGCAATGCATTTGTTGGTAAGTTTTTTATTGTTTTATGTACAATTTTTTTATTGTTAACACTTAAAATTAAGTGGATGCGTATTACTACACCAAATTTATAAATCTTCCACTTTGCGTCTGCAATGGGTGCAAAGTGTCAGTAGTCATTATTGTTTTAAATCTTAATAAAATTCTTCCCAAGAAGTATAAAACCTAATGAAGAGAACCTAACTACTTAACCTACTTCAACTGTGGCATTGAGTTAATTTTTTGTCGTCTAAGTGCAGGGGGCTTCGCCCTAGGATCCCCCCAGAGTGAGAGGCTCCATCCCCTCGCCCCGTTGTCCGGGTTGCCTTTTACACGTTTTATATATAGTTTTAGTTCTAACCTAACCTACACTTACAGTGTAAAAACACTAGACATTTCCATGTGGTGGGATTAGTATCATCAGAGAGGGGAAGCCAACCCCCATCCAAATCACCACTCAGAAATCCAAAAATAGTGTGGTCCATTTCTGATGCTAACCCTTACATTACTTTGCTTATTTGGGTAAAAAAGTAATCTAAAACCATCTTTGCATTATAGGCTTCATATGAATGGCTTGGAGCACATTGATTGAATGGTTTTAAAATCTAAAACTGACATAGGCAGATTTTTTTTTTGTGTATTATATATATCATACAGATTTAAACTATGTGAATATGATTATCTCATAGAGGCTATTGAAACAGAAATAGGTCAAGTAGTGGTACCAAACCTGGGTGAGATGATGCAAAACACTACCACCTGGTTTTCCTGATGTTAGTGATATATTTTGTAGATTGTTTACCTTTTATGTACTGCAAGGAAGGCAGATATTTTCTTCAAAAGGAGTCTGGATCAATATGTTGGACAACTCTCCAAAATCAAACTTAGCCTGTGTTCAATATTTATTATCTCTGAAAATTTTTCTTGCTATAATAAAATTATTGTTATTTTCAAGACATTTGCAGTTTTCCATTTAGCTTGTCCATTATTTTTCCTTAAACTTGTTTATAAAAAGACAAAAGCAATATGTTGAAAAGTCACTTGCAAGAGTTCAGCTACCTTACCCTTCAAACTAAAACACGAAAATGATGAGTGCTGATATAATAATTATATAGATCTCTACCAACTAATTCTATCATCAAACACTTATTGAGGTGTTTGGTGAATGGCTCATTTTTAAAGAACTGCTTTCTGCAGAAAGGCATGTAGTATAGCATCGCTGCGCCTGAAAAATTCCATATGTCATATTTGTAAGTGTATTAAATTAACAATCTGTCAGTCATATTTGTAAGTGTATTAAATTATCGCCTCTGTGGTGTAGTGGTCCGGTGTCGGAGTTGATCACAGAGGTCCCGGGTTCGATTCCTGGGTCGGGCAATTCAGAAATGTGTTTTTTCAGTTTTCTGATAAAAACAACATTGCCCGGGATTGGAAAGTGCCCGGTTGGCGATAGGCTTGCCACCTATCACATAGTGGGACCAAGTATCTTCGGCTAATCGTGGGTGCACTTGTTGTACCTCTGCCTACCCTTTCGGGGATACGGGCGTGACGATACTTTTTAAATTAACAAATAGACTATTTTGTAAATTTATTATTTGTTATTTAAATAACAAATAGATTATTTGTTAATTTATTATTTGTTATTAAATAAGAAATAGACAATTTGTTAATTTAATAACATGTTTTTAGTTCTTCCCAAAACATTACATATATCACATATGGAATTGTTCAGGCGCAGCAACGATAGCCTTTTCTTTAAATTGTGCCTGGACCAATATGTGGAAGTACTTGTTTATAATACTATTGTGAATAATCTAGGAACGTGAAAAGTTGGAGCGCTAGATAGATCTAGAAATAAAAGAAAGAGATAGCTACTCCTATTAATAAACAAATAGTTGACCGTTACCCGAATAGCTATGCTATAATGGACTTTCTGGTATATAGCATAAGGGTAAAAATAGTGTGTACTAGTACTAGGACTTGTTTGACAATTTGCTAATTTAATAACATGTTTTTAGTTCTTCCCAAAACATTACAAATATCACATATGGAATTTTTCAGGCGCAGCGACGATAGCCTTTTCTTTAAATTGTGCCTGGACCAATATGTGGAAGTACTTATTTATAATACTATTGTGAATAATCTAGGAACGTGAAGAGTTGGAGCGCTAGATAGATCTAGAAATAAAAGAAAGAGATAGCTACTCCTATTAATAAACAAATAGTTGACCGTTACCCGAATAGCTATGCTATAATGGGCTTTCTGGTATATAGCATAAGGGTAAAAATAGCGTGTACTAGGACTTGTTTATCATAAGTTTTTTTATAGTATAAGATAGCAAAGATAACAAGAAGAAATATATATATATATACAGGGTATAACAAAAATAAGCACTAATACTGAAGGAGCGTTCAGGATGTGTGGTTAGCTCTTTAATTATACATTTTTAATAAATAAAAACTATGAAATTTCTGAGAAAATGAATGTCAAAGTTTTTTTTCAAAATGATCTGTGGCAGCCCTGAAGTATAGCACGCAGTAACGTACGCGCACGGTTTACGCAGCTATGAAAGGTCACAATCATATGATAGATGTCAATGAACTGCTAGACGCACAACAAAGTACTAATTACTTGACAGAGTAAATAATGTAGATATTATTTAAAGAGTTTTTTTATATTTTTTTCTACCAGGACTGATGTTGGAATAAACCCATGAGGGTCCTTAGTTTGATTACCAGGCTGGACAATTTGATTCATAGGTAACTTAACTGGGTTTTGATAGCCATAATTATTACATTATGTTAAAAAAAACACTGTCCGACTATTGGTGTCACTCGATAGCATATTACGATCATATTAAAATAATTATTAATTACTATACTCATATTCAATAAAAAAAATCTCATAAAATTTTATTAATCGTAAATACCTACCTAGTAGTCTCATACCTAGTTTACGTAAGGCAAACCTGCGGCTATTAGGCATTTCATGCAGGAAAATCTCCCGCCTGGCAACAAAATTATATCAGCTGTGTACCTAAAATTTATTGTGACCTGGATTATTATTTCTAACTCTGAGTGAAACTATTAGTTTGGTACATACATTCTAAAACAATCGTGGCAAATAATCCAATATAACTAATTAAGGTATCTTTTTGTTATGAAAACACATTACATAAATTACTTCATCACACAATATCCACCTTCAAAGTCAACTATTCACATGTGTTTTCAGTGTAGGTACCTAAATCTATTCCGTGATTCATAGGCATTTTACAATGTATTATCTGGCATGGTTTCAACTTACAAACTGTTTTAATGGCATAATACTTACCTCTAGTACCTACCCTGTTTGCTTCTAACTTCACATAACAAGGTGTCTAAATAGGTAATTAGTTTTTGAGCAGGTAAATCATAGCTATTATCACTTTTTTTACACACAATTCTAAAAACTTAGTAAAACTTTCTCGTTGATAACACGACACTTCGCAAAATAAATATGCATTATCATTAAGAATTAAGACACAACACAACCTTTTATAAGCATTTTTGACAAATAAACCTACGCATTGATTAGCCTAGAAGTCCTTTGATTTGAAGTATTACCGACATCGCGCTAGGCGTCTCAACACCAAGCGCCCGACTTAAGGCCTTGCTCACACACACTACTGAATATTTTCCGCGGGAATTTTAATTGCGCAAATTAATTTTCGTTACATATGAAATTTGACATGGCTAGCACTGCTAAAAAAATGTCAAGAATCGGAATGTTCCCGGTGAGTTGATAGGCTCGTTTGTCACTATCACTACATGGCTGATGGAACTTAGTACCAACCTAAAGTTTGTTTTATGTGCGCCTCTTCTTACCTTTTTTTATGTTATTGAGATAGGCAAACTAGCAGACGTGCCACCTGATGGTAAGTGGTCGACGTCGCTAATGAACAAAAATGGGATACCTGGGCTGGAACTAGCCCAGGTATTCCATTCATGTGTTAGAGACATAAGATGTTAAGATCCTGAGACATAAGATGTTAAGTCTCGGTGCCAGTAATTACAGTGCCTGTCTTGCCCTTCTCTCCGAAACACAGCAAAGCTATTTCACGGGAGAAATTGGCAAGACCTTTCTAAGTAGTAGTTATTTCAGGAAAAAGATAATTTTTGACTACGTTTTTTTGATTACATTTTAGATCAAAGATTTTATAAAATACTAGCCGTTGCTCGCGGCTTCGCACGCGTGGTTAGAGTTTTTTGTGAATGTCAAAAATAAACCACGCAAGCGAAACCAACGAAAACTATTGCTAATTTTAGCGATTGCCGGGATTACATATCAACCTGTTCATTCATTCAGAAAAATTAATCTTTTTCATCAAAATATTGTTTATCATACTGGAAATGAAAAAGTATTAAGTTAACTTTAAAGCCGCCGCCGGTCGTTTGTACAGGCCTTTAGAACTTACACGTGTTTTGCGGCTTATACAAAGTGCAACGAAACGCTTTGATTGGCGAAAAGACCACTTTCGGAAAGAGACAAGACACTCCCTTTTTTCTGCCATTTTGTTTTTATGTAAAATCATACTAATATGTAGTTCCGTATAGTTTTAGTCAACATTTTTGTCACTTTTATGATAAGAGTGATGCCGGTTTAGGCGTTTCTTCGTAAGGTACTGGGTTCGATTCTCAGTTCGCCTGGTAGAATGGAGGGTAATTCTTCTTAAGGCACTCAAACTAACACGGGAAATGATTTTTTTTTATTTATGGTGCAAGGGGTCCCACCACCTTCGGGACCCAAGACAACCTGACTGCTGTACAATGAAAGAGGTCCTGGCACCGGCTTCCTCCAGAGAGGTTCGGAGGTTAGACGACAGTCGCTACGGCAAACTCAAACTCGTTCCTAGCGCAAGCGTGGAGAATAACCGGAATAAACTCTAAGATGAAGAAGATTATTTTTAAATTTGTTTCACTGAACCCTAATTAGTTCGGAAAAGTACCTAGATAATTGTAAAGGAATTTTTATTTTTTTATTCAGTTGCCGTTTGTCTTTGGAGAGCGTAACTATTGCTATTATTGCCGATTTTTTATGAATCTTACTTAATACCCATTGATTGGAAATCGCGATTTTAAAAATGCCACGTAGAAATAATAATGACCGTCACCTTTACACTAATAGTGAATTTTACGAAATGATGCTATGTGTTGGTGCTGCTAGGAATGGTAGCATTAATGAAGCGAGGGAGATTTACCGACAACGGTTTATTGATGGAAGGCCACCAGCAGAACAACGTCATTTACCTCCGTACTCAGTATTCCGTAACATGTGTTTACGACTTCAGCGTACTGGTTCCTTCCACCGCGAACGAAACGTTGGACGTCCTAATTCAAGAGTAGGTACTGCTATTGAGACTCGAATTCTAAATCATTTTGACGAGAATCCTCGGACCAGCACACGCCGATGCAGTGCTATGTTAAATGTAAACCATATGGTGGTGTGGCGTACTCTGCAGGATGATGGACGACATCCCTACCATTTTTCAAGGACTCAGGAGATAGGACTTGCAGACCATATGCCCAGAATGGACTTTTGTAGGTGGTACCAGAACCGTGCTGAAGCAAATCCCGAATTTGCTTTTAATATTTTATGGACAGATGAGGCTTCTTTCACAAGAAATGGTGTGCTCAATTTGCACAACGAGCATGTGTGGGCACATAATAACCCGCATGCCTCGAGTGAAAGTAGCTTTCAGCACCAGTGGAGAATTAATGTCTGGGCAGGCATCGTTGGGGACTATGTTTTGGGGCCGACTATTTTACCTCAGGGTCTTAACGCTCAAAGGTACCTACAACACCTGAGAGAGGATTTAGAAGAACATCTGGAAAATCTTCCACTGAATGTATACCGTAATATAATTTTTCAGCACGATGGAGCACCCGCTCACTTTGCACGCCCTGTGCGTGATTATTTAAACGATCGATTTGCAGAGTGGATAGGTCGAAGTGGCCCGGTGCCTTGGCCACCTCGTTCTCCAGATCTCACGTGCCTAGACTACTTTTTATGGGGTTATGTGAAAAATAAAGTTTACTCTGTGGAATGTCATACACGTGAAGAGATGGAAGGTAAAATTAATGCAGCATTTAGGTCCATAACCCCACATATGTTGCATAATGTAAGGTTATCAATGTTACGCAGAACTGCTCTTTGCATTGAGAAGGGTGGTGGTCATTTTGAACCTTACTTATAAATTAATTTGAAGACAGTGTTGTTTTATTATTGCCTGTAAATAGTGAATTTGGATTAATGTATAATAATTAATCAGTGACGAAAGTGATATGTAAAAAATTGCTTATTAAATGTGTGTAAGTACAAGTACGCGGTATTCTTCATGTCTATGTGTGCGTCACGCTATTCATTCAACGTGTTGCTGACGTCACATCACTTCCATCTTCAAGGTAGGGGTGTGAAAATAAACTTTAATTTCTTATTTTACTAAATTTATATGAAACAAAAAATGTGTGCCTTTTGGTATAATATTTTACCAGGTGTTTGTTTAGTTCATGTATACGTATACCCTTGAAAGTTAGTGCTTATTTTTGTTATACCCTGTATATATATATATATGTATATATATATATATATATATATATATATATATACATATACATATATATATAAATCGCCTATAGACACCAAAGGTGTTAATGGTGCGTTGCTATCTTGTGACGAGGTCTTATGCCACGTGCATAAGTTTACTGGCTACCTTACCCTCCAAACCGGAACACGACAGTGACAAGTGCTGACGCTATTGCGGAAGGAATAGGTAAGGCGGTGGCTTTCTGGTATATAGCATAAGGGTAAAAATAGCGTGTACTAGGACTTGTTTATCATAAGTTTTTTTATAGTATAAGATAGCAAAGATAACAAGAAGAAATATATATATATATATATATATATATATATATATATATACATATACATATACATATATATATAAATCGCCTATAGACACCAAAGGTGTTAATGGTGCGTTGCTATCTTGTGACGAGGTCTTATGCCACGTGCATAAGTTTACTGGCTACCTTACCCTCCAAACCGGAACACGACAGTGACAAGTGCTGACGCTATTGCGGAAGGAATAGGTAAGGCGGTGGCTTTCTGGTATATAGCATAAGGGTAAAAATAGCGTGTACTAGGACTTGTTTATCATAAGTTTTTTTATAGTATAAGATAGCAAAGATAACAAGAAGAAATATATATATATATATATATATATATATATATATATATATATATATATATATATATATATATATATATATATATATATATATATATATATATACATATACATATACATATATATATAAATCGCCTATAGACACCAAAGGTGTTAATGGTGCGTTGCTATCTTGTGACGAGGTCTTATGCCACGTGCATAAGTTTACTGGCTACCTTACCCTCCAAACCGGAACACGACAGTGACAAGTGCTGACGCTATTGCGGAAGGAATAGGTAAGGCGGTGGTACCAGACCCGGCGAGACAATGCAGAGCTCTACCACCTAGTAGCCACAATGATTCGTATACCCAATCGGTCACCTTTTACGATCTGCCTGGCAGAACGGCAGTTGGTCTATTCTTCAAAGGAGCCCAGGACCAACACGGGGATATGTTGTTTACAATTAGAATTGATTCATTGATTACACGATAAATGTAGATTTTTCTGGATACAGGTAGAACTTTACCCTGGGTATAAATAGAGATGTGTTGACAAATAGAGAGCAGTTTATATAAAGCGACCAAGAGCGATACTTGAAACGACCAGTGCGAAGCGAAGTGACCAGTTTAAGTGAATAAGAGTAGTGTTTTCTTTAAAGGTAGTCGGTTTAGTTTAGTGCAGCGAGTGTGACCAGTGTGTATAGTGTATTTACGTATTACATTTTGTAGTTTGTGTACTTGTGTTGTAAATACACAGTTTAAAATAAGTGGCATTTTCTTGCAAATTACGAACCCAAAACATGTAACAATACTATAATTATTGCATTGTTAAATTCATTTTAAATTTCTCAAGAACTTTTTCCATACTAAAAAACAGGTACATTAATTCTGAAAAAAAATTAAGAAGAGTAATTTTGTACTAAACCTACAAAAATCTTCCTAGTTTTTATTTATTTATTATGAAATTCAAGTAGTACAGCTATGTTAGAAATGCTTTTATTTATTTATAGGTACTCAAAGCAGAGGAATAGTATGTGGAGGGAAAGGTATAGGAAAGTCAACATATCTTCGTTATCAAGTGAATAAACTGTTGGAGAAAGGACCTGTGCTAGTCGTTGACTTAGACCCCGGACAATGTGAATTTACAGTGGCGGGAAACATATCTGCAACTATTGTTAGAACACCTTTATTGGGTCCAAATTACACTCATTTGAAAAAGCCTGAAATGTTTGTATTTTCTAGCACTATGACGTGCATATTAAAGTTTTTTAATTTATTTGAAACATACATGTGGTTTATTTATAGGATATATTTTTTATATCTTTTACCCCGTGTTGGTAGAAGGCCTGGCCGTTTTCAGAAATCAGAAATCAGAAATACTTTATTCAGTAAAACTTTTTACAAGTTATTTTGACACGTTAACATATTTTTTTAAAAACTACTACTGGATCGGAAACGCGGCCACACACTGAGAAGATCCGGCGGAAGAAACTCAACGGGCTTGTCTTTTTTTCATATCATTGATTTGTTTACATTATCACAATATTACAAAAAATATATATGAGATCGGTATGAGGAGCAATTAATCCCAGGCTTTTTTGTTTTCTAAATAATCGGAGATTTTATAATATCCTTTTTTACACAGTTTTGTTTTAACACATTTTTTAAATTTATTGACTGGTAGAACTCTTATAGTTTCGGGAAGTTTATTGTAAAAGCGTATACATTGCCCCATAAAAGAATTACTTATTCTGTGGAGACGAGATGCATGCACAACAAGATTGTTTTTGTTCCTGGTATTAAGTGAGTGTACGTCACATCCCTTATCCAGGACACTTATCCAGGCGATTATGTTAAACATTTTTTCAGTTGCCTAAATCGGGTAGCTGGCTACTCTGACTGCATAATCGATGGGGCTCCGTTTCGATTCCCGACAAGGACAGGCGTTTGTGTGATGAGCATAGTTGTTATTCAGGGTTACATTTTAAGAGTAAATTTAATTTGTCACCCAAATTGGGTTACAAATTAAATTAGCGGTTTAGTAAACAAAAGCGTACAACCCTACTTAGTGTTTAGATTAACGACTCTAATCATGAAATAGGCTTTTCTGTATTAGGTGTTTGTAAAACCACGCGTCGCTCGGTGTGCCTTGTGGCTGATTCAAACGTTCTCTTCGCAGCCACTTCGTCGGTAGATATGCTCAGACCCTTAATGGTCGAGGACACTGTGATCGTCCGCATCGCGACCAAAATGTGCCTATAAAAAGTAATGATTTAAAAAAATGATTCAAAAAATTTTTTTACTGTAGTTTTTACTATTACTCTATTAGACTAACATTACTACCTAATATTTGATATTTTGTTTCAGAACACTAAACATAGGTATGATCAGTGTAATGGACAATGTAAAAAGATATGTTCAAGCCGTCAAAACTCTTATTTCCGACTCATTCAAAAACAAAGAATTTGTCAACATGCCGTGGATTGTGAATACAATGGGAATGACCAATAGCTTGGGATCGAAATTCATGATATTAATTATACTCCTCACAAAACCCACATACATTCTACAATACAACTCATTGACAGCTAAAAAATGCTATGAGACTGATTTTGACGCTTCTAATGTAATGTGGCTGTATGAGAAGTACAAAAATGATTGGATTTTCAGGAATTTGAAACATCCATACCGATTAAACTATACTTTTATAAATGCCCATGATCCTGGTAAGAAAGGAAGGAGTAATTTCTCTTTATCGCCCAAGGAAACAAGATATTTGAACTTTTTGGCATATTTTAGTAAGATAGTGAGTAACATTGACAATGATAATATTTTGGCAGCAATTCCGTATCAGTAAGTATTTTACCTACATACCTGTGCTCCTATGCATGTAGCAAAATTTCAATCGAATCGAAGCGTTTAGGGCGTCTTCACATATTAAGCTTATATAACGTCGCGTCTTGTCACGACGTGGTTAAATGTGTAAGAAAATCTGTAAGAGCCCTAAATGCTTCGGTTTAAGTTTTTTACGTGAATAGGACATCTGTACGGCTATTCTTTATCTCATTCGAGGAATATTGGATGTATTTTGTAAAAGGCCTATTTGGCCAAAGGCCAGTTGGTTATGTTCTGCAACGCCTTGTCTGTTTCGTACAATCTCTACCTATTCCCGTCATTATTGCGTCATGGTTTTTCTTCTTTCGATTTGCAGAGATAAAGCCGTGGCGTAGCTAATGGGGGAGGCGGGCGCTCTGTCCCGGGTGACATACAATCGTGAAAAATATAACTTATGAAAAATTGACTAGGAAGAACGGCTTAATGTGCTTTCCAAAGCATAGATGACGCGCGGTGATTAATTATATTAATCAATAAATGAGAAAATACGAATTTGAACATCGGTTGCTTTTACTACACGCCATCGCCGCTTCTTCAATGCGTTTTACTACCATACCTAGTTTTTCGCACTGGGTGACACTTATGGTAGCTACACCACTTGATAAAGTAACTAGTTATTCATGTACATTCATTACACTTCTTCAGTACATGTTTGGTATTTTTTCATATTATACTAGCTGTTGCCAGCGACTTCGTCCGCGCGGACTTCGTTTACTCCGCACTGCACCTTCCCCGTAGGTGATAGCGTGATAATATGTAGCCTATATGTTGACCCAACCTGTTAGTAACATTCATGCAAAATTTGAAGTAAATCCATGCAGTACTTTTTGAGTTTACCCCGGACATACAGACAAACAGATAAACAGACAAAAATTCTAAAAACTATATTTTTGGCTTCGATATCGATTGTAGATCACGCCCCAAGTATTCTTTTAAAAAATATTCAATGTACAGTTTTGACTTTCCTACGATTTTATTATATGTATAGAGCAAAATTTGAAGTAAATCCGTGCAGTACTTTTTGAGTTTACCCCGGACATACATACAGACATACAGACAAACAGATACACAGACAAACAGACAAAAATTCTAAAAACTATATTTTTGGCTTCGATATCGATTATAGATCACGCCCCAAGTATTCTTTTAAAAAAATATTCAATGTACAGTTTTGACTTTCCTACGATTTTATTATATGTATAGAAGATAGCAAACGAGCAGATGGGACTCCTGATGAAAAGAGTCAACCATCGCCAATAGACATGTGATTACATGATCATAATTCATGAGAAAAGTCCACGTGATTATGTACTATGGTATTAAATAAGAAAGAGGATATCAGTCAGATCTAAGTTTGGTAGGATGTTTAAGATCTATCAAATTGGTGATGTGAAATAAACCTTAGTTTTCGACGAAGTTAAACCTTATTAGATGCTAATATTTCGACGAATGTTGTTTCACGCGTTGGTTTGTCCTCATAGAAATTATTCTACCTTACAATGGGCTTGTTTCCACTAAGAATGAATCGAATATATTGCAATTTCTAATTAATTATGATATGGAAATGACAAAAAACTTAAATATTAATTTTAAACGAAACGTCACGTGGCGTAGCGTCGTGTCTAAACTAGTTCGCCACTCCAGCGTCCTTGTTTCATCCGAATGAACCACCTCTCCCCCACAACCTGTTCAGGAGATATCCACACTGCGCTCACTTACCCACTGCGTACGGTTATCCCGAATGACCCTATTGCAGTTTCTAACTGTTAATTATAACGGAGATAACAAAAACTGTAAATATTTATTTTAAAAGATAAGGATAAATTATATTTTTAGAATATAATTTCGGCTAAAATAGATATTAAGTCACGTGATAGTAAACGCAAATCTGGAAATGTTAATTCATACCGTGGTAAGACGTCATAATATTTTTGACATTTTCATAGAAACCATAGAGTGTTTAATGTATGTAGCGCCACGGCGTGATGTCATTCAAGACTCCGTGCTAATCCAGAGCGTTTTTGCAATAAATTTAAAATTAAATTTCAAAACGTGATATTGTTATTACAAATGTAGGATATTAACTAATATAAATAGTCTTTTGAATAATATACGTTGTGTGGTTAATATACCTTATAAGATAAAGAATTAGATAGTTTTTTTTTTCAAATTATATAACTAGCTTTTTCTATGTAACTTGGAAAACTTATGGTGGCGCTGCATTATTCCTTCCATGACCACTGTTCAATAATAAAACCTGACTCCCCGTGTTGGTGCCAAGCGCGGATCCAGTATTGCCGGTGCGGTGGGCATGCCCACAACCTTAATTGAGGTCGGTATGATGAATAATGCTGATGTTATATCAAATACCTTAAAATATATATAAAAGTTTATGAAATGAAGTAAATGTGGCATAATCAATGTTCCAATAGCAAAATTAACATATGATAATGTGGTTTATAAACTCACACTTATTCTAGTAACATTTACTATACTGTCACGAGCAGCGTCGTATTTTTTACAAGTTTTCTGGGCGGGATGACATATTATATAAAAAGGATATTATAAAATCTCAGATTATTTAGAAGACAAACAAGCCCGGGATTAATTGCTCCCCATACTATTTATATGCTATATAATATATTAGGTAGATCTTATGTAATATATTATATTAGTATAATATATTAGTCTTATATAATTACACAATATTACAAAATTATAAAAAATATATTATATTTGTGATATTGTGAAAAAAAATTATATGAAAAAAAGGATCTTCTCAGTGTGTGGGCGCGTTTCCGATCCGGTGTAGTTTTAAAAAATGTTGACGTGTCAAAATAACTTGTAAAAAGTTTTATTGAATAAAGTTCTTCTGATTTCTGATCTTTCGTCAACGAGTTCGTCTTCGACTTGCACCACAACCTTTTTTGAGCGATGGATCCACGCCTGGTTGGTGCGGACTCCCTTTGAAGAATGGAGTAAAGTAGGTCGTAAAGGGTGAATTGGCTATACGTGTCGCTACTATCGTGACTACTAGGTGGCAGATGGTCTTTAAAAAGGGCCCGGACCAACAACTAGTAAAATTTGTGTGGAAATAGCCAGAAGGCTGGAGAGCGATCGACTAGGTACTTTTTACTGTGCGTTGATATATTTTATAGTATTATATATTTTAAAACTTATTTCCCGGCGGTATGCCACAACTTCCTTAACCCATAATTTCCGTTGCCATACATAGTTCTACTGTCCGATAAAAGATGGCGCTACATGGTACGTGTTGAGATACATTACTTATAGTTGTCTCCCCTTTGACTATTCGAACGAAGTAATAGGTAACGGCAAATTCTTCAAGGTGGACAGATAAACGCAGAATACTTCTGAATAACAACTGATTTAACACACAATATCACACATATAAAAAAATACAAAATCAAATGACAAAAAAATAAATAAATGAAGACTAATATTTAAATTATAAAGGCTATAATATATCCCCAATGTTAGTTTGGCTGGTCCGGGTTCCTTTAAAGAATAGTCAAACTCCCATTTTGCCAGACAAGTCATAAAAGGCAACTAATTGACTATGTGTCACTACCACAGACCACATGAATACTAATAGACACGCCATCGGGAACGTGACGCCGTGCCTATGAGCAAACGCCCCTACATGGGGCACACTAAAAGTTTTGCACTTCTAGCTAATCGGAACTATTTGCATTTCGAGTGTTATATTTTTAAAACGTTGCAACCTTTTTTAGTAATAAAAAAAAAACAATTGGCGGAAAGTGATTTGTCAATTGTTTTTTTATCACACATCAAAGTTCTACGTACGCAACGAAAATGGAATTAAGTCGAAAAGATTTTAGAGCGATGATTTTTTATGATTTTAAAAGTTCTCTTTCTCCGCAAGACTGTGCTGCTCGTCTCCAAAATGCTTTTGGGAGAGAAGCACCTTGTTTGAGCACCGTGAGGCGATGGTTTGCTGAATTTGAGAGAGGTCGATTTTCTTTACATGACGAATTTCGTGAAGGGCGGCCTTCAACTGCCGTCAACAAAAATAATGTGGCTACTATTAAGCGGTTAATTGAAGAAAACCCCCGGATTACCTATGAGACAATTCGAGGACTATTGGGGATTGATATGTGTAAAATTCAGAAAATTTTACACGAAGAATTGAAAGTTCGGAAACTTTGTTGTCGTTGGATCCCTCATGAACTGACAGCACAGCAGAAGCGGGCTCGCGTGGAATGGTGCTCACAGGTGCTACTGAAGTACGACCACGGACATTCTAACGCTGTTTATGACATTGTCACAGGAGACGAAACGTGGATTTATTGTTTTGAACCCCAAAAAAAACAGCAATCTTGTGAATGGGTGTTTGAAAATGAGAACAGGCCAACAAAAGTGAAAAGGAACCAACTCGGTACCAACTCGGAAGAGGCAGAGATAGCGTTCAATCAGCACGTAGAAAACATGTCTTCAGATCTGTGGTCCTCCTGTTTTAAAAAATGGTTCGATCGCATGAAAAAATGTTTAAAATGTAAAGGAGATTATTTTGAAAAGCAATAAACATAATATTTTGGTTATAACATGTTGTTTTTTTAAGTTACGCAAGACTTATAATGTGACCTACGTATCACTGTCAAAAATTTCATATGTTTGTAGATATGAAAAAATAGAAATAAGCCATGTTGTACGGTTTTATCGTACCAAATAAAATGACAGGGTTCAAAAATTACCCTTGAAGTGATTTTATTTCATCGGTAAGTAGTATAACTCTGTATTTCTGTGTGTGAATGCAAGTTGCACTGACAAACTAGAAATTGTTTTGAAAGGAGAATCCATTTAATCCGTGATCACTACCAACGTGCCTTCTCACATCGACGACATGTTAATTTAGACGGGGGCAAAGCTGCGCGGCTCAAATAATATTATTGGATGGTGTTTATAGGCGATTGTTTTAGTCTAAGCGGGGACCGTCAAAAAAGGTGGGGATCCTGAATAAGAACAAAAGTGCACTTTATAGCCTTTTGAGAATTAGACGATTAATAAATAATCTATCGATCAGTAACGTGCCTAATTTTTTTTATAGAAACTTTCTCGCCTTCTCTATTAATGTGCCAGACCAATTCCATTCAAAAGATTAAAAAAACACAAACTTTGTCGTTTCGTTTTTTCTCTTATTAAACCTTGTATGGAAAATTTAGAATTGCAATTAATATGTTGAGGTTGGTCGTGTAACAGTTTTGTCAAGAATAATATTCACGCGACAAATTGGACAAAAATCACCCTAGAAATTGTGAAGTTTAAAGTTGGATATTTTTTTATTTTTTAACGTGCCATACATGGGGACTAGCTCGGATGTTGAATAAAGTAATAAAGAGCTATTTTTGCTTAGATGTTTTTTACTGGCCAATAGTAAATTAAAAATTTTTATTTGCCTGAAATAGAGTAACAAGATCTCTTAACTTATATTAGTGAACAAGCCTATTTCGCTACAGATAGCATGCAAATTTGTTATTTTAATATATTAATTGTCAACTGCAACAAGAAGCATGACTATATGGTACACATTATAAATTTATTTCTCTATATTTTAAAAATGTAATATTAATGTTATTCAATGTATTATCAAAAAATCAATTTCTATGTTCTTGTAATCTTGTAATATTTATATTATCTTATAATTTGATGTTATTTTATAGAATTAGGACAATACAATACACAAAACAATACTCAACACAACACACAATGCTGTACACAATAATCCCGAAAGATGAATTACATAGTTTACAAGTACAATCATTAGCTTTCAGATTAGTTCTACTATTAGCACATCAAATCACATATATTAAAAACATTGAAGTATTTAAATTACAGATATCACTTACAATCGTTGTAATTACCATGCAAACACTCTGGATTAATTTAGAGATCTTGACTTGTCTGTTAACTACCTATTTGACGGATGATGAATTGACTTGCTTACCAACTACAAATTTGTTTAATGGATAGCACATTACAAATAACTAGGGATATGGACAATTTGGAGGTAGCACATAATATTGAATGTGATTGTTCCGAGTTATCAAAACACATCCAAACTAGTAAACACAATTTAACTGTTATTTCACAAAACATAAGAAGTATATATCGTAACTTTGATGACTTTTTGGTAACTCTGTCTAGTCTTATTATTGAACCGGATATAATAGTTTTAACTGAGTGTAGACTTAACTCAAATAAACCGATACCTCAAATCAATAATTATAAGTCTTACCAAACAACTTACAAACTTAACCAAAATGACGGAGTAGTGGTATATACAAAAAGTAGACTTAAAGTTCAGGTTGAAGAAATTAAGCTAAGTCAAGCATCGTGTCTTCAAATAGAGATGAAGGACAGTATAATTCTGTGTATTTATCGATCTCCGTCCTACTCTAACGCTGAAGGTTTTATTGAGACCTTGGATAAACATTTAGGTTTCCGTAGGACACAGAAAAATCTGATTATAACGGGTGATATTAATATTAATATAAAATTAAAAAATGACGAACCTTTGCATGAGAGAATAAATAGGACTACTTATCTCGATATGTTAGCTATGCATGGTATATTACCAGGACATACACTTGTAACTAGAGGAAAAAATTGCTTAGATCATTTTATGCTAAAAATGAATAAGGTAAGATTTTCCGCTTTTATCGCAATTTTACACACTACAATAACAGATCATTATACCACATTCTTGTCAATATCTAATGTAAATCAAGATAAAACTACACCCAAAAGTAAAACAATTGTGGATTATGAAAAAGCCTTAAAAATATTAAAGGGAACAAATCTGCCTGAACTACTCGAGAAAGATGACCCTAATATTGTAGCAGAACGTCTTATAAGCAAACTCAAAGAATCAATAGTATTAAGTACCACCACAGTAAAAATATCGAAAAATAATCGCATAATAAAACCTTGGATTACACCAGGCATTTTAAAGTGCATTAGAAATCGAAACAAAATGCAAAAACAACTACGTGCTAATTCGCATAACGAAGTTGCAAAAATAACATATATTAGATACAGAAACTTTTGTAATAACCTAATAAAAAAAACTGAAACGAAATTATGAACGACATTTATTAACACAGTCAACAAAAAACAACAAACAACTTTGGAATAACATTAAGAATTTAACCTATACTAATAAACCAATCAGCCAAAACTCAGAACTGAACTTCATAAAGGCAACTCCTATTGAGTCAGCCAACTACGTTAACACATACTTTGCAAATATTGGTAAAAAACTTGCTGATGAAATACAAACAAATTCTTCAAATAGCTCATTTTGTAATCTGCCATCTCAATCTCAATCTTTAGTACTTCTTGACACAGATTATGATGAGGTAAATAGTGTTCTTATGAATCTTAAATCAAACAGTGCTCCGGGATGGGATAACGTAACAACTAAGTACCTTAAAATTGCAAATGCTGAAGTAATACCTATCATAGTACATCTCACAAATTTATGTTTCCAAAAAGGTGTGTTTCCATCTCTGTTGAAACAAGCTATAGTTACTCCGGTGTATAAGAGTGGCGATAGAAATGATCTCAATAACTATCGACCAATTTCAGTACTTCCCGCAATATCTAAAGTTATTGAAAAGATACTAAACATCAGAATACTTAAATACTTAGAAAAGTACCAAATATTATCGAATTCCCAATTTGGCTTTAGAAATGGAAGATCGACGGAAGATGCTGTAATCGCTTTAACCTCTTTAATAACAGACAGTATAGACAAAGGCAAGAAATGTATATCTGTCTTTCTAGATCTCAAAAAAGCTTTTGATACTGTCTCTATCCCCATACTCATGAAAAAACTGGAAAAAATTGGTATTCGAGGTAGCTCCCTTTGTTTACTGTCCGATTATTTGAGAAATAGAAAGCAAAGGGTCAAACTTGACCTGTGTACTAGCGAGGACGAATTAATATCGTACGGCGTGCCTCAAGGAAGCGTTTTAGGTCCGACGCTATTCTTAATTTATATAAATGACCTATGCAATATGAAACTTAAAAATGCCAATATTTTTCCTACGCTGATGATACAGCTATAGTTTTTGTTGGATCCTCTTGGAAGGATGTAAAAAATCATTCGGAGAAGGGGTTACGTAGTGTGTCTAAATGGTTTAATGATAATCTTGTCTCATTGAATACTAGTAAAACAAACTATCTATGTTTTAGTATATACAGAAATACTCAACCTATTACTGACCCTGAAATTAGAATACACACGTGTTGCGAAAACTCTCAAAATAAAAATTGCCCTTGTCCAAAGATTGAAAAGGTAGAAAATGCAAAATATCTAGGTGTTACGTTAGACCAAAAGCTGACATGGCATTCTCATCTTGAACATCTAATGATTAGATTAAGAAAACTATTGTGGATTTTTAAAAAATTAAAATATATAGTTCCTCAAAAAGAAGACAAATTAAATAATACTCATCTATTAAATCGCATATATTATGCCTTAGTACAGGCCATACTAAACTATTGCATCCCTGTTTGGGGAGGTGCATCTAAGGTTAGATTTCTGGAACTGGAGAGAGCACAACGTGCCCTAATCAAAACTATGTACTTTAAAAGAATTGATTTTTCTACTAAAAAATTGTATAAAATTAGTAATCTCTTATCGATAAGAAAGTTATACATTAAAAGCATCATAATAAAAAAACACATAAATCTTCCATACAATCCAAGTGGAGAATATAAAAGAAAGAATATTTTAAAATTGAGCTTAACAAAAACTAAATTTGCAAGTGCACAATTCACTCACCGTTCAATAAATATCTACAATAAAATAAATAAAGAATTAAACATATCTAAGAAACCATTGTACGAAGTTAAAAAAGATGTAACAGATTGGTTAAAGCAGACAACTTATGATGATATTGAAAACATTATTCTCTAAATATATATGCTATATGTGTACACGATTTACGAATATATATACACACACGCACGCACACACACACACACACACACACACACACACACACACACACACACACACACACGCACACACACACACACGCACACACACACGCACACATGCGCGCACATACGTGCGCCTAGTTTCTTACGCAATAGCTTAGATTCATGCATTTTGTTTTTTATGTATGTGTAAATAACATGATATAATAATTAGAAAAACACATTTGGAATTAGATAAACAAAAAATCTTTAGTCATAGGTTTATCAATATGTAACATAGTTATAGAGGAGTGGAGTTTTCTGACACAAGCTCTTATATGCTTAAAAGAAGACTTCAACAACAATCAACTGTTTATTTAACCTTATGTAAATAAAGATTATTATTATTATTATTATTATTATTAATTTATACTTAAAATTAAATATTTTATTTTTACCTATTAAATAATACCATCTTATACATAACAATCAATATTTATACATAACAGTCTTTCTATACCAATTGTCTATTCAAGCCATTACATTTTTGAAATTATATTAAGCTAAATACTAATTAAACTAAACAAAGAGTAAACTGACTTCTAATGATCATTATCTATATATTTTAATAGAATAAAATAATGTATATCAAAAATTTCAATTAATTAAATAGGTGCACTTAAGCCCGGTCACTTACAACTTAAAAAGATATATAATAACTTTAAAGTATCGAAATCCTAAATTAAATAAAAAATAAATAATTCCAAGTATGTCGATTTAAAATGTCTAATAAAATCAATTCCAAATCAATTATGTAATATTAAAATAAATTAAAATGTCAAAATATAAAATAATTTTCATCAATAATAAACATATCAGTCAATATGTCAAATAATCAAAAATTAAAATAAAAGTAAAAAGTGGCAGTATATGAAAATAGGTAACTATCTGACGGATTGATGTTTAGCATCAGTTTGGTGCACTTAACTTATTTTTTTCCATATTGTGGATTGAATCCTTTTCGTTTAACTACGTCCAATTACACTTATCTACTGATCTAACCCCAAAGTAAGCAAATTATTTGCTTGTGTTATGGGTGTTAGTTAGTCAACGATACCTAATACATATGTTAAAAGGAAAACTATCACGGCTTAGAAGGCTTTACAAGTTTTTTGAGTAATAGTCGACCAACTTATAAAATGTAGTTAGAAAAGTTTTTATAGGCGGTGAACCTGCGGTGCGGATATACCTATATGTATTTGTCATTGACTTTGAATAGCTTCAATGTGCATAGTATGTAACTATAAAAGCCCCCTTCTTACTCCGCATTATTGTAACTGGCAACTTCGAACCCGAATTGCGCGTGGCCCGACACGCATTTTACAATTTTTTTTTATAATTTTCTTTTACAATTTCTACGCATGAAAATCTTTCTCGGACTTCAAGGAATGTTAAAAAATGATAATAGGTAGATAATAATAGAATTGGTTCAGCCGTTCTCGAGTTTTGCGCTTAGCAACATATTAGCGATTCATTTTTATCTACATAGATTATTATATAATATTCGTATATACTTATATGTAATTTGTTTGTCTGAAACAGCTCGTAACGGTTTTGACTAAATTTTGTATTTAAGTAGTACGAGTGTTTTACTATTAAAATTGATCTAGGTGAGTGTGTCATCTCCGTGATAAACCGTTTTCACGTGAAATAATATCATCCGAGCGAGGCTCGGTCGCCTAGCTAGTTATATCTTAGACCGGTTACCCATGAACGTCACCCTATTATCCATGACGCATCGCAACTCCGATGATGTCACACTGTTTATTATACAAATACAATTTCCTGTGAAAAACGATCTTATTATAGACTTGGCTAGTGTTATATTCGCTTAATATCATTACATAGTAAAACAAAGTCGCTTTCTTTGTCTGTCCCTATGTCCTTATGTCCCTATGTATGCTTAAATCTTTAAAACTACGCAACGGATTATGATGCGGTTTTTTTTAATAGATAGAGTGATTAAAGAGGAAGGTTTATATGCATAATAACATTCAATGTATTGTAGAGAAATACTGCAATTTTTGAGTTTTCTGATGTCATGTCGTAAATTTTTTTTTTCCGCTTACATTGCAAACGCAGGCTAAACCCTACGAGATTTATCAAAATAATGTACTAAGTATTTGTACATCTTAAAAAGGTCTACAGAAAACTCCGTGATGGTATATGTCTATCTCTTATAGATAACCCACAATAGCATTTTTTGTCATTTACTTTTTACGAGAAACATTGGCTTTTTTCGAAGCAATTTTAAGCAATATATCACTAATCCTTATCCAATTATATAGCTTAAATATATTGTTGATTTAATATAGATCAATATGGCTGTTTATAGCATGTAATTTAAGTGAATATTTTCGAAGATATTACAGATTTAAAATGCAGGGGCATAGCGGTTCCGGGTTTAGGGGCCTGTGGCGGCGCGCGCTCGCGCGGTAACCGCCGCGCTGGGAAACGTGTTAATTTTCGGATATAGGACTGCAGCTGAAAACCAAAATTTAGTACATTTTTTTTTAAACTAAATATCACCATATAAAAATCATATCGAAGATTAGAAATAGTATTAACAAATTATTTGTTTTAGAGATTTTTTAGCCTGTTTTCGAAATTTTATTTGATCAAGTAAAGTACATTCTATCATGTAATAATTTAGCACATTCCTTAGATAATATCTTCAGGTATATGGTATAATTTTTTTAAAATTATTATTTAACAATTAATGTAAAAAAACGTGATTTAGCAAACCAGTTTTTAACTTCCCACTACGTATGTAGATAAGGAAGTTTACTGAGTTTACTGATTTTACCCCGATTTTCGAAAATCGAGTTTTCAGATGTCCATGTTTTGAGGTCCTAGGAATCTTTTCCGACTATTTTTACGATGACGTCAGTATGTCTGTAATTGTGTGTGTGTGTGTGTGGGTGTGTGTGTGTGTATGTGTATGTGTGTATGTAAACATCTCATTACTTTTTAACGGCTAGATCGATCGAATCGATCGCGGTTGATGGCATTCGATTGGATTCCGCTCAACTTAGATTTCCTGAAAATTTGAACCAATTCGGTCCAGGAGATTTTGAGAAATTTTAAAAAAACACCAAAAAAAAATTTTGACAAAACAGTATTTTTTTAATATAACTTCCAGATTTATGTACCGATTGAGTACAAAAACTAATCGGCTCTATTCCTCAAAAAACTACGTCTAATACGTAAATTGCATCAAAATCGGTTCATTCGTTTGGGAGTAATCGTTGACGAAACATTTTGAAAAAGTGTTTTTTCGACATGGCTTCGAAATTTTTAACCAATAATTTTTTGGTGTTCTACGATATTTTAGTACTAAAAAACTACGTTTCAAAAATACCGTTTCAAAAATCAAAATCGAATCTAATTCTCAAAAGTTATAGCTTTTCAAATATAAAAATTACGTTGTTTTTAGCGAACTTATTTAATTTTTTTTAAATAACTTTCAAGTTAATTTACCGATTGACTTTAAAATGCTTTTGTTCTTTAAAAAGTGCATCAAATACCGTTAATTTAATCAAAATTTGTCAATTTGTTTGGGCTTTATCAATGAAGAAAATTAAAAATAAAATGTGTTTTTACATAGCGTCGAAATTTTTAAACCTATCGATTATTTAGCTAAAACAATATTTTAGATCTCAAAAAATTGAGTTCAATGCTATCATCGTTTTCAAATATACAGCAAAAATTTAACAATACTGCTATTTTTAACAAAATAGATGTTTGAACTGAAAAATCTATCCTTATATTTTTTACTCTTTTGAGCTTAAAATACCTTAATTTAGTGAGAAGTTTCAAGGATGGTCCGTAGGGTCAACCATTTACACATTTTTTCCCGTTTGCTCCGATGCCTCGCCTTAATAAATCGCAGGGTCAAACCTTCAACGTTGCAGGCTTAGATTTGAGCGTTGACTGTTTTTCACATGGCCAACTTTATATCGCTCTTTCAAGAGTAACCTCTAAAGAAAACATGTTTGTATTGTCTAATGGAAAGAAAGCTGTGAACGCTGTATATAAAAACATTCTGTAATATATTAATTGTAAAAATAGGTAAAAATGTAAAAACTAAAAATGTAGTGCCTATATAAATTTAGATATTTCAAAAATAGCAGGAAATCTTCATGGTATAGATAGGGAAAGGGGAATTGTTTTACTCCAAATTTAACTCGCGCGGGCCACAGGCAATAATGAATAAATCAAAACTACTGGATCGATTTTAATCATTTTCTTCCCGTGCGAAGCCGGGGCGGGCCGCTAGTTGTTGATAAAACTACAATATTCGACCTCATCGTTAATTACTATCAAGTGTATTGACAATTTATAAATGAGTCATTGTTTTGTTCTTATAATGTCACAAATTTATACTTAATATGAATCAGAATATTTAGCTGCTCAGGGCATTCTTCACACTGCACAATAGATCAGATATAACTGCTCAAAGCATTCTTCAAACTGCACATAGTTGGTCGAGCGACCGACCGACGGGGCTCCGCTTCGATCCCCACCAGTGATAAGCATTAATGTGATGAGTATACATTTTTGTATGATTATGAATTGCATTTCAGTATTTATATACTTAAAATTGTATTTCTAAGTATCCGAAGCAAATAATTTGCTTGCTTTTAGGTAATCTGTCGAGTAGATATTTATTTTTATTAGTTAAATAAAAATATACACACCATAAAACACATATCACCGATTAATTTGAGTAGGAGTCCACTTTCAAACTGAAAAATGTTTTAGTTTAAAAAGATAAACCAATTTTATATGTAATGTCATGTGCTTATGTTAAGTGGCTACCTTACCCTCCAAACTGGAACATAACAGTGACAAGCACTGACGTTATTGCGACAGGAAAAGGTAGTGGGTACCAAACCTGGTCGAGAAGTTGCAGAACTCTACCATTTGGTAATCAAGATGGTAGTGACAATCTATACATATAAAACAGACAAAAATTCTAAAAACTATATTTTTGGCTTCGATATCGATTGTAGATCACGCCCCAAGTATTCTTTTAAAAAAAATTTTCAATGTACAGTTTTGACTTTCCTACGACTTTATTATATGTATAGATGCTATCTATCCATTACCTAATATGGACCAAATTACAGATAGTTGTAAAATTTGATCAAAATTGTGTAGTAGTTTCGGAGTTTATTGTTAACATATGTATGTTCTTCCGATTTTTATGTATAGATAGATGTATTCCTTTCTTTATTATTTAGCCGGCTTCAGAAAAAGGATGATGCCATCAATTCGCCGGAATCTTTCTTTATTTATGTTCCTCTATTACTCCAAGACGCCATTTTTTTATATCATAAGACAGCAAGCAAGCAGATGAGATGAGTCTCCTGGTGGGAAGAGTCAACCATTTCCTATAGACACCAAAGTGTAAATAGTGCATAAGTTTAACGGCTACCTTACCCTCCAAACCGGAACACGACAGTAACAAGCACTGACGCTATTGCAGCAGGAATATGTAAGGCGGTGGTACCAGTCTCGGGCGAAACAATGCAGAACTTTTTAATATCGATAGGGAAGCACTTGATCTCGCCTGATGGTAAGCTAAGATGTGGCCTAAGATGGAACGCGTTCCCTAGAAGGTACCTGTTCACTCTTCTCTTGTAGACTTAAGATTGTACTCGTCGGGGAACACAGACTCAGGAAGCACGTTCCACTTTCTTGCGGTTCGAATGAAGAATAATTCTTCGAACCGTTTTGTCCGGGTACATGGAACGTTCACCATATGGCGATGCCTAGAATCTGTGTGCTTCGACGATCGATAGTAAAACGGGGATGGCGGAATTATGTCATGCAATTCCACACCGCACTCTCCTAAATGGATCCGATAAAAGACCGATAAACAAGCCACTCTTCGGCGATGAGCGAGGCTCTGGAGTTTTTACTAAATTCTAAGTCTACCAGCTAGTAGCCAAAAAAAAGTTTCTTTTGTTCGAATGTATATTTTCTTACTTTTACTTTGTGTTTAGTCCCGTACTGGTAAAGATCACCTAGTAGCCAAAAAAAGTTTCTTTTGTTCGAATGTATATTTTCTTACTTTTACTTTGTGTTTAGTCCCGTATTGGTAGACCATGTAGTAGCCAAAAAAAGTTTCTTTTGTTCGAATGTATATTTTCTTACTTTTACTTTGTGTTTAGTCCCGTACTGGTAAATATCTGATGGTTCCAGGATTACAACTTTTACTTCGTGTAAATTATTATCGCTACCAGCTATTCGTTTAATACTCCAATGGTATTTTTTCAGAGTCCCCCTAAAACAACTTAACATATTTACAAATGTAAAAGTGAAGGAGCAAGTTACAGCAAAAGTGATTAATGGAAAAGTGGTGGCTTTGTGTCAACATACACAGCGAGGTGATAACGCCGGGGTGTTTACATTAGCTGATAACGCGTTGTCGTGTTACGGACATGGTAAGGAACACAGATATAATGAGTGATAGATTTGGCAACATGTCCGGGTCCAGGGCGTGTGCCGGAAGTCAAGAACAATCCTAATTCAAAAATCGTTTAGATTTTGTATAGATAATAGATTAAACGATTGAATTTTCTTTTTAATTTATCGCAATATAAATTCTTTAATGGATCGATTAACTTTTATCAATATTTGTCATTATCGTTGACTGTTTCGTAGTCTATCCTATTCTGCTAAGATCATGTGGTCCCGGGTTCGATCTCCGGGTCGGGCAAAAGTGGTAGGTTTTTCCCAAAAATCTCAGTACCAGCTCGGGGTCTGGCGGATGATACGTTACTATTTCCTTGCCTCGGATGAGCACGTAAATCGGTCGGTTCAGATATCGCTAGAAATTGTCGACACTCGTTATCAGATCAGTAAAATGGCGATGGGCATCGCCACTCATCTCGCCAACCGACAAATCGATGACTCGGGGTGAACTGGAAAGTTTATAGATCTTCGGTTTACTCTGCCTACCAGGAAAGGAAATCGCGCGTGATGATAGGTTTTTTAGTCATAATATCGAAAAATGCTAATTATTTAAAAAAGTAATCATTGTAAAATATTTATTTGACACGTTTACGTTACTTAATGTTTCTTTTTATTTATCTGCAAATAGCACCGTGAATACATTTTTAAATTTTCTTTTAATATGTAATATTACTACAAAAAAATATCTAATTCTTGTCAGCTCACCTGATTATTAAATCATTTTTTTGGTATTCATACAGATGTTAGAACATTTTTACTCGTGAAATCAAGTTTTTTCCATAATCCGTTGCATTGTATCAAAATAGGAAAGAAAATGAAAAAAATATTAGTTTAATATCGCAAACGTAACATTTTAAGACTATATTTTTATCTTATTAAGTTTTTATGTACAACAGTAGTTAGTAGAGAGTTAAAAATAATCCAGGGGGCATGCCCCCCCCACCCCCCCGGTACGTGCTTCGCTCTATATATGTGCAATATTAAAAAAAATCTAATATTGATTCACAAAAAATGTGATAAATGAAGAACCTCTATTATTTGATTTTGATTAAGCTTTTAATTTTAAAAAATCGCATTCTAATCGGCATTCTAAAAAGCCCTTGAAATGGCTGAATGGATTTTGAGAAAACATATCTTATAACTAACACTTAAAAACCAGCTTTCAATTTAAAAAATCGCATTCTAATCGGTTCACCCATAGAAGAGCTACGGTGCCAGGGTTTTTTTGGTTAAAAACTAGCACGCCTGGTTTCTTATAAATGAAAGATAGACATCCCCTAAACATGCTCTGTGGTAAAGAACATGATGGTATTGAGAACAATATTTATAGCCTTGGTCTGGTGGTTAGCCTATTACATTGTGATTAGGAGGTTATACAGATTCAATTTCCTGATTGGACAAAAAGTTTCATTGGGTTTTTTGAGAAAATTAACAGAAGTAGCCTCCATGGCTTAGTACCCTTGTTGACTTAGGTCCCTTTTTGTAGAATAGAAATAGCCTTATTGCATTTCGTAAAGGTGAAAGAAGGCTTATACGTGTTGCTAAGATAATGATTACTAACTAGGTTGTAGAGTTCTGTAATGTTGTGGTCAGGTTTGGTACCACCGCCTTACCTCTTCCTGTTGCTATAGCATTGGTGATTCTTGCTGTCGTGTTTCGATTTGCAGGGTAAGGTAGCCGGTAATCATAAACTTGTGCATGTTGCATTTCATCCCAGCCACATGGATTGCAACATACCATTGATATCTTTTAAATATTGTAATATGTATATAAAATAGAAAAAACCAAACAAGTACTAGTCGAACTTGTACACTAAGGGTTCTGTACCATCATAGCAAACAAATGCGAAAAAACACGTTTATTGTATGGGGACTCCCCTTAATATACTCCTTTTTTATTTTTAGTATTTATTGTTATAGCAGCACCGGAAATACATAATTTATAAAAATTTCAGCTTTCTAGCTATCACGATTTATAAGATACAGGAGGCTTCCTTTCCCGTCCCAGTCCCGTTTTACCTTTTAGGTACAGAACCCTAAAAAAACACAAGCCCGCTGAATTTCCTCCGGTGAATCTTCACAGTGTGTGCCTGTGTTCCAATCTGGTAGTAATTCTAAAGAAATCGACTCATAAAATTTAAAATTTCATAAAATATAATTTTTTAAATATATTCACACCATATCATCATATATATACCATATCACCATATATTCACACCATATGTTGTTAATTGTAAACAACTTGTGATACACATATTCGTGCAAATATTTTTATTTCATTTTATATTTGGTGTTTAAAGGTGATGGTTATCTCTTTCCACCAGCTGAACCATCTGCTTGTTTGCTATCCTATCAAATAAAGTAAAAAATGAGTTGGTACATTGTATTTTTTTTATATCATAAGGTAGGCAGATGGGTCTCCTGATGGAGAGTCAACTATCGCCTATAGACACCAAAGGTGTTAAAGTATGTTGCTATCTTGTTACGAAGTCTAATGCCTCATGCATATGTTTACCGGCTACCTTACACCCCAGACCTATCGGTTGCCAATCTGCCTGGCAGAACGGCAGTTGGCCTATTATTCAAAGGAGCTCGGGACTATCATGGGGTAGCTAGGCATGCTGCAGCTTTATGGCACGGTACTTGTAAATGTGCACTTTGTTGAGGTTTTATTGTTCCATCAATAACATAAAATATATTATCTGTACATATAATAAAATCGTAGAAAGTCAATGTATGTCCGGGGTAAACTCAAGAAGTACAGTATGGATTTACTTCAAATTTTGCATGAATATTACTAACAGGTCGGGTCAACATATAGGCTACATATTGTCACGCTATCACCTACGAGGGAGGAGTTGTGCGGAGTAAACGAAGTCCGCGCGGACGAAGTCGCGGGCAACAGCTAGTATAAATATAATCGTAGGAAAGTCAAAACTGTACATTGAATATTTTTTTAAAAGAATACTTGGGGCGTGATCTACAATCGATATCGAAGCCAAAAATATAGTTTTTAGAATTTTTGTCTGTTTGTCTGTATATATGTCCAGGCCCCAGGGTAAACTCAAAAAGTACTGCATGGATTTACTTCAAATTTTGGATGATTATTATCAGGTCGGGTCAACATATTATCACGCTATCACCTAAGGGGGAGGAGCTGTGCGGAGTAAACAAAGTCCGCGCGGACGAAGTCGTGGGCAACAGGTAGTTGTTTATATGCAGCAGTTCAGTTTTACTGTTTGAGTATTGTCTACTGGCTACCTTTGCCATCAAAGAATAGTTGTTTGTTGCCTATGAACAACTACCTTATAGAGGAATAATTATAAGTAGCGATTACCTGTGGCCGAAATTCGACCATAGAGTAAACAATAAAATCTCTCTTAAGTTTGACAATTGGCTTAGCCGTAAAGAAAACAGTATTCACTAGCTGCAGCGTGCAGCCCGCTGCATTATAAAAGTTTATAGTGAATCCCGCGGGATCACAACTTTTCCGGGATAAAAAATAGCCTGTGTTATTCTGGGTCTTCAGCTACCTACATACCAAATTTCATCGTAATCGGTTAAGTAGTATTTGCGTGAAAGAGTAACAAACATCCATACATACATACAAACTTTCGCATTTATAATATTAATAGGATGTGTGTATATTATTATGTATGTCACATGAACATAGTGAGTGTAATGTTTATTTTTATTAATTTAATGTATTTCTAATGCAATATTTTATATCAAAAACATTTGTACTGTTTCCCAATAAACATTATAAAAAATAATACAGTATTGTGGAACAGTACAATTGTTTTTGATATAAAATATTGTATGAAAATGGATTTTTACCAAGTGCAGACGACAAAGAGTAGAATATATTTCTAATGCATTTTATTTAATAGTTTTATTTTTGCATAATGTTTGTGTCGGCATTACCCGACATTGGCGTTTGAACGTCCAAAACAATTTGTCGGGTATAGCCGACTGTGGCTGTGAAAAGGTTAATTATGCTAGATTGCTGCAGTCCTCGGAAATGTAAACTGTGCCAAATTTCAACAGTGGAGCCGTTCGCACAATTGTCATAAAAAAGAATCTAAAGTTATTCCTTCATATATTAAGACTACTTTCAACTTCGTCTGCGCGGACTTCATTTACTCTGCACAGCTCCACCCCCGTATGTGATAGTGTGATATTTAGCCTATATGTTGAGTGTTGACCCAACCTGTTAGTAATATTCATGCAAAATTTGAAGTAAATCCATGCAGTACTTTTTGAGTTTACCCCTGACATACATACAGACCAACAGACAACAATTCTAAAAACTATATTATTGGCTTCGATATTGATTGTAACACGCCCCAAGTATTCTTTAAAAAAATATTCAATGTACAGTTTTGACTTACCTACGATTTTATTATATGTAAAGATATAGAAAATAAGTAAAAATCTTTTTCGTAAGGGTTTTTTTGGCGGTAATTGAGTATATGGTCGACAGCCCAGATTTACTAATAAATGTGCACAACAACTTGTAACTTATCCAATGTTTCGCCTGTGAAATGGATGTTAGTGAGCTATCCAAATACATATTCAAATATATTTAATAAAAACCCAAATCCAAAAATACAAATATCTGTGCTCGTCACACAAATATTTGCCCTTGTCTGGAAAGGAACTTGAGCCCCACGGATTGAGTAGTTAGAGTTGCTAACCACTCGACCAACAACACGACAAGAAAAGTATAAATATTTCAACATTTTTTATGGGGGCTGGATCTCTAGATGTAAAGAAAGACTAACGAGTCTTTCTGCTCTGCAGTATGTAAAAGGATATGCTAAAGACTAAAGAGTAAGGTAAACTTATGCATGTGTCATTGCTCCTCTGACATAGACAGCAATATACCATTAAACGCCGATTTTAATGGTATATTGCTGTCCAATTGCTATTACATAATATAAAAAAAAATGCATAATGAAAGGATAAACACAATGATTAATAAAAGCTATTAATATTTATGACAGAAAATACATTTTTTTCTGTTGTACTGCTTGAAACAGCTGGCTGGTTGATTATGGCTTAATGAACTATAACAGATGGTGTCAGGTTCTGAACAGTATTAATGCATTTCTTGAAATGTCAAGAAATTATCAAGTTCAATGGTGAAAATAAACAAATTCCCCATGCCTCGATCAAGTTTTGGTACCACCGCCTTACCTATTCCTGCAATAACATAGGTTGCTGTTGTTTTCCAGTTTGGAGTTGAACTTATGCAAGTGGCATTTCAACCTCTGCAATTGGACCATTAACATCTTTGGTTTTCATAAGGGATTGTTATATCTTTCGATCAAGAGAACCATCTGCTAGTTTTGTTATCTATGACAAAAAAATATGCACTTATTAATGACTAAACCTCATCTTAATCCTTTAAAATACCTTAAGGGATAGTTTGATAGACTGAGAGCAATTACTATTAATTATTAAGTTTAAAAACAATTCAATTGTATACAAATTGAGTTACATCCTTTAAAAAAATGTTAACTATTGCTGTCCTTTTTATTTATAAGTAAATAACTTTGATGTTGTCTTAAAATATGTTGGGAATCACCATCTCGCCTATTAATAAACCGCTTTTAATCATAGTGATCTTGATTTACTTTACCTACCCCAAAAAGGGAACTGGCATGAACATATTGTACTGTATTGATAAATGGTATGACTTAAAACGTAAACTTAAATCTAGGACATAGAATAAGTGCAAATATTAAGTAGGTAAAAGTTAGAAAGTACACCTTTAGCTACTTCCCAGCAGTTTACTGTCAAGGCATTGATTATCCTGAGAGTCTTACTGCCACATAACTTTTCTTAGAAGGACATTAACAAAATAATATCAACATTGAAATGAGTCAATGATGATGTAATTCGAGCAAAGTACATTAATATCATATTCGTGTTATCTATTAGTTATAATATGATGCCTGATTAACTGATAAGGAGCTATATAAATATTTTATTTGCAGGACTAATTCGGGGAATCGATTGGGAAAAGGAAATGCTTTATGTGATTACACCACTATCAATTCAGGAGTTGAATTTGGTGAATGCACTGGTGTATGCTGACTGGGCTCCTGATATAACTAGTTTGGAGGCTATTCCTGTGGGAACAGTTATCCCATATTGCACAAAGGCTCAAGAAAGACATAAACACCTTATGTTTTCACCACGAAGACGGTTCAATCCTTTACAATTACTAAAAATGACAAGGAAAACCTAAATTGAAAGCTCAGTTGATTAGTTAATAAATTTGTATTTGGAATAGTTCCAAAACATCTTAAATTATAAAAGGAAATCTAATATGTTAATTCATGTAAGATAATTTTGTACTTACAATACTAATAAAAAAATAACATAGAAGATTGTATTTTAACTTAATTATCCCCCATCCTAAAACCTTTGATTTATAAATGCTGTATTAAAGTTTATAAAAGTCAAAAAGTTTAGAAAAGAACAGGTAAAACATGGGGTTCCTTTATTACTAATAAATAATATTAGCATGCAATATAATTTTATGGAAGTTAAAATTTCACACAAACAATAAATTACAATAAAAGTGTCCTATGTAATCGGTTCTGAATGTACGCCTTTGAGACGTGTAGCTGACAGGCACTTTGCTGAGTCAGTGGGGCTCACGCTCCATGTCAAATAAACACCCTACACAATTTATACATTACTATTTTATTGAAAAATTAAAATACAAAATACCAAACTAAATAATAGGTCTCAGTGAGACAACACCGGACGAGGAATCTATATGTTGAAGAAATGCTACTTGAGTATGTATATAACCATGATATATAGCACGAAAAATTCCTGTGGGCCATCCGAGAGACCCACACTCGCCCGACTACATTTGTTAAGGCAATTACGCTTATCTTTATAGATAATCTATAAAATATACAAGTACCAATTATGAAAAGTATAGCCACACGAATACTGAGTGGGTGTGCGTGCTACGCGGGCCGCGACAACGCGCCGGCTGTCAGTATCGGAAGGAAGCACTGTATCGCTGCGACTGCTGCAAGAGTTCAAACGTAAGTTTCCAGGCAGTATGCGAACGATTCATAAATCAGAGTTCTTCCGACAACAGCACAATTACAGCAAAGAACACCTTGTCTTCTTCTTCTTCTTGACCTGTAATGCAGCACGAGTTGCGGTCTCAAATACCTCACGCACACCTTCCTTACTCTTGGCTGAGCACTCTAGGTATGCAAAAGCGTTAATTTTTTCTGCCATTGCGCGACCTTCTTGTGGTTTTACGGGTTCCTGTTTCATTTTACGGAGCTCATTAATTGTAGCTGGATCATTACGAAGATCTTTTTTGTTACCCACCAGTATTATGGGTACATTTGGACAAAAATGTTTAACTTCAGGTGTCCATTTCTCTGGTATGTTTTCGAGCGAATCGGGAGAATCCACCGAGAAGCACATTAAGATTACGTCGGTGTCTGGATATGAGAGCGGTCGAAGCCGGTCGTAGTCCTCCTGACCGGCAGTATCCCATAGCGCTAATTCAACTTGTTTTCCATCTACTTCGATGTCGGCGACGTAGTTTTCAAACACAGTCGGCACATACACTTCCGGGAACTGATCTTTACTGAACACGATCAATAGACATGTTTTACCACATGCACCATCACCAACAATCACTAATTTCTTGCGTATCGCAGCCATTGGTCCTGCAAAAGAATAGAACGCAAATAATTACAATGAGCGTCAACGCCTTTCATGACTTATAAATATGGCCGCCGTAATAGAAATATGGGATGGGAGTAGTCAAGTCAAAGCCCTCAATTGTGAATAAGCACCTGAGCTAGCGGAAGAAGAACAGCACCACCACATAGTACCCTCACATGCGAGGGTGGTTATTTATTATATTTGTAGATACCTGAAGATTCTGGCTAATTTCTGCAGAATATTGACCTATCGACACTTTTTTATTCGACTTAGCTCATCACAAGCACTTTCGTTTCGCTCATACGTTTGTATTGCAACAAGTGAAAAATATTGAAATATTAAATTTAAAAAAGAAAACTACTTTCAAATACGTAATCAAATTAATTAATTAGGTTTATTGATATCATTAATAAGACAAGACAAATAAACTTATTTTACCTTGAGTTTTTTTATATTATATTGCTTTAATATTTAATTTTTTGGTAAAACATTGACACATATGACATAAGAATGTTGCTAGATTACAATTCAAATTACGGATTGACGTGTCAGATTTTCTTTATTGTTTTCTTTTTTTGATATAAAACTTAAGCTAAATGCTGTAACGTCAGATTTTAAATACCTATTTCATATGTTCTACTTCTTCGACAAAGTAACTAAACCCTGTCAGTAATAAACCACTTATAGTCCAGGAGGAATCGGCTCATGAGTACCGAAAACTATTCCACCTCAATTTTTTTATGCGATCCTCTTCAAATTGCCCTACTGATGATATAAATGCATGTTGCCATGGGGCAACCCGATGCCATATTGTTTAAACCGAAATTGTTTAAACAATTGTGAGGAATTGTTATTTTTCAACCGGACAATTTTTTTTATATTCTTTATTGAAATACCAATAAAAAAGGTCCTATGACTTTTCACGATAAAGTTAATATTTTTAAAGATATGAATTTTTAAAGGTTCGAAAAATTTCGAATTTGGGTACTTTCAACCCATGAAAAATATATTAAAAAAAAAATGTTTAAATATTTTTTTTTAATTCTCTATACAATAGTTAATAATATTGTTAATAGAGATTTAAAAAAATTTCATTGTTTATATCTTTTTTTTAATTGTTAATTTCGCGCGCTCACAGGTATGCGTCGCTTACCTTTAAGTATCGCTGTCTCTCTCTGACTCATGCATTGCATCGGCCTCTCTGTGTCTTGAATCATTATTTATCATTTATCTTAAAAACTATCAGCTTTATCAAGATTGTTAAAGAGAGCAATGTTATTAATAATTTGTCTATAATTTGTTTTTAACAAAAAAAATCTGAAATCAATTTTTCAAAAATTATTTAAGCATAAATCGGAACATGTCATTAAAATTACTTTTTTATCAGTTTATTTTACTTTTTTGTTTTTAAAACGGAAAGTAAAGTAAAAGACCCAGCTGTTATTGACACTGGCCTAGTTATTAGGTCAATAAAATTTTCTTATAAAACCAATCATCTTAAAATTTATATTTCAAAAATTATATCTATTAATTTATTAGAATTATGTCACAAGTACAAACAAAAAAAAATCTTTTTCTTATTTAGACACAATCATACACACACTATGATACATATACGTAAAATTATTTTTATTCAATTCATTTGAATGTTTTTTCTAAACATTCAAGTGCATACCCGGATTCTGCCCGTCTCTGTGTTGTTTGACGCACGTGCGCGAGTTAGAATCGGAAATTTTCATACTGAGCTACGGAACTTAATCTGTTTATCTATCTATTTGTGCTGTGTTAGTATATATTTGTGGTGATAGTATATAATATGAAGTGTTTGGTGTTGTCGGTAAGTGTTTTTTGTTATGGAGGAGGACGCGGGAGACCCGCCTGATGGCGGCGGCGGTCTTACAATGACGCCGCTGGATGCCTCCTCTACTAGTTTAATATTTACATCAGTAGATGTACACTCTCATGAGAAACAAGCTACAAAACGTACATTAACTGACAATAGCGTCGAGGAAATAGTTCCTCCCAAAAAAACATCCCCCTTGCCAGCGTTGCAAGACACTTATGTGATACCCGAATACGATACTACTGACATGGAATATAGGGAGGGAGACAAGGGCCCCTATATTGTACATGTCTCCAAATCTGATGTGGAAAATATTGGGGAATCACTTAAGATCTTAAAATTCGCACAATTTTTGCATAAAAATAAAATAACTGGCATAGCTGAAGGCGGTATTAAGTCCATTGGCCGAAATAAGATGGCAGTTGAATTCCAAACGGGTACTGATGCTAATAATTTAAAAAAATCAGAAGTACTAGGAAAACACTCTTTCATTGCTACAATCCCCAAATTCCATATCACTCGCATGGGAGTTGTAAAACAGGTGCCATGTGATTGGACCTTGGAAGAATTTGTCCAAAACCTAAAATGCCCCATTCAATCGGTGTCAGTCATCAAAGCTAGACGCCTTAACAGGCGTGTACAAAAAGAAGGTAAAAGTCAATGGGTCCCTTCCACCACAGTAGTACTTACATTTATTGGCCAAATTCTTCCAGAAAGAGTTTTTTGCTACTACACATCTCTACCAGTCTCATTATATGAACTCCCCGTAATCCAATGCAGGAATTGCTGTCGTTTTGGACATGTGGCCAAGCAGTGCCGCTCCAGCCCGCGATGCTACCGTTGCTCACAACCCCATAGGGGAGACCAATGTCAGATAGCAGAAGAAAATGCCACCTGTTTGCTCTGTACAGGTAGACATATGGCAACATACAGTAAATGCCCAGAACATGGTAGACAAAAAAAAATAAAACAAGCTATGTCTGAAGATTTCATTAGCTATACTGGAGCAGCAGTTCGTTTTCCTAAAACACGCTTGCCTTATGTAGACTTAGCGAAAAACTTTGCACCCCCTAAAGCCTCATCAACCACACCCGTCTTACCCCAAAGTCGGTCTTCTTATATAAAAACTACATACAACACCTTACGGCCTAGAATCCACTCTGCTCCAGCATATAATGTTCAGACTCATCATGATATCATAGGTATTCCACAATCATCTCAACCTAATGGATGCGCTCTCCAACATACAACTACTCCAAGTTCCACCCAGGATAATAGCATGGTTCTTCTTACACGCTTTCTCAAAAATACAGTTACCTCTAGCAGTGATATATATCCTCCCCAAATCCTTCAACTGGTTCAGCAAGCGCTATAAACACTGGAAAGTTTTTTCTCTGGCAGCTATAATGGCCCAGAACCTCCTACAATGGAATTGTAGGAGTATTATACGCAAAAAATCTGAAATTATTCATTTAATTAATACCTATAGCCCTCTTGTCTTTGCCATCTCTGAGACATGGCTTAAGCCGGGTTCTAGGTTCAGGATCCCAGGCTACACATGTCTCAGGGATGACAGGGATGATGGCAGGGCTGGTAGTGCTCTTCTCATTAACTTACTTACCTCTTTCTCACAAGTACCAATACCTGTCCACTCCTCAGGATTGCATATTGTAGCAGTTAAAGTTTTTAATATTATATATGTGTCAGTGTACATCCCCCACCCTAGTGTAAACATAATCAATGAGCTTGAAACTGTACTCACGCATATCCTTACTGGCCCTTGTGTAATACTGGGTGACTTTAACATTCATCACACTCTTTGGGGTTCTAGCTATTGCGACACTCTGGCTGACTCTTTTATAGATATATTAGACAAACTAAACCTATGTATACTTAATAATGGCACTCCCACCCGACAGGTATCACCCTTACAAAACAATAGTGCGGTTGACCTAACATTGTCTTCTCCCAGTCTCGTTTCTACCTTTTCCTGGAAAGTACTTAAATACACCTATGGCAGTGATCATTTCCCAATTTTATCCTCATCACAATCAATTAGATCTCCCCGTTCTCCCCCAGCACCTCTTTTAAAATATAGATTAGCAGCAGCTGATTGGGGTAAGTATTCTGATATTCTGAATTGGAAGGTTAGTTTGCTTCCCCTGGTCACCCCTTTTAATTTTCTTCTTTCTTATTCAAAATTTACTTCAGCTCTTATTGATTCAGCTAATGAGGCTATCCCATTAAAAAACTCTGCTAAAAATAGAATTTCCTCTCCTCCATGGTGGGATTCTGAGTGTACTGCTGCAGTTAATGAACGAAAAACAGCAGAAAAGGTGTATGCTCAAAGCCTCAACATGCAGGATTATCTGCAATATAAAGAGATATCGGCCCGTTGTAAGAAATTGCTGTCAAAAAAAAGGCAGAAGGATGGCGGTCTTTCTGCAAAACATTATCCCCACGCTCTTCCTCCTCACTAGTGTGGAAAAAAATTAAAATGTTTAGAAACTCGTTCAATGATAATAATCCTAACTGTAATATAAATGAACCGTGGTTATCTGAGTTTATTGATAAATTATCCCCTCCTTATGCTCCCAATATAGACTGTCTACCTACAAATTTACCACCTCTTCCTAGTTCAAATAATCTAGATCAGACATTTTCTTATGATGAATTAACCTGTGCCCTTGACGGTTTAAAAGATACTTCTCCAGGCATAGATGGGATAACATACTCTTTTATAATAAACTCCTCTACATCTACAAAAATTTATTTTTTAAACATTCTTAATGAAATATTTAACTCAGGAATCTTTCCAGACACTTGGAAAACACAAATTATTGTACCTATTTTAAAACCAGGCAAAAACCCCAGTGAGTGCTCTTCATACAGGCCAATAGCTTTGTCTTCTGTTCTTTCAAAAATAATGGAACATTTAATTAAAAACAGGCTGGAGTGGTGGTTAGAGAGCAATGGTATTCTGTCTAATACTCAGTTCGGATTTAGACGAGGTTTGGGAACTATGGACAGCCTAAGCATATTCACAACAGCAACTCGTCTTGCATTCTCTAAGAATGAACACTTAGTAGGAGTATTCCTTGACATCAGCTCTGCATATGATAGTGTCCAACTTCCCTTGCTAAGGCAGAAAATGCTACAGCTTAGCATTCCGGTGAGATTGGTCCACGTTATCTGCAATCTCTTTATGTCCCGCACAATCACCGTTAGAGTCCAAGGAAAATCCCTACCGCCTAGACAAGTGTGGACTGGCCTTCCCCAAGGTTCGGTTTTAAGTCCATTGCTCTATAACCTCTACACTTGGGACTTAGACAAATCTGTCAATAACTTTTGCAAAATTTTACAATATGCCGATGACATAGCCATTTATGCAAATTCTACATCCATTTCTGAAATCTCCTCTAAGCTAAACTCAGCATTATTTTATCTGGACTCATACCTTAAGGATCATGGCCTGTCACTATCAGTCGAAAAATGCAAAGCAGTTACATTTTCACGCAAAAGAACTATCCCTCAAATAAATCTCACAGTCAATAACCAAAATATTCCCTTTGACAATAAGGTAAAATTCCTGGGTGTTATATTGGATAACAGAATGTCTGGATCTGATTATTTAAATTATATTTGCAACAAATGTGAAAAAGGGATTAATGTTCTACGTGCTGTCGCTAGAATCGTCACTGGTGCAATGAAATCTTCGCCTGTTAATGCACTCCAGGTTGAATGCCTAGACCCACCTCTACAATTACGTAGACAGTATTTGGCCGACCGTTTTTTATCTAAAGTAACCCAATTTCCCGCTCATCCTTTGCTACTCACATTACAACCTCTGTCAGAATCCATTTCCTCCTCAAGGTATTGGATCCATAAAAAATCTCCCCTCCTTATTAATAGCTATAATAACATAAACTCTCTCCAAATTCCTGTGAACAAACATACAAAAAACCCATTATATGAAGTTACCTACGAATCTCTCACATACCAGCCTCAGGTAATTCTTGACTTCGGTGTCAAGAAAAAATCCCTAGAAGCTAATAGAAAGTTTTACGGAACACTAGCTACACACTGGGAAAACTGGCTGTATATCTATACGGATGCATCAAAGTTAATGATAAACCAACCTGTAGGGGCAGCAGTTTGGATTCCCAAACATAATGTTGTTCTATCTCAGAAACTACCGCCTCAGTCTTCTATTTTCACGGGAGAAGCAGTTGCTCTTTGGGAAGCAGTCTCACTAGTTTATTCTCATAGGCTCAATAAAAGCCTCATATTCACAGACTCTTACAGCTGCTTGCAAGATATAATAAAACATCCCTTTCATGCTAAATCTAATTTCAGTTTGACTCTTCAAATAAGAGAACTACTACATAAATGTCATAATGCAGGGATTGAAGTTGTTTTGGCTTGGATCCCCAGTCATTCAGGAATTACAGACAATGAAGTGGTAGACGGTTGGGCTAAACAGGCTACCATAATAGGCCTGGATGACCACTATGTTATACACTCTCGTGACTTACAAACGTTAGCAAAACCTGCATTGGATAAGATCTGGATGGATAAGTGGCAAATTTCTAGCCAAGAAAAAGGGAAACATTATGCTTCCTTACAACCCGACATCCCCAACAAACCATGGTTCTTTAAATTCAATAGTATTGACAAGAGTACTACCTCCACAATTATTCGCCTCCGTTTAGGGCATGTTGTAACTCCTGTATTTCTTGCTAAACTTCATATAAAAGATCATTCCCTCTGTGAATGTGGATTGGAGGAAGGCTCTCTTGAGCACATATTCTTTTTCTGCCCTAAAATTACAGTGCCACTTTATGACATTCTGCCAAAAAATTTCCCACGACCCATCAACCTAAATTACTTATTATCTCAAGTCCACTCCCCCCGAGTACCAGTTCTTGCCAGATTCATCAAAATTAACAAACTTAGATTGTAGTTAGCAATATGTACTTTTATCTAGCATAACATTGTTTGTCCAGTTTGTTTGTTATCCCTATATTGTGAATATTTGTAAAATATTCCTCCTAACTAACATTTTAACACCAATGTGTATGTTAATCTTAACATTATACTAATATTGCTGTGTTTTGTCTTCCAGTGGCTCTCTATGTTTGACAGGAATATATGAAAACACTAAAATCGCTTTTCTGATAATAAACGTGCATACATCAACCTTGACATTGGCGGAATCACTAAAAGTTTAGCGGAGCCATAACTCAGCAAAAATAAAAAATAAAAAAAAGTGCATACCCAATATATTTTTATTATTTATAAATAATTATAAATAATTGTGATTTCAAAAAATGTTCAAATACCATTATATCTTATTATTGGTGATATAAATGTAAAAATTACTATGATAATAACAAAAAAGTAACATAAACTGATAAAAAAGTAATTTTAATGACATATTGCTTAAATAACTTTTGAAAAATTGATTTCAGAAAAAAAAATATTAAAAACATATTGTAGACAATTTAATTATTAATAACATTGCTTTCTTTAACAATCTTGATAAAGTTGATAGTTTTTAAGATAAATGATATAAATAATGATTCAAGACACAGAGAGGCCGGCGCAACGCATGAATCAGAGAGAGAGACAGCGATACTTAAAGGTAAGCGACGCATACTTGTGAGTGCGCGAAATTAACAATTAAAAAAAAAAGATATAAACAATGAAATGTTTGTATGTCATGACTGGTAAGACGCACTGGTCGAAGACTTTCGTCTTCAAGCTTTGTGGTATAGGCGACGAAAAGATGTGACGAAGCTTCCCAAACGCTGCCCAGCCTAACAGAATCCTCATATTGACTTCCCTCTCAAAGTTGTTTTTACCTAATTGCACAATCTGCCCAAGGTATACATACTCCCGAACAACTTCGAGAGTCATGCCATTTACGGTGACTGGACTAGGTTGAACGTGTGAGTTGAACATTATCTTTACATATATACATAGAACATAACATCAAAGCCCCACCCTTTGGGAGGCGCCATTCAGGCTAGTCAGCATTTCCTGCAGCTCCTCCAGTGAATCTGCCATGATGACAATATCGTCGGCAAAGCGTAAGTGCGAGATGCGATCACCGTCTATGTTGATTCCTCGTCCTTTCCAGTCCAGTAGTTTGAAGACGTCCTCCAACGCGCTTGGGAATAGTTTCGGGGATAGAACATCCCCCTGTCTTACGCCTCTGTGTAATTGAATTGGTCTTGTCTGGACGTTTTGGATGTGGACGGTCATTGTTGCGGAATTGTATAGACATCTCAGAACATCAATGTACCGGTAATCCACCTGGCATCGCTGCAGAATCCCTGCAGCGATGCCAGGTGGATTACCGGAACAGCCCAGGTCTCGATCGAGTCAAACGCTTTCTAAATCCACAAATGCAAGACACAGGGGCTGATTATATTCTTCCTTCTTCTGTATAATTTGCCGCACTGTGAAAATGTGGTCTACGGTGCCAAAGTCTCGTCGAAACCCGGCCTGCTCGGGAGGTTGGAAGTCATCAAGTCTTCGTGCGAGTCGATTTGTAATTACCCTTGAGAACAGCTTATAGACGTGGCTTAGGAGCGAGATGGGTCGATAATTTTTAAGCAGTGTTCTGTCCCCCTTTTTGTGAAACAAAACTACTATGCTCCTATTCCACGCCCTTGGAGTTCTCCCCGAGTGCAAGACGGAGTTAAATATCCTTAGTAGTTCCTGTAGCACAGGTTTGCCTCCAGCTTTGAGCAATTCGGATGTAACTCCGTCCTCACCAGGGGCTTTTCCATTTTTAAGCTGCCCCAGGGCCAGTACAACCTCCTCGAGACTTATATCTGGAAGTTCGTCGGTGTAGTGGCGTGTCAATGTGGCTCTGGGATCAGAGTCTAGGGGTTCAGGTTGAGGTATTCGCGAGGCATATAATTGGCCATAGAAGACTTCAGTTTCGGTGAGTATCTCCGGCTTAGAAGCGACGGTTCTGCCATCCTGAGTTCTTAACTTCGTCAAATTACTCTTTCCAAGTTGATGTGAAAATACTTTGGAACCCCGATTTTGCTCTATGGCTCGTTGGATGTTTGTAACATTTGATCACTGAGACATCTCTAAATATGCGCTTAGTCTGTAACGATGAAGTCAATCTCGTTTTTTGACCTACCGTCAGGGCTACGCCAGGTCCATTTCTTCTGAGGCTTTTTCTTGTAGAAGAAGAATATTAAAATAATGAGTCAATAACCAATTATTTATTTAATCAATAAATCATCATACAAACTCTAAATTAAAATTAAAAAAAACCAACACTTTTTTTATCGTCTACCCACCATTTTAATTCAGTTCCATAATTTTAAGCGCAAAATGTAAAAGGAGCTGATGATCTTTCAAAGGGGATCCTGCAGCATAAAATTAAAGGTAACTTTAACCTGTGGTTCCTTACTCAATGAGCTTGAGCTGTTTTATTGCAAAGCTCCCGAGTCCTCTCTATTAAACCATGTGAATTTTCTAGCAATAAAGGCTATATCAGCCCAATTTCAAGTGTGCACTTTCTAGTTGTATCGCTATATTGTTACGAATAATCTAGAAACGTAAAGAGTTGGAACGCTGAAGAGATCAAGAAATAAAAGAAACAGATAGCTACTCCTATTGACAAACAAATAGTTGACCATTAACCGCATAACTATGTCATAATGGACTTTATGGTATAGGGCATAAGGTTGAAAATAACTTGCACTAGGACTTGTTTATTTATCATAAGTTGTTTACAATAATTGCTATTGTTTACGAGATTATTGTCGAACATTCGCGATTGTTTTCGAACTTTACCTCGAGTATAAATAGGGAAGTGTTGACAAATAGAGAGCAGTTTTTATACAGTGATCGAAAGTGATAGTACAAGCGACCAGTGCAAAGCGAAGTGACCAGTTTAAGTAAATACGAAAATTGTTTTCTTTAAACGTAGTCGGTTAAGTTTAGTGCTAGTGCAGCGAGGTGACCAGTGTGTATAGTGTATTTACGTATTACATTTTGTTGTTTGTGTACTTGTGTTGTAAATATACTGTTTTAATATAAGTGGCGTTTTCTTACAATTACGAACCCGAAGCACGTAACAATATTTAAAAAAAACATCCAGCATCTAAATGTTTACCAAAACAAATCGAAGTAGCCTACACTCGGTGGATTTTAACTGGTCAAGCTTATAAGATCACATGGACTTTCTTCTGCTCTATCATTAACCTTAAAATAAAAATCAAACAAGTCCAAAAGTTTTGATAACCTTCTTCCTGCTTCATCATAAGACCCTGTAAATCATTTAGAACCAGAGTATTTGTCAAAATAGAACAACTGAGTCCAATCTAAAGGGATTTTTCTTGCTTAGTTTGTAGCTTACCATGGCCACCTTCGAGTTTGATCAATAAATCCTAAGTCATGATGAGCATCAGCTCCTAGAAATCATCCAGCATCAAAATGTTTGTTAGTACAAGACAATTGAGTGCTAAGTGCTAACTCAATAAACTTACCTTGTTGAGTTTAGAAGTTTATTATCTAAGCATTTTGTATCTGGATGCGAGAAGTTTCTATATTACTATATTCGGTTTCATCTTCAGAGTTTCGTAATAATGAAAAATATCTTATTGAAACGAAACGAACGACTCCAAATTCTACTAACTTAACACTTTCTGTCTGTGTGTTACAATGACACTCTAGCGGCTCCATGTTCCATTTCTCGTCATTATGAGTACTAATTAAACTTAGTACTTATAGCAACAAAACCGATGACCCAAAACTTGGTTGCCTCGTCAAAACTCTACATCTGAGAGTTCTAGTCCCTGTATCCAGACTACATCATGATATTAGCTGGATAGTACCATAATATTGCATTGTCATTGAACTTACAAAAGTATGCCAAATTTCAATACAAAAAAATATCAGGAAGTCGATAAATATGGTTTGCAATATTTAGAAAATCTCTTATTTACATACAAATATTGCTAGTTAAATAAAAGCTGATATCTTCGAATGAAGATATTGTAGCATCAGGTCTAGGTTACCATGTCAATGCAATATAATTGAAGTAATAAAATACAAAATTTAGCATCGATAAAGCCTTTACAAGTTGCTAAACTCCTTTCATCAAGTTGAAAAGAGCTGGTGAGCTTTCAACGGCTGCACAGATTCTATTGAATCATCTTGAGCTAAGAACAATCTCGCAAAATAGGGCTTTCAAGTAAAAAAAATCGCAACTAAATCGGACCATCCGCCAGGGCGCTAAGATGCACGGACAGATACACAGACATACCTCTGAAACTTTTAACAATCCTCGTTTTTGCGTCGGAGGCTAAAAAAGTAGTAAAAATTTTAATAAAATATAGTATCTATATAATTTCCATTGGTAATAATTTTGTGTTATTCTGATTCCAATCCTGGCTTACTAGTGAATAAAACAAAAGTACTCTTTTGTTTTATTCGCTCATCACACCGCTCGTCACGGTAGCGCGTTTTTCCGCGCCGCAATTCGCGTCGCCGCGCCGGTAGCTGTGGCATACTTCATACAGTTTCCTACATTTGTTTTCGCTCGCCGCGCCGCAATTCGCGCCGCCGGTCGCGCCGCGCGAACTGTGGCCGGGTGGTTAAAGTCTAATATTGATAGAAATCAATTTTTATTTATAGCATGGTAACTTTCTTGTAAAAGAGTTTTCAAGGAAAAATGGGTATTAAAAATGTAAGTAATTGATCTTATAAAGAAAAACACATTTTTAACATTTCGCTAAGATAGTTTTTATTTCTAAAATCGGGAAATTCCTGGTTTTACACCGATTTTCGAAATCAAAAAATGGTTTATTTAATTCACCTTCAAAATTTTTAAAATAAATACTCGTATTGGACTTACCGCAGGCACGAAGAATTGGCGGTAGAAACATAGCGAATACATTTTTCTCTCAGAGAAACCCTCGGGTTTCGATTCCCGAGTCAGACAAATCAAAAATGTTTTTTATTTTTATTTTTCTAATAAAAACAACATTGCCCGGGATTGGAAAAGTGCCCGGTTGGTGATAGGCCGGTCACCTATCACTTTGTGGGACTAAGACGTATCTTCGGCTAATCGTGGATGCACACGTTGCACCTCTGTCTACCTGTTCGGGGATACGGGCATGAATATACCTGTCCTTAGCTTTTTACCCTCGGGCTAAAATTGGAAATTGATCTCAATACAATATTAATCAATTAATACACTTGTACTGTTTCACAATAATCATATTGTGAAAAATCTGTAAACGGTTGACCTTGACCTTGCAGGACATTTCAGAAACTTCCCGCTAAATTACGGTATTTTAAGTTAAAAAGAGTAAAAACTATAAGCATAGATTTTTTCAGTTCTGAGAAATATTGAAATGTCTCAATTGCTAAGTCACAAAAAACAGCAAGAAAACACGTATGAACCAACGAAACAATCATACATGCAATTTATTTTGATAAAAATGGCAGTGTATTGATTTTTGAAACGCTGTCGAAAAACATTTTTTTCAAAAATTTTTGTCATTAATAGATCCAGATCCAGAAACAAATTGACCGATTTTTATCCAAATAAAGGTACTTGACACAGTTTTTAATAGAGAAAAGCTGATAAGATTTTGAAGTCAATTGGTACGTACGGTTTCCGTCGCGGCTGCTCAGCTGGTGATCTTCTTGTATACTTAACACATCGGTGGGCGGAAGCAGTTGAGTCCAAGGGGGAGGCATTGGCAGTTAGTTTGGACATAGCGAAGGCCTTTGATAGGGTATGGCACAAAGCGCTTCTGGCGAAGCTGCCTTCCTATGGGCTTCCCGAGAAATTATGCAAGTGGATCACCAGTTTTATGGCTGATCGGAGCATCAAGGTCGTAGTTGACGGTGCGTGCTCTGACCTTAAATCTATCAATGCTGGTGTTCCACAAGGCTGCGTGCTATCACCGACACTGTTCCTTCTGCATATCAATGACATGATGCGAATTCGCAACATACATTGCTATGCAGATGATAGTACTGGTGATGCTACATACTCCGGCCGAAGCGGTATTTCTCGGGAACACGTCGAAGAGAGCCGAAACAAGCTTTTGTCCGAAGTTGAGAATCGACTAACCGACGTCTCGGAATGGGGTCGTCAAAACCTGGTCACTTTTAACCCCAAAAAGACACAGCTTTGCGTGTTTTCCGCTAAAAAGACACCATTTGTCGTGTCACCTCGATTTGGGGATACTCTCCTGACAGCCTCAGCTAGTATTGGGATTCTGGGAGTCGACATATCGAATTACGTTCAGTTTCGCGGTCATTTGGAAGGTAAGGCTAAACTAGCCTCCAAAAAGCTCGGTGTGCTCAGCAGAGCGAGGCAGTACTTCTTGCCGGCCCATCGTCTTCAACTTTATAAGGCTCAAATTCGGCCCCACATGGAGTACTGTGCTCATCTCTGGGCCGGAGCTCCTCAGTACCAGCTCCTTCCTCTTGATCGCATTCAGCGTAGAGCGGTTCGAATCGTTGACGACCTGGCTATTTCGAAACGGCTCGACTCTTTGGCATTGCGCAGAGATGTTGGCTCAATCTGTGTCTTCTATCGTATCTTTCATGGAGAGTGTTCCGACGAGTTATTTGGATTAATTCCTGCCGCCGAATTCCATCATCGGACATCGCGTCAAAATTTGAAATTCCATCCTCACCATCTCGATGTCTGGAAATCCACAACTGTGCGTTTCTCTCGACACTTTTTGCCTCGCACTACTTTGTTGTGGAACCAATTACCGGCAGGGGTGTTTCCAAACGGTTACGACTTGGGGGCCTTCAAGAAAAGAGCTTACTCATTCTTAAAAGGCCGGCAACGCAACTGCAAGACCTCTGGTATTGTAGATGTCCATGGGCGGCGGTGATCACTTACCATCAGGTGCACCTCCTGCTCGTTTGCCCCCTCTTCTATAAAAAAAAATATCTTACGTGTACTTGAGCATAAAATTATGAAGTTTATTATCGTTATTCGTTTAATTCAAGAATTGAGGTATCTTTATGTTTGTATCGTGTTTTGGCGGTAGCCAGCACTACCGTCAGCTACCACCATCAAATGTCTAACCACGACGGTCATCTCTCTCTAACCGCGTGGGTTACCTCTCTATGACCATGTCGGTCATCCTAAATGTCTAACCACGACGGTTATCTCTCTCTAACCGCGTGGGTTATCTCTTTACGACCTTGTCGGTCATTCTAAGCGTCTACCTACGATGGTTATCTCTTTCTACCTACGATGGTTACCCTCTAGCGACTTTGGCAGTCGTCTCAAAGCCTAAACACGATAATTATCTCTTTGTCCATTTAAATCCCTAACCTTCCTTACTTCCCTTTCATACGTTTTAACCATAATAGTTATTGCATCCAATAGCTTCTAACCATGATGGTTAATAACACATAGAACCTCACACTTAGATTTCAACCATAATGGTTATTTTATTAATCTCTAACCATGATGGCTAAATAAGTTATATTTTTTGCATACTTACGATACTTACGCCTTTCCGATTCTCCTGGTACCGTACCTCCTTGCACCACCAGTTACCCATGAACTTGAACCTATGAACCTTGTTACCTTTACCTCACAACAAGAAGAAACAAACACAACAGAGGAAAACTAGCTACGGGAAGAATCACAATCAAACACCAACAACACGCACTTTAATTATCACTGAACAAAGAAACGATGGCGGCGGACACCGTTTCACTTTAAGAGCACTTTAATCACTTTGTAATTTTCCATCAAACGTGAACTAGTGTTTCATTTCTCCAAAAGTATAATCGAGCCAGCTGCCGCAAACCCTCTGCCGAGTCTCCAGACGCCCTGCATCGCCTGCAAAACTGGTGAGACCTTCTGATAATACTTACAGGAGTCTATTGCTAGCGGCCGTGTCGTCCTGCCGCTATGATTGCCTAGCGGTATCGACGGCACACACCACGCAATACACCTCCGCTACAGTGGTAACGCCGCCGCTACAGTGGTGACCCACGACTGAACAGGAAACGCAAGCAAAATCCGCCAGTTTGAACTAAAGTCTCGCATCAAACGACACAGAATGTCAGAAGACGTGGAAACACTTCTGCACGAGATCAAGAGGCTGTCCGCAGCAGTCGCCGAACTAAAGGCACAAAAAGCTCGTTCGGCACTTCTCCACACACCTCGCACTCACTCTCATCATTCTCATCATCATAGTCACAGCGCAGACAGACTATCGTTCCACCAAAGCGCAGACAGCTCACCATACTCCAGATCCCGCTACGGCAACTACGGCAGCACCTACCGATCCCGCTGTAACAGCACCTACCACACAAGCACGGAGAGAACACGGACGCAGCAATGCCGTTATCACCGTCGCTTCGGCGCCAGAGCCTACAGGTGCACAGAACCCTGCACGTTCAGCAGCAGCAACACTAGGCAACCACAGAATCAGCTCCACGCAGCACGATCAAGAGCAGAAGGTCAGTCACACCGCTTATTCGTTAAAGACAGAAAGACCGCACTACAATTCCTAGTCGATACAGGTGCGAACATATCAGTTTTACCACCACCAAAAGGGACAAAACTGGAACCTACAAAATTCAATTTATACGCAGCAAACAACACCGTAATTCCCACATACGGCGAACGAACAGTAACTCTGGATCTAAACCTGCGAAGACCATACACCTGGAAATTCATCGTTGCAAAGGTCAGCAAGCCTATAATCGGGGCAGATTTCCTCAATCACCACAACCTTATAGTCGACATAAAAAACAGGAAGCTTATCGACCAAACAACGAAACTCGCAACAAGTTCTTACGTCACACAATCAAATTTACCTACAATTTCAACTATTAACAATGATAACGAATATCACAAGATACTAGCAGAATTTCCCGGCATCACCAGACTGACAGCAATGAAGCTATCGCCGAACACAAACGTCGAGCACTACATTGAAACATCAGGCCCACCACTGCATTGCCGCGCAAGACCTATTCCACCTCACCTATACAAGGAAGTCAAAGCTGAACTCGAAAACATGATGGATCAAGGCCTATGCCGACCAAGCAAGAGCCCAGGGTCATCACCGTTGCACATAGTGAAAAAGAAGACAGGAGGAATAAGATTAGTCGGTGACTATCGCAGACTCAATGCCATCACAACGCCTGACCGTTACCCAATCCCTAGGCTGAAAGACTTCACCAACCAGCTTCACGGCAAGACCATATTCACCACTTTAGACCTAAATAGAGCATACCAACAGGTCATGGTGCGCAAAAGTGATATACAGAAGACAGCGATCATCACACCCATGGGATTATACGAATTTCCACGAATATGCCCCGGCCTGAAGAATGGGGGCATGACTTTTCAAAGATTCATGCACCAGGTACTCCAGGGGCTACCCTTCTCCTTCTGTTTTGTTGATGATGTTTTAATTGCTAGCGCTGATGAAGACCAGCACCGTCAACATCTCCGCACCCTACTAAAAAGATTCGAAGAAAATGGCATAACTATCAATCCATCAAAATGTGTGTTTGGACAAGAAAAAGTCAAATTTCTAGGCCATATAGTAAGTAAGGACGGAATCCTACCCTTACCAGAAAAGGTCATCGCCATCACGAAGTTCCCAAAGCCCACAAACGTGCAAGAACTACGCAGATTTCTCGGCATGATCAATTTCTACCGCGATCACATACCGAATGCAGCAATGATACAAGCACCTTTACACGCATTTCTACACAATTGCAAGAAAAAAGACAAAACAAAGATCACCTGGAACGAAGAGGCAATCAACGCTTTCGAAGAAAGCAAAAAGGCTATTCAAAACGCCGCACTATTAGCTCACCCATCGCACGAAGCACCACTAGCTATTTTTACAGACGCTTCCGACCTAGCAGCAGGATCCGTACTGCAACAAAAAACAAAGCAAGGATGGCAACCGCTAGCTTATTTTTCAAAAAAATTTTCACCAACACAACGCAGATACAGCACATTCGACAGAGAATTGTTAGCTATCTACATGTCTATCAAGCACTTCCGCAAGCTATTCGAAGGAAAACACGTAACAATTTATACGGACCACAAACCACTTACATACGCACTGATGAAGAAATCATCACCGTCGGAAACGCCAAGACGCGCAAGACAGCTAATGTTCATAAGCGAATTCACAACAGACATCCGACACATCAACGGAACCCTAAATGTTGTCGCAGACTCGCTCAGCCGATCCCCAATCGACGAAATCAACACTATACCTACAATCGATTACGAGAAAATCGCAGACGCACAAAACAACGAATTAACCACAATTCAACAATTAGCAGCACAAGAAAACCTAAAAATAAAAAAACTGAACATTCCCAACACGCAAAGACAGCTATTTTGCGAGATGTCTACGTCAAACATACGACCTTACATTCCGCAACAATTCAGGGAAGAAATATTTTTTCAAGTACACAACTTAAGCCATCCGGGTATAAGAACAACGAGGAAACTAATAACTCAACGCTATTTCTGGCCAAATATGAACACAGACATCAACCTATGGGCAAAGCAATGTATTAAGTGTCAACAATGCAAAGTACAGCGACACACACGTTCTCCCACCGGAACCTTTCCACCGACGGACAGATTTCAACACCTACATGTAGATATCGTCGGACCTCTGCCTACCACGCAAGAAGGATACAGATACCTCGTCATGATGATAGACCGTGTGACCAGATGGACTGAAGCCATACCTACAGATAACATCACAGCCGAGTCAGTAGCAAAAATAGTTTATGAAAACTGGATATGCAGATTCGGATGCACCTCAACCATCACGACAGACCAAGGCAGACAGTTTGAAGCACAGCTATTCAACAAATTATTACAAACAATGGGAATAAAACGAATTCACACAACACCAAGACACCCACAGAGTAACGGCATCCTAGAAAGATGGCACCGAACACTAAAAAACGCACTGAAAGCACGCCTATCACAATCTACATCGTGGATAGATCAATTATCTACAGTTATGTTCGGCTTACGCGCATCGCCACGCACTGACACAGGTGTAAGCGCCGCCGAATTAACTTACGGTATGAACCTACGGCTACCCAGCGATTATTTCAACACAAAACCTAAGACGGGGCTAGAAACGGATATCGACTACGTAAACAGACTACGCGAAATAATTAATGCAGTCAAACCACAAGAAGCAAGTTCGCACTCAAACTGTCTCTCAACATTCATTCACAAAGAGTTGCAATCAAGCGATTATGTATTTATCCGAAATGACGGTGTCAAGAAACCCCTACTACCGTCATACGAAGGACCGTACAAAGTATTAGAGCGAAACGACAAATGCTACAGAATATTATTGCCTGAAAGGCGCTCGCAATGCATTTCAATTGATCGCTTAAAACCAGCCTTCGTATTAAACGAAGCAACCGATAGCTTGCAAACGACTTGCACAAACAATAACACTCCGATGACGTCTAGCGAACCACCATCACCACCAGCTCTGGTACCACCTGAGAAGCGGACCAGGTCTGGAAGATTGGTCAAGCCACCAGTACGCTTCACTGGGCCGGCAGTACTTTGGCGGTAGCCAGCACTACCGTCAGCTACCACCATCAAATGTCTAACCACGACGGTCATCTCTCTCTAACCGCGTGGGTTACCTCTCTATGACCATGTCGGTCATCCTAAATGTCTAACCACGACGGTTATCTCTCTCTAACCGCGTGGGTTATCTCTTTACGACCTTGTCGGTCATTCTAAGCGTCTACCTACGATGGTTATCTCTTTCTACCTACGATGGTTACCCTCTAGCGACTTTGGCAGTCGTCTCAAAGCCTAAACACGATAATTATCTCTTTGTCCATTTAAATCCCTAACCTTCCTTACTTCCCTTTCATACGTTTTAACCATAATAGTTATTGCATCCAATAGCTTCTAACCATGATGGTTAATAACACATAGAACCTCACACTTAGATTTCAACCATAATGGTTATTTTATTAATCTCTAACCATGATGGCTAAATAAGTTATATTTTTTGCATACTTACGATACTTACGCCTTTCCGATTCTCCTGGTACCGTACCTCCTTGCACCACCAGTTACCCATGAACTTGAACCTATGAACCTTGTTACCTTTACCTCACAACAAGAAGAAACAAACACAACAGAGGAAAACTAGCTACGGGAAGAATCACAATCAAACACCAACAACACGCACTTTAATTATCACTGAACAAAGAAACGATGGCGGCGGACACCGTTTCACTTTAAGAGCACTTTAATCACTTTGTAATTTTCCATCAAACGTGAACTAGTGTTTCATTTCTCCAAAAGTATAATCGAGCCAGCTGCCGCAAACCCTCTGCCGAGTCTCCAGACGCCCTGCATCGCCTGCAAAACTGGTGAGACCTTCTGATAATACTTACAGGAGTCTATTGCTAGCGGCCGTGTCGTCCTGCCGCTATGATTGCCTAGCGGTATCGACGGCACACACCACGCAATACACCTCCGCTACAGTGGTAGCGCAGCCGCTACAGTGTCGTACCTAAGTATATCAACCGCTTAATATGGTTTATATAGGGTTCTAGGTTATATAATATATTATATACCCTAGAACAGCAAACTATAATTGTTCGACAAGTATAAAACACTTTCACAATGTTTACTTCCCAAAATTTATTGAATGATTTCACTACGTCGTTCCGGTCATGCCAATTTGGGTTATAACGAACAATAAAACGTTAGGCTGATAAAGATAGGAACAATGAAACTAGCTGCCTCTTTATTAAGCGAGCTACTCACACACCTGCCGCAGGAGCAATCTAGGGAGTAAAAGTGGGTATGACCCTTAATTGACTCTTTAATTTTGATGAGTGTAGGCAAGCACGCGCAATTTTCTAGACTGGTCCTGCAGGGTGGCAGAAAGAAATCAGATAATAAATAGTGACTGACCGAAACTGGATTTTCAGCCCAAATCGAAACCGAAACTTTAGCTTCTGTTGCAGTCCCGGCCGACAGTAGATAGTAGAGAGGTAAACAAATTCCAAGGGCTGCCTGCCCCCCCCCCCCTCCTTTGGTAAGGCCATGGTCCTTATCATTGTCATATTCTAATTTGGAGGGTAAGATACAGGCGCGGTTCCATCCCTTAAAAAAGGTTGTAGTCACCACGCCAACCAAAAATCTGGCAAGTGCGAGTTAGAAACGAACTGGCTGATGATAGATATAAGGCAATTGGCATCCCACCCAGAAAACTTGTAAAAAGTACGACACTGCTCGTGACAGCATAGTAAAACATAAAAATTAATAGAATGCATGTGAGTTACCACTTTACCATACGGAACCTTACGTGTGCGGGTCTGATTTGCACTTGATTGGTTTGTATACACACAAAAGACTGAATTCATAAAACTCTTATAAGGGCCCAATCAAATGGTTGCTAATGCCAGTTAATAACCGTTGTCTGATGTTCCAAAGCGCATACAAATGCAATTAAATTCATTAAGTTGGTAACTTGTAATTATTGTTGTTTTGAGTTTAGACAAGTTTTATTATAGGCACATTCTACAATATTTTTGTAGTAGGTATTTTCTTTTAATCCCCGCTAATATTATGCAGGCTTACTGGAAAAAGATTTTAGAACGAAACAGGGTGTTTATTACTCGATTCTGACACCTAATTTGTAAAAAATTGGATATTTTAATTGGACCTACGTGAGGATTGATGACGCATTTTGAGAAGCACGGAGCTTTGTGTTGTGAGGGTAAAGACGCCGTAGTAAATTAGCCTTGTTTGTAAATAGTCAAACTGTCAACCAAATGGCAATATCGCTCTCTACTAATTAAGAGCTAGAGCTGCGTTGTTAGTATCGTTGTAACAGTAATAATAATTAGTACAAGTGAAAATTGTATTGCTTATTTAAAATGATTTGACTGATGGTTCATAGTGTGATAATAAGATGAGAGAGAAGAAAAGAGAAGATACCTAAAGAATATAAAAAATAAAAGCTAAAAAGATATACATAAATAAGAGTTAAAGAATATTAGCATTTTTATCAATCAAAAAATGTTGATTCACCCTATTATTTATGTTAAGTACTTATAGTTATTTGAAATAGGTATAAATACGGTAGCACAGTGGTATTTGCATATTAAGCTACAAAATTTGATCTAAATTTTGTGAAAATGAAGATATATGTATTTATTCATTATTATTTGGTTTTACAAATCGTTCACGGAATAAATCAGTACAAAATTAATTTTGTAAAAAAATATATTTTAAATGAACGTAGACCTACGGTTTTGCTTAGTAATTATTTGTGTTGGTCAAAAGGTAAGGTTATGTCGACCAGTCTCTATAGATAGTTCTATAGACTGTAAAAGCCAACGTTAGGCTAAATGTGCCGGCAATACCGTCGTGATTACTTACTAGGTAGTGGAGTTCTACAATGTCTCAAAGATATGTATCTCATATCATAGAATAGCCAACAAGCAAGAAAGATTCAACATCTTTTAATGAAAAGAGATAACCATCACTTATAGACACCAAAGCAGTGGCGTAGCTATAGTAGGGCCAGAAGATGGAGTGCAGCAGGGTCAAGGCTCAGAGGGTCCGTAAGCTTTGAAAAGAAAGGAGCAGCCAACTTCTGAAGCTAGCAAACCTCGAGCCTGCTCACAAGATTTTTTATGAAGGTTGGCTATTATTGGAGCTTTGAAATATAAAATTTATCTGTTATTAGTTAGATGCACTAAACTCTATTTTTTTCTTTCTTTACTACATGAGGCTAGGATAGAATGCTCTAAAGTCTAAGGTGTTAAGTTTAACCTGTGTACAGTTTTGTCCTTAAATATAAATAAGTAATGATAACTGAACTGAAACTTTCCGCTAAGACATTTTAAACACAAAACAGACAAAAATATATTTAAGCATTAGGGGGCGCCAATAAATTACGTGAGGTGTTTTTTTTTAATTTTCTGTCCCTCCCTCCCCCCTTGGTGAGATGTCGTGAGATTTTATTCAACCCCCTCCCCCATCCCCCAATCTCACGTGAGATTTTTCAAAATTTGGGTTTCTTAAATATGTAAACGCGTTGGATTTTTATTATAAAAAGAAAACAAAATTGCTTCGTGGTTTTATTTACGACTAGTTAAAACTAGTAATCAATATTGCTGAGTTATGTCATAACAACTTAACAATAGAATACTTAAATCGTAATTACTGCGATTAAAAAAAGAATGTCTACTCCTCTGATAGTGGCGCGAAATCAAAGGACGGGCTACACTGTACCGTAAATTCAGATTAAATTGAACTATTTGATATAAAACAAATATGATGATTTGGCAGTTAGTAGTAATGTTAGCGTCGAAGTATGAATGACATTATTTTCTTTCGAACGAATTAGTGAATAATCTTAATCGTGATACGATTACGCTTAAGATTAAATCTTAAGCATGTACAATCTGGATAATGGGCCAAAATAGTATATTTTTTTCTGTTTTAATCAGAAAAAAAATTGCGTGATATTTGCCGAGACCCCCCTCTCCCCAACGTAAGATTAGATGAGATTTGACTCGACCTCCTCTCCCCCTTAAACATCTCACGTAATTTGTGGACGCCCCCTTATGCTTTCTTAGAATTCAAAAATCTATTAGATCTTAAAAATAGTCAGAGCAGCTTTCTAAGGTGCCCCAAAGACGCATAATATTAAGCAATACTTTTATTGTGCAATAATATTGAATACTCATTTGTTTCCAGACGTTCAATAAATTCATTCAATAAAATTGACAAATCAGTCTGATCAATATTTTCGTGCGAGTAACATGTCTGACGACGAAGTTTTGGCGGCAACCATGCTAGTGATTTTGTTAAATAAATCTATACAATTCTATACACTCATTTAAAAACTCCCGTTCTTCATCTTTTATTGATTGGTTATATTTCGATCAATACTTATATTGATTAGTGAATTGGTCTGAATGTCGAATTCCGGCCGAATGTTGAGTTTCATCATGATCAGACTGGTTTGTCAATTTTATTGAGTGAACTTATTGAACGTCTGGAAACAAAGGGGTATTCAATATTATTGCACAATAAAAGTATTGCGCAATATTATTGTAGGTCTGTGGGACATCTAAGACGTCAAAACGACGAGATCTGATGGAGATTCGATTTTCGAAAAACAGGGCGAAATTAATAACTTTTTATCCGAATTTTTAAAACTTCAATTTTTTTAAAGGAAAGCTAAAAATTGAGAAATACTTGGTCATTTATTTTATAATAGTGTTTATGAAACGTATCTAGGTACATTTCAAAATGGAACAGCACGTTCTAGTTGCAACAGACACAAGTACCAATCAATAAATTCTGTTCGTATTGTTACAGGCATATTTTTAGGCTTCCAAAGTCGAACCCTTGGAAGCCTAAAAGGATGCACGGATCCGCCCGTTTTGAACTATAAATAGTACTTACACCGACAAAGTGGTAAAATAAAATCTAAAAAATATTTTTTAGGATAGCTCCTGTATAAGTAAAAGTGGGGATGTATATATTTTTGTGCTTATTCTAAAGTTTGGGCTATCGTTGGATAGATAAGAAGATGGGTGCAAATTTTTATTAAATTCAAGTGCACCCCTTTGCCAGCTAAACGGTTGGTTTTTAATAAATGAAAAATTCACGGTAGTAGTACATATTATGTATATCTAATGAATACACATTTATGCGTAATAGTCGACCAACTTATAAAATGTACCTGGAGACGTTTTCACCAGTGGTATCTGTAGAGCAGAATTTAATGCCAATGACGGATATATCGATATTCGTCATTGGCAAAAAATAGGTTAATAATTCATAGAAACAAAAAAAAGCCATATTCTTAGCAGGCATTGATGTTATGGGCAACTACGGAACATAGCTCGAAACCAACTCACCTGGTTATTACGAATAGATCAACTATACGTATATTAAGTAGTTACTAGCTGTTGCCTTCGACTTCGTCCGCGCGGACTTCGTTTACTCCGCACTGCTCCCCTCTAGGTGATAGCGTGATAATATGTAGCCTATATGTTGACCCGACCTGTTAGTAATATTCATGCAAAATTTGAAGTAAATCCATGCAGTACTTTTTGAGTTTACCCCGAACATACATACAGACAAACAGACAAACAGATAAACAAACAGACAAACAGACAAACAGACAAAAATTCTAAAAACTATATTTTTGGCTTCGGTATCGATTGTAGATCACGCCCCAAGTATTCTTTTAAAAAAATATTCAATGTACAGTTTTGACTTTCCTACGATTTTATTATATGTATAGATAGATTATATAGAACAGCTTACCTCCTTTAACTATATGATCAACTATCAACTACTGCCAAGACCTCGCCAAAGGCGAGAAAGGTTACATTTGCCGTCACTATCGTGACTCCTATTTTTTTTATAAGATAGCTAACAAGAAAATGGGTCTCCTGATGGAAATAGTCAATCATCGCATATAGACACCATAGCTGTTAATGGTGCGTTGCTATCTTGTGGCGAGATCTAATGCCATCTGCATAAGTTCACCGGCTACCTTACCCTGCAAACCGGAACACGACAGTGACAAGCACTGAAGCTATTGTCGCAGGAATAGGTAAGGCGGTGGTACCAGACCCGGGCGAGACAATAACAATAAATAAATAAATAAATATTCACGAAACAAATTACACTTACTGATCTAACCCCAAAGTAAGCTAATTATTTGCTTGTGTTATGGGTGTTAGTCAACGATACTAATACATAGAAATACACATATAAATACTAGAATATATTTAATAAAAACCCAAACCCTGAAATACGAACATTTATGCTCATCACACAAATGCTTGTCCCCGTCGGGTATCGAACCCGAGCCCCGTCGATTGCGTAGTTAGGGTCGCTAACCACTCGACCAACGGGGCGGTCAACAATACAGAACTCTACCGCCTAGTAGCCACGATGGTAGTGATTCGTATAGCCAATAGGTCGCCTTTTACGACCTGCTTGGCAGAACGGCAGTTGGCCTATTTTTCAAAGAACCCGGGACCAAAACAGGGACCTGGGACCAACTAGAAACGACTCATTTAACGAATCGTCGTCACGGCGTCGGGTTCTTGCCACTGTCATATTCCGTTGATTCGGTAGAGAGATAAACATGTGCATGTGTGGCATGTCGCGCTTGTATTTTTTTATATTGCAGATGAGCAAATCGACTTGTTCAAATCTTTATCGGAATCTGGAATACGAGCTAGCTCTGTGTACAATGAGAATTCGCTTGCAGAAAACCACCATACTCTATTTCTAGTCGATTTAACTTGTTCACGGATACAAAGTTTAATGAATGTAAGTTAAGACAATCTCATTTTATATATATCATCATGTTGATTCTTTCGTGTGATACGAGTCGTTTGAATTACAGCTTTGTGTCGTTTCACGATATGTTGATTGTCGAGACGAGTGTTTCGCCCACCGCATTTAATTGGCCAACCTAACTAAGTCATTGGCCAGAAGCGTGCTCGTCGCGACCCCTGCCAGTCCACTGGACTGCAATTCTGGCCCGAGTAAGTACCGCAGTGCGGATTAGGGCGTCCCCTGGAGGCGACGCGTACCGATCCGCCACCGTCGGTACGAAAAGCGGCGGATGCGGCGATGGGGGCTGCCACCCATCACGCCAGGCCCGAATAGGCGAGTCGAGGGGAGCAGAGTGCCAAATAGGCACGTGGAATGTTAGAGGTGAGTTGGAAGATAAGATGCATGAATTGATAGATGTAATGAATGAGAGATGCCTGGATGTTTTGTGTGTAACAGAGACTAAGCGTAAAGGTAGTGAAACCACTGATCTCCCCGGTGGCATGATGGCTCTGTGGTCTGGTGTGCCCCAGAGCGATCATGCTGGCGCCAGAGTAGGTATTCTTCTATCGTCACGCTTAGTCTCTGGTCTGAAAGATTATGGGATGTCTGGCTCGAGACTTCTGTGGGTCCGGATCAAACTGGGAATCACGAGAGTCTTTTTGGTCGCATTATATGCACCGGTAAGCTCTTCGTCGCCCAGTGACCTGGAAAAGTTTTGGGATTCTGTAAGGGATGTTCTGGATATGGTTGATGACAATGAAAGAGTCAGTTTGTGTGGTGATTTTAATGGATGGGTCGGGACTAAGCGGCCTGGTTTCGATGCCGTACTTGGTCCGTATGGTGACAGTAGAGTGAACGACGCCGGTAAGCACATTGTGGATTTATGCGTGGAAAGGAATCTTCTTGTGGCTAACACAATATTCTCTCATAAGGACATACATTTGTATACATGGAGAAGGAATGACCAAAAGAGTATGATAGATCTGATTTTGATTGATAGTAGACTCCGCAGTTGTATAATGGATACGCGTGCCTACAGAGGTCCCAATCTGGAAACAGACCACTATTTGGTAGTAAGGCGATATAGGGGTCTGTTTAAGAAGTGGAGACATTGGCGACAGCGTGTTCCATTCGGAGAGCTTGAAAGAATAAAGGGCGAAAAGTTGCAAGATCCGAGTACAAGGAGTATGTATGAGATTCAGGTTCGAGATAGGTTGGCGAAAGTGAACCTACCGGACTTGGATGTAGACGAATGTTGGAAAGCTTTGAAAGATAGTATGATGGTAACCGCGAAAGAAGTATGTGGTAGTGCAAAACTGTGCAAGTCAATGGAAGGTGATGCATGGTGGGATGATGAAGTGAAAGCTGCGATTGAGAGAAAGATTTCTTCTTTCTCTAGCATGGCTAGACTATGTATCATGTTTGCAAGCGAATGGTGGTATGAAAGACAAGAAGAAAGAATTGTATCGTTGTTGTAAGAATGCCACTAAAACCTTAGTGAAAGAAAAGCGTGAAAGAGAATGTTTGAAAGCGGAAGAGAGACTAGCGAGCAACTTCGAGGCAAACACCAAACTTTTTTGGAGGGAGGTGAAGAAGTCTAGGAGTTGTTCGGCAGCCTCCAGAATGAATAGGATTAAATCTAAGGACGGTGACATTCTTACAAGCACAGAAAGCGTGTTAAAACGATGGAGTGAATATTTTGGTAATATGTATGATGCTGTTCAGGACGCTGCCTCCGTCTCTGACTCAGTTTGTGATTCAGAGACGGTGGAAGCATGCCAGGACATTACTATGCAAGAGATCGTATGGGCGATAAGAAGTATGAAAAATGGAAAGGCTGCGGGAATAGATAAGGTGACTGCTGAGATGATCAAATACGGCGGTCCTGCCGTCTGGGACTCTATTTGGGTCCTCTGCAATACATGGTGGAGGACCGGTAGAGTACCCGAAGACTGGCGGCGCGCGGTCATCGTGCCCTTGTATAAAGGCAAGGGCTCACGTATAGACTGCAATAGCTAAAGGGCCAACAGTTTGATCAGCTTAGCATCGAAGGTGTATGGTAAGATCATTGAAAGGAGAATGCAAGGGAAGTCCAAGGGAATGTTGTGGGAGGCACAAGGGGGTTTCAGATCTGGAAGAGGATGTATGGATCAAGTTTTCTCAGTTCGCAACATCGTAGAGAAGCATCTGGCTGTCGGCCAGAAGGTTTTCTGCGGTTTTGTGGATTTGGAGAAAGCGTTTGATAGAGTCGTACGAAAGAAACTTTGGGATATTTTACCCAGTTATGGGATAGATGGGCGTCTGCTGAGTGCTTTGCAATCCATGTACTGGGATTGCAAAACATGTGTGCGGGTGGACGGCAACATATCGCCCTGGTTCGATGTCAATATCGGCGTCAAGCAGGATTGTGTGTTATCAGCTCGTCTGTTTATTCTATATCTAGATAAGTGTCTCCAAAGATTGAGGTCATTGAATATGGGAATGCGCATAAGTGATCTAGTGATTGTAAAAGTCTCATTTCGTAGCATTTTTATGCTTTTAACATTTTGCTGTCTCCTGCTAAAAAGGGAGGGAAACAGGATGTATTTTCCTACTCCTCCTATATACTTCTGATTAAGTTCGTTGCGGGATCCAAGACAGCTTAGATTTTCCCCAGGGCACCCTGAGCTCGCCCTTGTGGAAAAATTTCTCGGATAAAAGTAGGTAAATAACTTACAAAGTGAAAGTAACAGTTTATGAATGTTTATTTTTATTTAAAAAGTCGGAAAAACTCTGAATTTGATATAAAAATTCGGAGTAATTCCAAAATTTCGGACTCTTCCAGAAGAGTTATTCAGTGTTAATAAATCTTTCTGCCGTGCAACGTTTATGGGTACTAAAAGAAATATATTAAAAGTTATTAATACTACGAAAGTGTAATAAAGGGGGAAAAAATATAACTAATACTTCCCCGGTTTTCCGTTTAAGAATTTGAAACTTTCTTCTTTGTTTAAAAAAAGGTTACCGTTACTGTCGATCAATATTATAAACTTTGTTTCTTCAATTTTTGATAATTATTATTAAAATCTATTATATCACAACGTTATTTGCCAATTATTATTTTATTGTACTTTTATTACATAAATATATTTATAAATTAAGTAAAAATTAAAACAGCTGATCTAATTAGCTTTTGACAGGTTGAGTCAGTGTTGCCAGTGAAAAAGTCAATCTTTCGTCCTTAAGAGCATGTGTCAGAGGCCTAGTAGCATATCAAAGCAGTCAAGAATAACGACGTTAATAAGTCGGCGATTGCTAAACATCTACAGCTGTAGTCGGGCCGTAATCACTGGATGGAATTTCATAGGCCACGCGTATTTTCGACAGAACGCCATATTACATTCCACGGCTAGTGAAAGAAGCCATTGAAATCAAAAAACATCCAAATTTCAACCGGGAAGACGCACGTAGTACGTCCTTGATAAGTTTTCTTGGCACGTATTGATTTTTGAAAAGCTGTATATTTTGGAAACGATGATCGATTTGATCTTTCAAATGGCATTCAACTCAATTTAAATATTGCTTTAGCTAAAAAATCGGTAGGTTCAAAAATTTCGAAGCAATGTCAAAAAAACATTTTCGTCTATGATAGATCCCAAACAAATTTACCGATTTTTATCCAATTAACGGTACTTGGCGCAGTTTTTAAAGGAGAAACGATGATAAGATTTTGAAGTCAATCGGTATATTAGCCTGAAAGTTATTTCCAAAATATTAAGTAACTTTGCTAAAGAAAACGTAATTTTAATATTTGAAAAGTTGTAACCTTTGAAAATAAGGTTCGGTTTTGATTTTTAAAAGGGCATTCGACGTAATTTTTATAGTATTAAAATATCGTAGAATACCAAAAAATAATTGGTTGAAATATTTCGAAGTACTATCTAATTACAACATTTCATTAAAACCAATAGAGCTGTTTTGGAGAAACAATTCAATAATACATGAATTACTCGTTTGGATGGAAATGGAGTTTTCACCATATGTCCGCGTTTTGTGGGCTTAGGAACCATTTTCGACTATTTTCGCGATGACGTCAGTATGTCTGTATGTATGTGTGTGTGTGAGTGTGTGTGTGTGAGTGTGTGTGTGTGTCAACAACTCATAAGTTTTGAACGCCTGGACCGATTGAAACGCGGTTGGTGGCATTCGATTGGATTCCGCTCAACTTATACTTCCTGAAATTTTGTACCAAATGGGCCTAAGAGATTTTGAGAAATTTTGAAAATACCCTAAACAAATTGTGACAAAACAATTTTTTTTTAATAACTTCCAGATTAATGTACCGATTGAGTACAAAAACTATTCCTCAAAAAAATACATCTAATGCATAAATTGCCTCAAAATCAGTTTATTCGTTTGGAAGTAATCGTTGACGAAAATTTTGAAAAAAGTGTTATTTCGACATAACTTCGAAATATTTCAACCAATTGTTTTTTGGTATTCTACGATATTTTAATACTATAAAAATTACGTCGAATGCCCTTTTAAAAATCAAAACCGAACCTTATTTTCAAAGGTTACAACTTTTCAAATATTAAAATTACGTTTTCTTTAGCAAAGTTACTTAATATTTTGGAAATAACTTTCAGGCTAATATACCGATTGACTTCAAAATCTTATCATCGTTTCTCCTTTAAAAACTGCGCCAAGTACCGTTAATTGGATAAAAATCGGTAAATTTGTTTGGGATCTATCATAGACGAAAATGTTTTTTTGACATTGCTTCGAAATTTTTGAACCTACCGATTTTTTAGCTAAAGCAATATTTAAATTGAGTTGAATGCCATTTGAAAGATCAAATCGATCATCGTTTCCAAAATATACAGCTTTTCAAAAATCAATACGTGTCAAGAAAACTTATCAAGGACGTACTACGTGCGTCTTCCCGGTTGTAATTTGGATGTTTTTTGATTTCAATGGCTTCTTTCACTAGCCGTGGAATGTAATATGGCGTTCTGTCGAAAATACGCGTGGCCTATGAAATTCCATCCAGTGATTACGGCCCGACTACAGCTGTAGATGTTTAGCAATCGCCGACTTATTAACGTCGTTATTCTTGACTGCTTTGATATGCTACTAGGCCTCTGACACATGCTCTTAAGGACGAAAGATTGACTTTTTCTCTGGCAACACTGACTCAACCTGTCAAAAGCTAATTAGATCAGCTGTTTTAATTTTTACTTAATTTATAAATATATTTATGTAATAAAAGTACAATAAAATAAAAATTGGCAAATAACGTTGTGATATAATAGATTTTAATAATAATTATCAAAAATTGAAGAAACAAAGTTTATAATATTGATCGACAGTAACGGTAACCTTTTTTTAAACAAAGAAGAAAGTTTCAAATTCTTAAACGGAAAACCGGGGAAGTATTAGTTATATTTTTTTCCCCTTTATTACACTTTCGTAGTATTAATAACTTTTAATATATTTCTTTTAGTACCCATAAACGTTGCACGGCAGAAAGATTTATTAACACTGAATAACTCTTCTGGAAGAGTCCGAAATTTTGGAATTACTCCGAATTTTTATATCAAATTCAGAGTTTTTCCGACTTTGTAAGACTTTTTTCGACTTTTTAAATAAAAATAAACATTCATAAACTGTTACTTTCACTTTGTAAGTTATTTACCTACTTTTATCTGAGAAATTTTTCCACAAGGGCGCAACTCAGAGGTTATCAGGACGGTTGCCGCTGTTGATTCTGGTTTACAGAAGTTACAGTGGTGGGAACGAGAGGTGGGCCTATCAAAAAAAAAAAGTGATCTAGTGGTGAACTGCCTGCTTTATATCTGCATAAAGCAGGCAGTTCACCACTAGATCACTCATGCGCTGTACTTCTAGGCTCAACTCTATCTGAGCTGCAAACACTGGTCGCAGTCATGAATGAGGATTGTAAGAGTATGGGCTTACATTTGAATGCGAAGAAAACTAAAGTTTTAGTATTTGAAAGAGAAGCAACCAGAACGGACGTAAGAGTTGTGGTAGATGATGTAGTGCTAGAACAAGTGGATGAGTTTGTATATCTTGGATGTGCTTTTAGCAGGGATGGAAGGTACACCGCAAGTGAATGGAGCGTTAGAGAGATTACTTAATAGCACAATTTTAAGTCAGGGTGCCCGTCTAGCCCTGCATAATCATGTGCTTATCCCAACGCTATTGTATGGAAGTGAGAGTTGGGTATGTCAGAAAGGGCATGAAAGTAGAATCAACGCGGTTGAGATAAGATCGCTAAGAAAAATATGTGGTGTGACACTCGCGGACCGGGTTCGTAATGTCGAAGTGAGAAAGAGGTTAGGTTTGAAAGAAAGTGTCGGTGTAAAGATGAGAAAGGGCATGCTCCGTTGGTTCGGACATGTAGAAAGAATGGTAGATGAAAGGTTAACAAAACAGATATAAAATGCGAATGTGGAAGGATGTAGGTACCGGGGAAGACCAAGACTGACATACCACGATCAGATTGATCGAGTACTGTCCGAAGGTGGTGTCAAGAGTCTTCGCAACCGGCGTGTGTGTATGAAGAGAGTGTTGAATGTGGAGGAAGCGAGACAAGCCTGCAAGGATCGTGATGTACGGCACTCGGTTCTCTCTGCCTACCTCGTAAGGGATCTGGCGTGAAGATATGTATGTATGTTCCAATCACGATTCATGTAGACTGTGGTTCCAACTCTATATTCAAATTCAAACTCTCTTTTTTATATCATAAGATAGTAAACAAGCAGATGGGTCTCCTGATGAAAAGAGTCAACCATCGCTTATAGACACCAAATATGTTAATGGTGCGTTGCTATCTTGTGGCGAGGTCTAATGCCACATGCATAAGTTTACCGGCTATCTGACCCTTCAAACCGGAACACGACAGTGACCAGTACTAACGCTATTGCGGCAGGAATAGGTAAGGCGGTGGTATCAGACCCCGGTGAGCCGATGCAAAACTCTACCACCTAGTAGTCACGATGGCAATGACGTGCATAGCCACTCAGTCGCCTTTTACGACCTGCCTGGCAGAACGGCAGTTGGCTTATTCTGCAACGGAGCCCGGGACCAACACAGGGAATAGTTCTCTGAGCCTAGAGTAATTTTCAGCAACCGAATAGGTTACTGAAAATGACTCTATGTTGGTCCTACAAGAAAATAATATCTACACGTAAAATTGTTGTGCCTGTTTGGAAGAATAGACCTGCCTTTTACCCCTGCCTGCCGCAAAATCGACAATATTTTGCAGCGTCGTGTTATGTTTTGAAGGACAGGTCATCGGTTAACTTTAACCGCCAAACCGGTAAATGATGATGACTAAGAACTAATGTTTTAATCTTCATATAACTCTATATTATATACCATTAAGGAATCTGTTAGATGTCATACTTTTTTTATCTTATTGTTTATTTTTATTTCCAAAAGGGGTCAAATTTTCTCCAGTCTCCATACCGCTGGCTCGTAATGGTCGATACCGTAGAGAAGCATATACATACATACCTATGGCAAATTCCATTACCAATTAACATCGATTTTGTTGTTGCGGAACGAGATTCTCATGAAACTTTTGTCTTAACGGAAAGTAAGTATCATGTTTTTTTTATTATCGATAGGTAAGCGCTTGACTTCGATCTCGCCTGATGGTAAGCTAAGATGAGGCCTAAGATGGAACGCGCTACCTTAGAAGGTACCTGTTTACTCTTCTCTTGAAGATCCCCAGATTGTACTCGTCCGGGAACACAGACTCAGGAAGCATGTTCCAGTCCTTTGCGGTTCGAATGAAGAATGTTGAGTCAAACCGCTTTGTCCGGGTACGTGGAACGTCCACCATATAACGATGCCTAGAATCTGTGCGCCTCGACGATCGGTAGAAAAATGGGGATGGCGGAATTAAGTCGTGCAATTCCGCAGCGAGTGCGCTGCGTATCCAAAGTGTATCCGACAAAAAACCGATAAACTAGCCACTCTGCGGCGATGAGCGAGGATCTGGAGTTTTTTGCCTACCAGATAATCGTCGTTTATGAGCCTCTTGGCACGCCTCTCTATCGCCTCAAGTGTCACCAGCTAGTATTTAGCGGATTCATCCCAGAAGTGAGAGCAGTATTCCATGCACGAACGGACTTGTGCTTTATAAAGGTTGAGCAATCATGTACAGCGGATGTATACTTCTCAAGGCAAGCGTTGACGCTCAGAAACCTGGGGGAGGCGGAACTCTATGAATAAGTTTATCAGCTGCCTTACTCTCAAAACTGGAATACGACAGTTAAAAGTTGTAGTTTTTTTTTTGTTTTATATTATAAGATAGCAAACAAGACACCAAATCCTGCCTATAGACACCAAAGGTGTTAATGGTGTGTTGCTATCTTGTGGCGAGGTCTAATGCCACATGCATAAGTTTACCAGCTAACTTACCCTCAAAACCGGAACACGACAGCGACAAGCACTGACGCTATTGCGGCAGGAATAGGCAAGGCGGTGGTACCAGACCCGGGCGAGACAATGCAGAACTCTACAACCTAGTAGCCACGATGGTAGTGACTCGCATAGCCAATCGGTCGTCTTTTACGACCTGCCTGGTAGAACGGCAGTTGGTCTATTCTTCAAAGGAGCCCGGAACCAACACGTAATGCTATAGCGACAGAAAAAAATAAGCCGGTAATACCAAATGCGGGCAAGGCGTTGCGGAACGCTACTGCTAACCTAACAGCCGCAGTAGTAGCGACTTCTTTGGCTAATCGTTTGTCGTAACATTTTGTCTGATCCAGGAATCGAATCCGATATATCTTGATCTTAACCGAACCGACTGACCGCTCGACCACTGAGGTAACTTATGCATGTTAATTATTACAGTATACAAGCCATTTCCCAATGCACCCACTCAAACCAAGCCCTGGGGATACTTCAATGGCAGTCTAGTTGAAACACGCACCAACAGGGAATTGTTTAGAAGAAGGAATAATGTCATGGGACACGCTCTAACCATGTCTAATGTAATTCAAGACAGCAATACTACCATGTATCATCTTCCTAAAGAAGATAGATTGTATGTTATGTATATTTTTCATTATCTACTATACTTAAATTATTTAGCCTATCTCAGAAACAGCACTGCAATTTTGATGTAGTATTTAGTTAAAGTTGTGTTTGTTAAGTTTCCTCATAGAGGTTGAATGTTTGAAGATTGTACGTTCTGAAAGAGGATGTTCAGTACCCGATTCTGAAACTAAATATGTAGGAAAAAAATGATATTTAAATTTTGAACCAATTACTAATAAAAACATAAAGTATGGACTCTTGCGGATTGAAGTTCATTGTTTAGAAACAGCAATTTGTCGCCGCTGTGTATCGCCATTTATTGAATTCATCTGTAACAAAAATGTGATAAATGAAGAACCGCTCTACCGATTTTGTACAAACTTCACATAAACCATCTACTAAATAGTCCGAACAAATCCTAAACATTTGGTTTGGATAGGTGAGCCCCTTCTTGAGTTATAAAATTACAACGAAAAGTGGCATTGATTTTTATATATAGATATAAGAAGATGAACATTATTACACTAATTTCGTTGAGGTTTACTATATAGTCAAGCAATATTCTCATCTTAATATCCGAAACTACTAACCGATTTCAATGAAATTGTTTTTACCTGAATTAATCTACCCACCCCCTCTCAAGTACCCCACCAAAATATTCAATACAAGTAATGTGTATGGCAAAACAACGTTTGCCGGGTCAACTAGTTTTATTAAATTTTTACTGGTTACATAATATGTCCATTAATAATCATGGCCTTCAATATGTACACTCTTCTACCAGTCAATCTGTAGGTATTGTTAGATATTTATTAGTACCTATTGAATTTCTCGTCGAAAGTGCACACAAATATTTTTGTTAGCTATCCGTTTTCAAGCTAATAATACATCATATTTATGTAACAAGACGAGTAGTGACTAACTTGCAGCTTAGGTATGTCCTTACTACTTATATTTTAATCAATGCGCTATTCCGAAATTTACAGCACTACCACTAGTGACATTTTATACACTTCCATAAATATTTGTGGTTGCCAATTAACGATTTTTTGAAATGGCGTTTTATGTGACCATAAAAAAGTTTGTGTTGCTTGTATATTAGTTGAATATTTTTATTGATTTATCTTTTAGTAGAAGAGCGGAGTTTCCAAATATTGGCACACATATTTGTAGGTGTGTCTCAAGTAATGATTAATATTTAATTTGCTAAAAAATTAAAAGCGAGTTGTTTGTGTTAGATTAAGTTTCGAAAAATCGGTTTAAATATAAAAAGGCGTTTGCTTCGTTACTTGGCCAAATTAAAAGAATGGTAGAAGAAAGTGTCACAAAACATAAGTGACGTAAATATTATTCGTCACAAAACACAAATGTTGTGTATCACGGCAGACCAAGACCGATGTTCCATGGTTGAATTATTCAATTGCTCTTCGAAGGTGACCTCACAATTTTCCGAAACCTTGTATTCATAATGTCGAGATATATGAATGTAATAAACTAAGCCATGGCACTCTCTGTAAGGAACTTGGTGTACAAGGCTTCTTAGGCTTCGCGTGATCAAGAATTTTCAAAATTACGTTTGAAAAACAAGTTGCAAGACGCAAGGTAAAAGCAGAGTAAGAAGGTCAAGGTACCCTCTACGAAGCTAGTGGAGAAAAATTTTAATACTAAGAGGTTTTATTCCAATGTGACCGCTTTTCAGTACTAAGTTGAGACGATTTGAAGTTGAACCGTTAACCGATTTTTTTACTGGAGACTCAAATGTCTATTATAACTGATTATACCTATCTCTACTACCTACCTGGTTCCAACAAGGTTATGACGTTAGTGATATTTATTAGCCTTCTCTCTCCGTTGACGAGATTCCTAGCAACAAGGCAATTATCCTAAACACGGGGATAGGGGGATTTTTTGCGGCCGATCGCTTGCAATTGTTGTCAGCCTATCACCAGCAAAAACTTGTATCCCTTATAAAAATAAGGGATAAATTAAGCCTCACATAGACTATTGTTATAATCTCTGGACTAGAGCTTCCCAATAATAGTTTAATTTTCTTGATCACATACAGCGTAAATCTGTCCAAATTAAAAAGAGTAATGATATTTCTAATCAGCTGTATCCTTTTGTATTCCGTAAAAGTGTAGGTTCGCTCTTCATTTTCTATTACATCTCTCATAGGTTGTGTGTTCCAGCGAATTGTTTGGTTTAGTTACTATCGCTAAATTTCATCACCGATATTGCGTCAAGATTCAAAGTTCCACCCTTACCGCTGTGGTATTCGGAAACCTACAGGCGTGCAAGTATCGAGTATTACCTGAAAATTTTGGCTACGGTTGTGTGTTCCAGCGGGGTTTTTCCCAACTGTTACGACTTAAGATTTTTCTATAAAAAGCTTACTCATTCTTAAAATGCCAGCAACACAATTCCTTTGGTATTGCGGATGTCCAATTGAGGTGATTATCACCAACCAACAGATAAACCTCCCCCTCGTTTGGACACTTTATCAACAAATCTTCATTGATTTGCTTATTTTATAATTAAGCAGTTGTAAATGAAATGTTTTTACGAAAACACACGTTCAGCGACCGGAATAGATAAGGTAGGTAGACCGGATACTTACCAAACCTGACGAGACGTATCTACTTGCGTCTGCTGACATTTGGTTTATTTTGCCACTATCGCAATGCAAATTACCTGAGAATATTTATTTTAAGGTTACTGCAATATGACGCCCACGCAAAATTAAATTGGATAGCATTCCGCATGGTTGCTGATATGATAAATGCAACGCCACGTTATATTTTCAACACACGATTTGGATATTTTGACAATGGTGTAATGACTGGAATGATAAAAGATATCGCAGATGGGAAGGCGGACTTGGGTACGTGAAGAACGGTGTGAATTAACTGCGACTTTTTATAATCTATATTTTCCGTGGTCACGACATCACGCGTGGGAGGACGATTTCACTAATTCTTTTTTATTGTGTATGTAACTGTCAGAAGGTTCTTATAAAAGAAAATATTAAGAAAATTGCTCGGAAAGTTAGAAAAGTTAAGAATATTTAACTGGTGGGAGGGGTGCGCTGTGCCGCGCTCCCGGCTGCATGGGTACTACCATCTTGCTTGTTTCTCCCGTGAAACAGCTTCGCTGTATTTCGCAGAGAGGATATAGACAAGCAGTGTAATTACTGGCACCGAGACTTAACATCTTATGTCTCAGGATAGACAACACATAAATGAGTTACCTGGCCTAGTTCTCGGTAAACTAATTTATGTTCATTGGCGACGTTGACCACTTACCATCAGGTGGAATCTGCCAGTTTGCCTATCCAACTAACATAAAAAATACACAATATACAGTTCAATGCCTTTTCGGCTGCCTGGAAGGACAATCCTGTATACTTATATAAATTACGTGTCACGTTGTTTGTCCGCTATTGTTTCCTAATATGTATGGCAAAACAACGTTTGCCGGGTCAGCCAGTAAGTAATAAAACTTAAAACAACAGACCCTTTGCTTTACCTCTGCCTGGCTCAGACACTTCAGACTTAAAGCTCAAAAAATATACAAATTAATTCATCCTCAAAGTGTTTAAAGTTTTATCCTATACTATAAATAAGTAATTTTTATGTATATTTCTTCCCGTGTTGGTCCCAGGCATTCCCCGTGTTGGTCTCGGGCTCCTTTGTAAAAAAGGCCAACTGCCGTTCTGCCAGGCAGGTTGTAAAAGGCGGCCGATTGGCTGTACGAGTCACCACCATCGTGGCCACTAGGTGGTAGAGTTCTGCAGTGTCTCGCCCGGGTCTAGTATCTAGTCTTACCTACTCCTGCCGCAATAGCGTCAGTGCTTGTCGATGTCGTGTTCCGGTTTGGAGGGTAAGGTAGCCGGTAAACGTATGCACGTGGCATTAGACCATCTGCTTGTTTGCTATCTTATGTTATAAAAAAATTGTATGTAATTGGATTTTTTGAAACAGCTCTGACGATTTTGACGAATTATTGTATTAACAATAATCTTTAATTATTAAAACTGATTTAGGTAAGTGTCGTCTTCGTGATAATCAAAAACTACAACAACCGACTTCCTATTTCCTGTATCTCTGAATTCTGCATCAAATCTTCCTCAATTTATAATGGGACCACACGAGAATTATACCTACCCTCCATAACAAAAAAAAAAAAATTCAAGCTCGGAACATAAAAGACCAAATTCTGAGACAAAAAATGATGTGGTGTCGCGGGACACCAGGTAGGAACGAACTTCCTTCGGCTAAACGGCACTACTCGCTTGTGTACGCGACTGTCGCGCCTGCGCACGTCTCATTTAACGCTTTTATTCCACGTATTTTTCTTACGGTTTTACTATCACATTTTTTTCAGTTCGGTCGCGCAGCAAAATCCCTATCCCCTCCAAGCCTGCCGTAAAGAACTTCGTTCCAAAAAAATTAAACCGTTTGACCCTGCAGACCATCTCTGAAACATCTCGCTTAATTGAGATATTTTAAGTTCAAAAAGAGTAAAAACTCATTTTATAGAATTTTCGGTTCAAACATCTAACTTGTTAAAAATGATAGTAGGTATATTGATTTTTGAAAAGCTGTATATATTTTGGAAATGATAATCGATGTTGATCTTTCGAATAGTATTCAACGCATTTTTTAAGATCTAAAGTGTGGTCTTAGCTACATAATCGATAGGTTGAAAAATGTCGAAGTAATGACAAAAGAGAGAGAGAGTAGGATCGCTAGAAACTCCACCATTAAAGCGGTCTAAAGAAAAAGCAATTCAGAGAATTAGGATAGGTATCTACATAATCGATACATTTTACTATGCGATCCTTGAAAACTTATGATTATGAAAAATTATGATTATGATTTACCTACTTCATTTTAGGCTCGAACTGTTACCCGAACAAAGATCGTATGAAGATAGCTACTTTTACCGATTGTATAGCACGTTTAGAGGTTAAATTCATATTCCGTCAGCCTCCACTTTCCTACATCTGTAATATATTCACTCTGCCTTTCTCCTTTAACGTGTGGCTCGCTATTTTGCTGTTTGTTATAATTTCTAGCATCGTAGTGTATGTAGCTAGAAAATGGGAGGCCTACTCGTATAAGGTTAGTATATTACTTTTACTAATGTAACTAATGTACCTATAACTACGAGTGTAACTAACTTTTACTAACGTGTGTACCATATTTAATGCAATAAATAAGTAAAAAACACTAAATTTAATAACAAATATTGTTGAGAGTGAAACTAATTTTTGAGAGACATAAAGAATAATAGGCATACCACAGGGTGACATACTTGGTCCTATTACGTTTATAATATACAATATGTAAAAAAGGATAGAATGGTATGCTTAATTCCTAGTCAAAAAATTCTGTGCGCTGAAACTAATATTAAATAACGAAAAATTCAGCTATTATAAACATAAAAACAGTATGCGAATAATGAGATGTGACTGAGTTGGACGTTTCAATCCACGCCATGTTTGCCGGGCTCTAATGAAGACGAGAGCATTAATTCATGATAAGTAAGCAACATTCTCGTAAACTTACGCGGATATTTACATTTTTTTATATAATATAATCGCCTCTGTGGTCTAGTGGTCTGGCGTCGGTGTTGAGCACATGAGCTCCCGGGTTCGATTCATGGATCGGGTATTTTAAAAATGTGTTTTTTTCAGTTTTCTGATAAAAAGAACTTTGCTTGGGACTGGATAAGTGCCCGGGTGGCGATAGGCTAACCACCTATCACATTGTGTGGGAATAAGTATCTTCGAGGGTGCAATTATTGTATCTCTGTCTACCTCTTCATTTTTTACCTACCTTATTACCTTTGTTTAAAGATATAAAAAGGCACTAGTTTTTTTATATATCTTTTATATCTCAAAAATGAAACACAAAAATGTTTTTAAAAACATACTTGTAATAATTACTCAGAATTCAAATAATAATTAATTATATTTTTACAGGATCAAGCACAACATAATATAGCAGATGTTGTATTTTTTGCAGTAAGTGCTTTAAGTCAACAGAGCTGTTTTACTGAAGCGAAAAAGCTATCAGGTCGGTATTTAAGTTTTAACTGATAGGTGAATATATGTAATTAGAAGGTGAGTGTTAGATCTGTTAACACCCAACTTAAACTAATATCAAGATGGACTACGTTAAAAAGTGGCATACAGATACAGAACTTGACTGAATCCTGATGGAAAGAAACAACCATCATCACCTATAGACATCACAGATGTTAAAGGTGCGTTGCCCTCCGTGTGGTAGCCGGTGGCGTAGTAATGTCACATTCATTAGTTTACTGGCCACCTAACCTTCTAAATCAGAACACAATAGGGAAAAGCATTAACGCTATAGCGACAGGAAAGGCGGTGGTACCAGGCCCAGGCAAGAGGTTGCAGAACTCTACCACCTAGTCATAATGATGGTATGGTAGTGACTCGTACAGACAATCGTTCGCCTTTTAAGAAGTATGTGACAAATGGCAGATGGTCTAACTTTTAAGGACCAACACGGAGGACACTACAGTGAACGTTTCTTTAAATGATCGCGTTAATTTGTCGTATGCACCGTGCATACGCTTTACGGTTTTTTAACTGATAGCGATATAGTGCCGCTAATAGAACTCTATATGTATACTTTCTATTTTTTCAGGCCGATTAGTCATATGGTTGATCTTCTTAGCCATGATGTCTCTTTACACCGCGTACAGTGCAAATATTTTAGTTCTTCTGCAATCTCCTTCCACGTCTATCAAAACATTGGAACACCTAAGAAATTCTAAGATGACCATCGCTGCACTCGATATCGATTACAACTATTTCGTGCTTAAGGTTTGTTTCAAGAAATGAGGAAACGGTCCTCTCATTTGGTTTTTGTGAAAGTAAGAGTTATACAATCACACCTAATTTTTTAAACGGATTTGTATGTAATTAGTTAGGTTAGTATATGTAACAGCGGTCTTGTGGTCTAGAGGTTAGCTAATTCGGCTCAGATAATTTTTAATTTAAATGAATGATCTTCGAAAAAGCATCATCGCATGCATTCATCGCACGCATGCGCGATCAGCAAATTCTTTCCATTAAGTGTTGAATTAAAAAGCATTTAGTAAAAGAAAAAACTGCATCTTATTCAAAGTTTTAGAATGGTTAAAAAGTAGCAATCAAAAAATTAACTTGACCAAAATAAAAAATGCCTATTTGGATAAATTCAGTAGATTTAATTTAAAATTTTTAGAGTCTAAAAAATGTGTAATGTCAGTCAGATACATTCTCGCAAACCACTGTTTCAAACTCTTAAAATACAAAGTTTACTATATGTCGTTCAGTATTAGGGAACTCATATACTTATTTAAATCAGTGTGACGCTTTGCCAAAAAAATGCATATAATTGTACCTATGTCAATTTATATATAGTTCCATAATCATAATAATATAAATATTTATAATAAAAAATATTTATTCACATTATATTTTTTCTGTTAGCAGTTCAAAAGCTGTTTGATTTGCTAATAGAAAAAACATAATGTGAATAATTATTAGGCGATAAATTAAAATGAGTAAGGTATTTTTGAAGTGAAAGCTTCTTTAGCCGCATTAGACGATTTTTGTCAGGGGAAAATCAAATAGATTCGCGTTAGCAACATGCTATCCTGCGACGAGCGAACAGGAAACATGTTACTTTGAAATCAATGGGGTTAATCAATGGTTCGAATCTTAATGGGGACAATTTAGTATTTATTTCATTTGAATTTAAAACATTTATCAAAAAACAAGGATACAAAAAATTGAAAAAAAATTAAATAAGAGGTGGGAGAAGAGAGAGGAAGTGGGGAAAATAGGATAGGGTTGGAGGATTAGGGTGAGGAAAGAGAGGAAGAGATAGGGGGAGAAGAGAGATAAGGGGAGAAGAGAGATATGGGTAGGAAGAAATTGATGAAGGGGGAGATTAGGGTAGGAGGGAGACAGGAGTGAAGGGAGAGACATGATTAAGGAGGGGGTTTATTGGGAGGAGAAAGATAGGAAGTGAGGGATGGGGATTGGGAAGATAGTGGGAGGGGGTGATAAAGGGGCTGATAAACGGTAAGGGAAAGTATGGGGAAGGTAGCGATAGTGTTAGGGGTGGTAAGAGGAAGGTAGCAGGAATGTAGGGGGAAGGTAAGTTAAAGGTTGTGGGTAGGTAGGGTGAAGGCAGCGGAAGGTAAGAAGAAGGTATAAATGTATGTATATTATATATATATATATATATATATATATATATATATATATATATATATATATATATATATATATATATATATATATATATATATATATATATATATATATATATATGTATATATATATATATATATATATAAAAATGGGGACTGCCGACAGAAATGAAAGCTTGAAATTTACAAGCAAAGATTTATACCTTATATATATTATACATTGTATATTTTTTAATACGCCTGCCTCCAATTTTTGCGTAATTTAAAAATGTATTTATTGATAGGTACAGATTCCCTTAAGATGCAGTTTACACTTTAGACCAAGTTTTGACGAGAAATCAAAATTTTCCAACTTCTAATTTTTCATATTATAAGGTACCTTTATTTAATTAAATGGTACCATTAGATAGTTTAATCTTTTAAATATTGCCTCAATGAAACAGATTTTTTAATCATCAATTGTATTTCTCATAATAAATGTTCTCCGAAATCAAGTTTCGACAATTACGCAAGGAAGCTATTTTTCCATAAGGTATTGCTATTGCTAGAATCAACAAACTTAATTAAAAAAAATACTAAATTACCAGAAACATCCAACAATTGAGCCTGAATGGATTACTTTTTCTTAAAATATCTATAACTATATCTAATTAATTAAGCAAATATGCCTATTTCAACGAAAATTAACGAAACATTAACTGGGTTTTTCGTTATCAAAAAATGACATTTTCTTATAGAAATTGGCATAGAATAAAACAATATTCTATTCTTATGCAAAAATAAGTCACGTAAAATAAATAATATTTATTTATTTTTTATTTCAAAAATAAATAAAAGATAATACTATAAAATCCGCTACGTCCGTGTGCCAAAATTAGTATTGCGTAGTAATAATTAAAATATTAAAAGTATCAATAATATTTTCATTTTACCAGCACTAGGTGCACTACATGGACGACGACGTCCAGCTCTCGCATCGATTAGAAAATATCTAAATTTCAGTAGGGCGATTTTGTGAAAGGCCTCTTAATAAATCTTTCTAAATGTGTATTGTAAAATTATTTTTCTTAATATTTGTAAATTACATTTGGTATAATTTGCTACATATATAATATTCTATTTTAGTGGTAAATAAAATAGACACATATTATTTTATTTACCACTAAAATAGAATAGGTATTATAATAATCAAATAAATACATTGTGTTTATATTTTAGGACCACAAAGATGATCCAGTCAGAAAGTCCATATACAAAAAGATCGTACCAGATGTTGGCAAACCTCAATTTTATGATTTTGTCGAATGCGTTGAGAAACTGAGAAAGGTATAACAAATTAATGTAGCAGAAATTTCAGTTTATTAGTGATAGCTACTATTATCATCGCGTTTATCGTTTATAATAGATACTTTTATTGGCATTTTTTTATTTTATAAAACAAGATGGCTGTTTTGATGGGAAGAGATAACCAGCGCCTATAAGCAACAAAGATATTATGTGTGAGTTGCCATCCGTGTAGTGGGTTGTCGTCACCTTACCTACAGTCTACAAAACAGGACGGTGCGAAGCATTGAGACTAATATGACGGCAATAGGTAAAGTGGTGGTAACAAACCTGAGCGAGAAGTTACAGAACTCTACCGCGTATTATTCGCGATGGTCAGTGACGTAAGTTGCCATAGGCCCTGGCCTAGGGTGGCTTAATTTTAGGGGCGTAAAATTCTTAAAGTAAATGGTTCATTTCAATCATCTCGCCCGCCATTGACGACGGTAGTGACATGATTGACCATTTGTTGGCCTCCTAATAGTCACGGTCGCGGTGGTAGCGGCACGTTTGACCGGACCAATATGGGCCAAGTTAGAAAACACATACAGCTTGAAGTTTTAATTTTCCAGATGATACTCTTCTTTGTGAAATCATGTCTATAGTTGGACATTTATTCAATACTAGCTGTTACCCGCGGCTTCGTTCGTGCATATTTACTTTAGAAATTATTTAACCTTTTTTTTTATAAGCTACTTCCCTTATAAAAAAAAGTCACTTAAATAATATTTAATTATTTTTTATTTCAAAAATAAATAAAAGAGAATACTATAAAATCCGCTACGTCCGTGTGATATGTGTGTAATTTAAGCGTTTTTTCAAAATTCGACCCCTGAGGTGTCGAATTTTGAAAAAAACGCTTAAATACGTAACTAATTATTTTTTGTACTTAATTCATACGAAATTTAGGAAATATGTCCAGGGAATAAAAAGTTTCATACAAACTTTTATCCCCTATTTAATCTCCTTCTGGGTTGAATTTTGAAAAATCCTTCCTTAGTGGATGCTTACATCATAAGAGAAATACGTGTGCGAAATTTCAAGTGTCTAGCCCAAGGATCTGGCCTGTGCACAAAGATATACATCAGTCAGTCACTGTTTTTATTTAAACATGCAAAAAAAAAACAGTGACAGCCAAGAGTTGTAACTTTTGTTTTATTATCATCGAAATACAGTTAAATTTTGACATCATTAATTCGCCACAATGTCCAAGATCTTTCATAAGGCATAATCGTAAACGAATCCTTAAAATATTATAATTTAACAGTATTTTTCTTTATTGGTCCATATAGGATAAACTCCTACATACATAGAAATCGACAAACCTTTGCCTTTTTATTATATATATGAAAGATTTAAAAATATTATTTAGATTACCTAATTCCCCGTTTTGGTTAGGGCTCCTAAGAAGAATAGACCAACTGCCGTTCTGCCAGGCAGGTTGTAAAATTCGAACGATTTTATATCAAATCGTTCGCATTTTACAACCTGCTTGGCTCCTGTTCCACTACCATTGTGATTTCGAGATGGTAGAGTTCCGCAAAGTCTCGCCCAGATATTTGGTGCCAACGTTTTACCTATTCCTGCCGCAATAACGTCAATGCTTGTCACTGTCGTGTTTCGATTGGAGAATAAGTTAGCTGGTAGACTTACGCATGTGGCATTTCTATCCTGTCACACGGATAGCAATCCATCATTAATACCTTTGGTGTCTATAGGCGATGGTTGACTCTTTACTTTAGGAGACCCATCTGCTTGTTTGCTTTCTTATGATATAAAAGAAAAATATTTGATCGAGCAAAATTGATTAATCAATATTGACAAAAAATTACAAATAAGGTGATCCGATTAATTTAGCTGATAAAGCTTTTAACAATTGGCAGGATTTTATTACATGCCGTATAAAAAATCGCAATGTGGTTGTAAAAATATGCTTTTAAAAAAATTAATTATTTTCAGGGATTCTTTGCAGTTCACGCCATTCTTGATACTCTTTATCGATATATAGACAGACATTTTTTAGAAAGTGAAAAGTGTGGAATAACTACAATCAGTTACATAGTCGGTTCAGATGCCTATATACCTATTAACAAATTTTCCCAATATCTGGAACTACTTCGTGTTGGGTGGGTACTTTTAATTGAAATGTGTATTGATTTTAGGTGTTCAATTAACCCCATTCGACCCACTATGTTTTTATTTTAGTAGTTGAGATAATTTATGTAGCAAACCATGTGATTGTTTTCTTTTTGATTAACAGATGGTTTTCTTGATAGAAAAAGATACTAATCGCCTGCAGAACCACCAAAGATGTTCGTGATTGACAAACACTAATGCTATTGCTATAGGAAAAAATAAATGTACTATGCGTTCCAACTAAGAATAGGATCGCGCTTATTATCAACTTCATACCGCAAGTGGGAATTAGTGATGTCAGCAAAAAAATAATTGTTCAAAAAATATTGCTGATTTACTGAAAAACAAATAACGTTTTAATAATATTATTTTCATTAATTAAAATTAGTAAAAAGCATCAGTCTAGCTGTTCATCTATAAATTATATAAAGATGTCGTGTCATTTACACAACTTACAAGTCAAAAACGACGGGGAAAATTTTGTTGCGATTTTTGTGGGTTTGGATTGTCTTTGTCCAAAATAGGCTAAAAGGTATTAAAATATAATATTCATCAATAAAATACAGTAAAATATATCAGTCTAGCCGTTCATCTAAATATACGTATATCATTACATAGTATAAAACAAAGTCGCTTTCTTTGTCTGTCCCTATGTCCTTATGTCCCTATGTATGCTTAAATCTTTAAAACTACGCAACGGATTATGATGCGGTTTTTTTAATAGATAGAGTGATTAAAGAGGAAGGTTTATATGTATAATTCAATGTATTGTAGAGAAATACTGCAATTTTTGAGTTTTCTGATGTCATGTCGTAAATAATTTTTTTTTCCGCTTACATTGCAAACGCATGCTAAACCCTACGAGATTTATCAAAATAATGTACTAAGTATTTGTACATCTTAAAAAGGTCTACATAAAACTCCGCGATGGTATATCTCTTATGGATAACCCACAATAGCATTTTTTTGTCATTTACTTTTTACGAGAAACAATGGCTTTTTTCGAAGCAATTTTAAGCAATATAGCACTAATCCTTATCCAATTATATACCTTAAATATATTCTTGATTTAATATAGATCAATATGGCTGTTTATAGCATGTAATTTAAATGAATATTTTCGAAGATATTACAGATTTAAAATGCAGGGGCATAGCGGTTCCGGGTTTAGGGGCCTGTGGCGGCGCGCGCTCGCGCGGTAACCGCCGCGCTGGGAAACGTGTTAATTTTCGGATATAGGACTGCAGCTGAAAACCAAAATTTAGTACATTTTTTTTTAAACTAAATATCACCATATAAAAATCATATCGAAGATTAGAAATAGTATTAACAAATTATTTGTTTTAGAGATTTTTTAGCCTGTTTTTGAAATTTTATTTGATCAAGTAAAGTACATTCTATCATGTAATAATTTAGCACATTCCTATATCTTCAGGTATATGATATAATTTTTTTAAAATTATTATTTAACAATTAATGTAAAAAAAAGTGATTTAGCAAACCAGTTTTTAACTTCCCACTACGTATGTAGATAAGGAAGTTACTGATTTTACCCCGATTTTCGAAAATCGAGTTTTCAGATGTCCATGTTTTGAGGTCCTAGAATCTTTTCCGACTATTTTTACGATGACGTCAGTATGTCTGTATGTATGTAATTGTGTGTGTGTGTGTATGTGTGTATGTGTGTGTGGGTGTGTGTGTGTATGTGTATGTGTGTATGTAAACATCTCATTACTTTTTAACGGCTAGATCGATTGAATCGATCGCGGTTGATGGCATTCGATTGGATTCCGCTCAACTTAGATTTCCTGAAAATTTGAACCAATTCGGTCCAGGAGATTTTGAGAAATTTTAAAAAAACACCAAAAAAAATTTTGACGAAACAGTATTTTTTTAATATTACTTCCAGATTTATGTACCGATTGAGTACAAAAACTAATCGGCTCTATTCATTTTTCATTCATTCATAAAATTACATCTAATACATAAATTGCATCAAAATCGGTTCATTCGTTTGGGAGTAATCGTTGACGAAAAATTTTGAAAAAGTGTTTTTTCGACATGGCTTCGAAATTTTTAACCAATAATTTTTTGGTGTTCTACGATATTTTAGTACTAAAAAAACTACGTCAAATACCGTTTCAAAAATCAAAATCGAATCTAATTCTCAAAAGTTATAGCTTTTCAAATATAAAAATTACGTTGTTTTTAGCAAACTTATTTAATTTTTTTTTAAATAACTTTCAAGTTAATTTACCGATTGACTTTAAAATATTTTTGTTCTTTAAAAACTGCACCAAATACCGTTAATTTAATCAAAATTGGTCAATTTGTTTGGGCTTTATCAATGAAGAAAATTAAAAATAAAATGTGATTTTACATAGCATCGAAATTTTTAAACCTATCGATTATTTAGCTAAAACAATATTTTAGATCTCAAAAAATTGAGTTGAATGCCATCATCGTTTTCAAATATACAGCAAAAATTTAACAATACTGCCATTTTTAACAAAATAGATGTTTGAACTGAAAAATCTATCCTTATATTTTTTACTCTTTTGAGCTTAAAATACCTTACTTTAGTGAGAAGTTTCAAGGATGGTCCGTAGGGTCAACCATTTACACATTTTTTCCCGTTTGTCCAGATGCCTCGCCTTAATAAATCGCAGGGTCAAACCTTCAACGTTGCAGGCTTAGATTTGAGCGTTGACTGTTTTTCACATGGCCAACTTTATATCGCTCTTTCAAGAGTAACCACTAAAGAAAACATGTTTGTATTGTCTAATGGCAAGAAAGCTGTGAACGCTGTATATTAAGATATTCTGTAATATATTAATTGTAAAAATAAGAGAAATAGGTAAAAATGTAAAAACTAAAAATGTAGTGCATATATAAATTTAGATATTTCAAAGATAGCAGGAAATCTTCATGGTATAGATAGGGAAAAGGGAATTGTTTTACTCCAAATTTAACTCGCGTGGGCAATAGGCAATAATGAATAAATCAAAACTACTGGATCGATTTTAATCATTTTCTTCCCGTGCGAAGCCGGGGCGGGCCGCTAGTATAATATAAAAGTCGTGTTACTAACACGACTTATTACTAACACGACGTTGTTAGTTACTTTACACCTTATTTTAATACATAGTTATATAATCTGATGGGAATCTAAATAAAAAATATACCAATTAGAATGAAATTAATTTTTTAAAGTATTTGTTAGATTTTTTTTGCACAACTTACTCATCACTTAGGAAGTTTTTGTAAAATGCTGAGCAATATGTCATCTTGACAGTCCTATTCTTATTTAGAACGCATAGTAGTAATGTAGTAAACCTTGGAAACTCGCGAGACTTTGCGATAGTGACGATAATAGAGAAAAATGGAACCTAGCATAGGTAGCCTCTCTTTGAAAAAGGACACGTACCAACACGAGGAAATTTACATATTTACGAGGGATTTTCAGAGCCTAGGTGCTTTTACATTTGTCTCTTCGACACTTGTTGTGTGATAGTATATTTGTTTCTCCTGAGGATGCTTATATCATGGGTTACGTGTTTTTTTATGTCATAAGATAGCAAAGAAGCAGATGGGTCTTCTGATGGGAAGAGTCAACCATCGTCTATAGACACCAAAGATGTTAATGATGCGTTGCTATCTTGTGGCGAGGTCAAATGCGTCAGCGATAAGCACTGACGCTATTGCGACAGGAATAGTAAAGCGGTGGCCAGACCCGGGCAAGACAATGCAGAACTCTACCCGAGTATGTGCTTGTAATTTTTTGCTTCTTTGGGAGAAGTGTGGTGGACATGAGTGGATACTGGATAATTGTTCCGTAGGTTCGTAAAATAGTGAAGACACCTGGTCTTCATTAACCCCATCTGACCCACTTTTTACGGACCTCTTTTACGGACCTTTGCTGAATTTATTCAATTTCATACATGACTTTGTTCGTTTCAGTATCAATGCAGAAACCATATTATGAGAGTACCCGAAGCTGCAAATTTAATTGATTTCTATTCTTAATTTAATTCTTTCCATGAGTTGATGAATTTCTGCAAATTAAAGCCTGAATCTTTAAAAAAGTTTTTAATTAATCTCTACATATACTAAATCGTAGGAAATTCAATGTATGTCCGGGGTAAACTCAAAAAGTACTGCATGGATTTACTTCATGAATATTCCTAACAGGTCGGGTCAACATATAGACTACATATCAACACGCTATCACCTACGGGGGATGAACTGTGCGGAGTAAACAAAGTCCGCGCGAACGAAGTCGCGGGCAACAGCTAGTAGATCATAATTCTTATTTAATTAGGGCGAGCTTCGCTCGCCCTACACTAGGCCACTTTCTATGCACTTTTGTGGTACATTTTACTAAAAAAATATCAGACTTTTAGGTTTGTGCTTCGACGTAGTAGTTTAAATTCATGTCTAGATATGTTATCTACCATAAAAATACCATTTTACAAACCTTAAAAAAATAGAAGATACAAATTGTTTTAAAATCTTATTACTACTAACGATATCTATTATAAAACTAACGAGTTAAAATCGATAGAAAATACGTTTTGTATTAGAATCTTATTTCTAGTAACGCCATCTATTATAAAACTACGAGTTAAAATCGATTGAGGGTAGGCGCCTCCAAATTTTGAGTCATCACTTTTTCCAGATTAGTGATACAAAAAATTAGTAAGCAAATTGTAACTAATAGGAGATTATATTAAAATTTAAATCTTGCCATCTTGATGTTTTGTGAGTTGTGATTTATAATTATGCGATTCTGGAGACAATTTTTACCTTGCGCTGCTCTTCTGTAGCACCAACTCCACTCTTGACCGCCCGGTTGGTCGAGTGGTTAGCAACCCTGACTACGCAATCGACGGGGCTCGGGTTCGATAGTCTTGTATTTATATGTGTACTTCTATGTATTAGTATAGTTGACTAATGCCCATAGCACAAGCAAATAATTTGCTTACTTTGGGGTTAGATCTGTAAGTGTAATTTGTTCCGTGAAAAAAAAAACTCGGTTTCAACTTTTCCAGCATTTAGGTACCTAAGCATTTTTTGCTACTCACTATTTTCAGCGGACTACCCAAAAAGGAGGAGGTTCCTATTTGGTCGGAATCTTTTTTTGAGTATGTTCACTGATTATTCGAAGACGCCTGAACCGATAAGGATTTTTTTTTGTTTCAGTGAGTACCTAGATACTTCTCAAGTTATTTAATTTTAATTTGACGAAGATCTGATGTAGAGTACGGGAGATACTGGAAATGGGAAATCAAATGTTTGCAAGATTTCTGCGTTTAAATTGTCTCATATTTGTATTGTATTATTAGAGCAATTTTAAATAACATGTTTAAAAATATTTTTAAAAGATTTAAAACTTTACGGAGGAAATTATAATTAATAACCGCTATTTTCAAAAATCGAGCTTTCATCAGATCTCCATGGTTTGAGATTCTTGAAACGTGATTATATTTTTCAATGACGTCAGTATATATCTGTATGTGCGCACATGATTAAATCTCTCACAGATTTTAAACGGCCTGGCTAATCGAAAAACGGTTTGCGGTGAAAGATCAAAATCAATAATCAAATTCGAAAGTTTTAAAAATAAATCAGTATCCTTTTAAACACGGTTTCAGGGATGGCTTGCAGGATCATCCGGTTTAAAGATTTTTTATTAATGATTTTTGAACTTATTAAAAGACTACTTCACAAAATAATTTTCTTTATAATTGACTGGCGGCGCGCGGTCCGATCCCGATGGCCCTTGTATAAAGGCAAGGGTTCACGTATAGACTGAAATAGCTATAGGGATATCAGTTTGATTAGCTTAGCATCGAAGGTGTATAGTAAAACATGGAAAGGAGAATGCAAGGGAAGTCCGAAGGAATGTTGTGTTAGCCACAAGGAGGGTTTTAGGTATAGATAGGATGTATGCGGGAAACAGAGTGAATAGAGCGTTAGAGAGATTACTTAAAAGCCCAGTTTTAAGTCAGGGTGCCCGTCTTGCCCTGCATAATTATGTGCCTATCCCAACGATATTGTATAAAAGTGAGAGTTGGGTATGTTAGAAGGGCATAAAAGTATAATCAACGCAGTCGATGAAACAAATAGCTATGAAAAATATGTCGCGTAACTCTCGCGGACTGGGTTCATAATGTTGAAGTGAGAGAGAAGTTATGCTTGAAAGAAAGTGTTGGTGTAAAGATGAGAAAGGGCATGCTCCGTTGGTTCGGACATGTAGAAAGAATGGTAGGTGAAAGATTAACAAAACAGATATACAATGCGAGAGATGCAATACTTAATTATTTATTTTTCTATACATTAAACGATTGTAGACTTTATTATTATAAATAAAGTCTATACATTAAAAGATGTAATTTTCATAAAAATACTTTCCTAACAATATTACTAGAAAGTATAACTTTGCGAGCCCTTACAAAGCTCTGCTTTTTGCTAGTTTTAGGAATAGATGATATATAAAAAAAAAATTTTCCTTTTGCAGCTTTAAGCGAGTCCGCGAAACCGGCATGTCGTACATCCTTGAAAAGCGGTATTTGCAAGCCAAACCTCGCTGTACCAACCAATCGTCCTTCTCTAGTGTCGGACTCATAGACATGCGTCCAGTTCTCATTCTTATGATGTTTGGATTTCTTGCTTCGATTGCGGTTTGGATTGTAGAAATTGTTGTAATCAAAATGTATGTTTACTAATTGAAATTAATGTTTTTATGCCGTAGGATAGCAAACAAGTAGATCATGAGATGAAAAGAAATAATCATCAGCTATAATTATCAAAGATGGCATATATGTATATGTGACGGCATATCACTCGTATGATATTGATACATACCTATTATATATATGCCTATCATTACAAACACACACACACACATGCGCACGCGCACGCGCACACGCACGCACGCACGCACGCTAGTGATAATACGGTGCCACGTTTTGTGTTAACATTTGTATGGACCACTACATCTATAGTTTATTTGATCTAAGACTGCGCCGTGTATCCACGTGTAGCGATGCGATGTGACCTTGTGGCTAGTGTTGTGACCTTGTCAGTGCAACTTATACCGTCCACATTTAGCGAAACATGTCTGTAGCGATGCCACGCTGTCAGGTCCGTTGTAATGTTACAAGTGGGGACGCAGCTTTACGTTTGCTTGCTGCAATATATTCATACATCCTTGTCACACAGCTACTGACCAATAACATCTTTAATATTTATAGGTGATGGTTATTTCTTTCAATCAGGAAAGTCATCTGCTTGTTTACAGTACTAAGTACTCATGTTTTAAAAATTTTCACTTATGTTTCAGAACTACACGATCGTAATTAATTTCTCATTAAAGAAACAGAAGACATTAAAAGCTAAATGGGATTGGAACGCAAAACCTGTTGAGTGGTATCTATATTTCTCGGCGTATCCATTGACCATATTATACTTACGCGTAAACCAAACTGAACTAATTTTAAAATAGTGCCTCTCTTAGTGCCTCTTATTTATGTTTATTAAAGCTGACTTATTTTTTACGTTTGCTTCTATGTGTCTTGTTATTAAGGCCCCATTCCCTAAAAACTGCTAAAACGAGTGTTGCGGTTTTCAAAATTCCTTAATGAATAAATAGAATTGCTTTCTAGAAAAATTCGGTGGTAATCTTAATGAAACTGTTAACAGTTTCACCGAGAGATATTTTCAAAATAATTCTTAGTTTTGTAGAAAAAAAATCGTAAACTTCACCCAAAACCTTAAAATCGACCTTTTCCGTTTGCAAAAATGACAGTATTTATTGGCCAACGATTTTAAAAATTTTTAGAATTATTTTTTAATAAAGAACTATATTACACTTTCACCGTCTTAGTTTTTTATTAAACGACCCTATAAAAAAGTAATTTGAATACAAATATGCTTAATATTTTTGTCCGCCATCTTCCATACAAATTTATATGAAGAATTTAATCGGTAAAATGTCAACATGATTTTTTAAAAACGTCCATCAAAAATTTCAGTATCCTCCAGAATCAAAGACGGAAGCACGTCAGTTTGAAATTATTTTCTGACGTAAATATTCCATCAGGGTGGGTTGCGAGTGTAATAAATCGCTTATGCTTACTTAAACTCTCATAAAAGTATTATTATGAAAATATTTTTAATTATTATGAAAAAAAATTTTCACAATTATTTATAAAATTAAGCCAGTAGTAAGCAACAATTACTTAAAGCTTTTTTATTTTAACAAAATAAACTACATTTTGCAACAAACCTTTCAGTAGTACTTGGTAGAGTTCCACAACGTCTCGCATGTGTTTGGTACCACTGCCTTACCCATTCCTGCCGCAATAGCGTCAATGTTGTCATTGCCGTGTTCCGGTTTGGAGGGTAAGGTAGTTGGTAGACCTATGCGTGTGGCATTGTCATTTTGCAACACGAATATCAACGGATAGCACCATTAACATCTTTGGTGTCTTTAGGCGATGGTTTCTTTTTCCATCAGGAGAGCCATCAGCTATCTTACGAATAAGAAATAGAGAAAAAAAATTGTGAATATTTATTGTTTTATAAAAAAAAACACGCTATTCAATTGTCATAAAATACGAAACAAGTGAAAGAGTATGAAATTCTAGAAATAATGAAAAACCCGGTCTCGAGACCGTCCGTATTTTTAGTAGTTATCGTGATCCCTATACAATAAATAAACACGCCCATGTAAATATTTTTTAATTTTAAACTTTTTTGTTTTGAAATATGTTCTGTGGAAATAACTACATAAAATAATTTTTAATGAATATAAATAAATTAATTAGTGTTTTCTTAATTTAGGTCGACTCATGTCACAGTATTGTTGCGAATAATCTTGCGACCAGTGTGAAGCGAAGTGACCAGTGTGTAAAACAGTGAATAAGAGAAGTCTTTTAGTGAAACAGCGTAGGCGGTTAAGTTTGGTGTTAGTACAGCGCGTGAAACCAGTGTGTATAGTGTATTTACGTTAGCTTATCAGTGTATTTACTTATTTCATCGTAGTGTATTGTACCTTAGTGTTTTAAATACACGGTTTAATATAGGTGGCGTTTTCTTAGAATTACGATTCCGAAGCACATAACAGTATAAATGAAAATTGGTGATCATAGAGGCATTTTTATTTACTAATTTACTAAAGTGCTTGATTTTGACGAATCGGAAGTGTAACACTACTTCAAACGCTTTGAGTTATGAGGCGTGCAAAATGTTTATAGTATTTTAGAGTCATATGTAATATTCAAATAACTATTTTCATAAAAAATTGTAAATTGGTTAACTCTGCAGGTCATCCCTGAAACTTTCTGCTAAATTGAGGTTTTAAGCTCGAAGAGTTAAAAAAAATAACAGTTTATAAGATTAACAGTATTTCAATTTTTTAAATGCTGGTTATTTTCAAAATGATGGTCGATTTTAATGTTTTGAAAGCCCCCAAGTAGCACGTTAAGCTGTATATAGGCTGCATTTAGGTTCATTTTTAAACTTAAAGCTGTATACGAAGCCGTACAAAGGCTGTAGAAGCGCTTCTACAGCCGATATAACACCAAAAAGGGCCCCAAGTTATACAGCTTATTGCGTTATATAGGCTGCACAATAGCTATACAAGCTGTTATAAACTGTACAATGGCTGTTATTTGGTGTATAAAGAAACTATAACACTAAAGATACTCTCTTGTAACTGTCTTGTACAGCTAAGAGTTAAATAGGCTGCACAATAGCTGTACAAGCTGGTATAGGCTGTACAAAGGCTGTTATTCGGTGTATAAAGAAACTATAATACTTAAGATACTCTCTTGTGCAGCTAAATGTTCTTAATAGGTGTTTGAAAATGATAAAAAGTAACTAATCTGTTTTTGATATTGTATAACATTATATCTGCAGACGCCATAATTAAAAATATATTAATAAACGATAAATTCTTGGACTTGGAGCAGTATTCAAGTGTGTATTCAAAGTGCAAACTCAAATTTACTGTCAAATGTAATATGTTTTCCCTCAAAATATTCACGCGCCAACGAAATAATCAAGATAACACAACTAAAACAAAAACAAAATACGGTAAGTGTTTGTGTTTAAGGTTAGAATATACAAGTATTTATGGTACAATATTGTATATAAAGGCATAATGATCATAATATAAGTTGCTTGTCAAGATATAGCTTTAGCTATTGCTAAATATATCTTTTATTTAACAATATATTTCTTTAATGTTGTTTTTAATACACAATAATGGCGGCGTTTTGTTATACAGCCTAAAGTGTATTTGGAGGGTGATATACTGCAAATAGCTGTACTGAATCTCTTTTTTGTTCTATTATACGGCTATTGGCTTTTAATTACCGTCCAAATACACTTTAGGCTGTACTAAGTCCCTATATAAATCTATTGTACAGTAATTGGCTTTTAATCACTTAACTTATGTTTAGAGATGCGTACAAAAATTTAAGAACCCTAAATACAAAATATATGTTTGTCACTTGATTTCGCTATTGTGTTGTATTGATGTCGGTCGTTTGACTTTACAACTAAACCAACTTATTGTTAACTATAACTTATGGGACATGTATTTCAATCATGTTTTACTTTATTTTTCAGGGAAATATGCCTTATAAAATAATAAAAACAATTGAGAGAAGCCAAAACCGTATTTGTATCGTACCCAGTTTGTGGGAAGATAAAGGTGAATTATAATGACCAAGAAAACAATTTGATATAACTAAGTTGATCAAGAACGAAAAATCAAGCCCTTTAAATATTGGTCTATCACAAAAATATTTTTAAGAAGAATACGTTATTTTGTGCTTGTGATTTAATATTATTAGTTCTTCAAAGAGAAACACATACTCTTTTGCCTGTAATTGTATCTAAGTATATAATATTTTTAAAACGATTGTAAGTATACATATATACAGGGTGTTGCAAAAGTGGTACAGTAAGCCGCAAGGGGGTGGCTCAGGGGGTCATTCTTAACAACTTTTGTTTAACGACTTTTGAAAATTCGCGAAAAAATATTGATTCTCCATAGAAACATTGTTGGTCACGTGACTTTTCACAATGGAAAAACAAAATTGTTTTTCGGGAATTTTCACAAATCGTTGAACAAAAGTTGTTCAAAATGACCCTCTGAGTAACCCCCTTTCTACTTACTATACCGCTTTTGTAAAACTCCGTATAGTAGCAAGTTAAAAATAAAAAAATACATATTTTCTCAGTGTAATGATTTTTATTTCTCTTTTTAACTCTTTTTTATATATTCTTTGAAGAATAGACCAATTGCCTTTCTGCCAGGCAGGTCGTAAAAGACAACCGATGGGCTATGCGAGTCACTTCCATCGTGGTTACTAGGTGATAGAGCTCTGCATTGACTCGACCGGGTCTGGTACCACCGCCTTATCTATTCCTGCTGCAAAGCGTCAGTGCTAGTCACTGTCATGTTCCGGTTTGGAGGGTAAGGTGGCCGGTAAACTTATGCATTGGGCATTAGACCTTGCCACAAGAGAGCAACGCACCATTAACATTTTTGCTGTCTGAAGGCGATGGTTGATTCTTTTCATCAGGAGACCGATCTGCTTGTTTGCTATCTTATGACATTAAAAAAAATCAGTTATTGTAAATTACCAACCAAGTAACCTTAATGAAGAAGATAAGCCTAAAAAATAATAAATCAGATAACCTACGATCACTTTTTAATGTTTTTGTTACGGAACCCTTTTCCTTGAACATTAATAAAAATGACGATTGTAGGTTTACCTGAATTAGTAATTTTTCAGCTTTATCTTCATCACGATTACTTGGTTGGTAATTTATAATATTTAAATATTCCTTTTCAATATTCCTCTTGATTTTTTCCACATGATATCAACTATGCAGATATAAAAACAGCAAACAACAATTTTCTCAGTAATACAGCCTTGAGCTGTACTATAGCTGTATATGCAGATTTTTTAACACCATTGGCTGCATAACAGTCTACAATTACGCCATAAATATTAGCTGTAGAACGGTGATTGCATATCCCATTTTACAGAAACAAGCGTTGAGTGATACTATAATAACACTTATAGCTGTAATAAATTCCCGTGCTAAACAAAATACAGCTAATGTACAGCTTTAAGGATTAAAATCAGCCTAATGAGTTACAAATTGCTTAAAGCTGTACAGTAGTGTATTAATATTCAGATATAACGCCTAAAGCTTACGCGGAACTCTAAGAAAGGCCTTGTACAGCATTAGGCTGTATATAAACTCATAAAGGTCTCTTATACCGATAAAAGCATCTTTTTACACCATTGTACGGCTGCAATAGAACTTTAAGTTCTATATGAGCTGCTTTATGGGCATTAAACATGCTTGATTGCTGCTTGGGCCATTTAATGCAATTTAGAGTCATAAATCTTTTACTAACTACAAAATTAATTGACTGAAAAACGACAAAGCAATATAAAAAAAATTGTTAAAAAAAATTTGCTATTGATGAATCCCGAAAGAATTAGTCGATTTTATCTAAGTTAAAGTTTTAGAAATCAATGGGTGTATTAGTCTGAAATTTATTTTAAAAATATGAAATTATATTTTTGTAAACAATAAAATTTTAATATTTGTAAAGCTGTAACTTTTGGAAACTTGATTGAAATTACTGTAAAACGTCCAAAAATTATTAGTTCAATTTATGGAAGGGAGGCAGTTTTTTGAGGAAAAGAGCCAATTAGATTTTGTATTCAGTCGGTACATTAACCTAGAAGTTATTTTAAAAAAATGCTATTTCGTCAAAAAAATTTTGAGATTTGATCCAAATTTCTCAAAATTTCCTAAACCAAATTGGTTCAAATCTTCAAAAAGTCTAAGTTGAGTGGAGTCCAATTGAATGCCATCAACCTAGTTTCGATAGGTAAAGCCGTTAAAAAGTAGTGCGATGTTTGCACGCACACACATACATAGACATAATGACGTCATCTTAAACCGTGAATATCTAGTGAAAACTCGATTTTTGAAAAATGAGTAATTACTATCTATATACGTAGTGGGAAATTAAAAATATTTTTTAAATTTTCTACTATGTCACTGTATTATCAAACCATTTTTTTTATTTTCTTCACATACCCTTGTATATAAAAGAGAAATTTTAAAAATTGCTTCAAAAAGTGAACCAAAAATATGCAGCCACTACACTTATATGACTTCATCCAATTTTCCCCTACATATTCGAGCAAGCGTAATAGTAGCATAATATTGAATAATAATGATGCTTCAAAATATATCCGCCAATACTTAGAAAAATTGCAATGTTAATCAAGATTTAATAAATTTCCAAACCCATAGCATTTTTTGAAGAATATTGTTGAAAATATTGTTAATAATTTAAAATGGGGTAAATAAAGAAAGCATGAGTACCGCATTAATCTACTAGTAACACTATTCAACTCAGAGCATGGGCTCCCTTGTTTCATTAAGTCAAATTTTTAATAATAGACCTATTAAATTTGGCAAATGGGGCGATGAGGGACACCACCCGTTTTACTGAATGACTAACTGGTGAGTCCTAGTAAACATAAGAATCGGTCAACATTCCGAGGTAAATTTTATATTATTTTAATTATGAAATACTTATAAGCATAGGTGCAAAGCATTTTTTTTATTTTCTTCACATACCCTTGTATATAAAAGAGAAACTTTAAAAATTGCTTCAAAAATGAACCAAAAATATGCAGTCACTACACTTATATGACTTCATCCAATTTTCCCCTACATATTCGAGCAAGCGTAATAGTAGCATAATATTGAATAATAATGATGCTTCAAAATTTATCCGCCAATACTTAGAAAAATTGCAATGTTAATCGAGATTTAATAAATTTCCAAACCCACAGCATTTTTTGAAGAATATTGTTGAAAATATTGTTAATAATTTGAAATGGGGTAAATAAAGTAAGCATGAGTTCCGCATTAATCTACTAGTTACACTATTCAACTCAGAGCATGAGCTCCCTTGTTTCATTAAGTTAAATTTTTAATAATAGACCTATTAAAGTTGGCAAATGGGGCGATGAGAGACACCACCCGTTTTACTGAATGACTAACTGGTGAGTCCAAGTAAACATAAGAATCGGTCAACATTCCGAGGTAAATTTTATATTATTTTAATTATGAAATACTTATAAGCATAGGTGCTGCTTGGATGGATTATTTAATTACAAACAAACTTTATATCAAAATAATAAAAATAACATCGGTATATAAATTACACAAATTGACTTAACTCCAAAGTAAGCAATTTATTTGCTAATTATGTGTTAATGATATGAATACATAGAAATACACATAAAACACTCAAATATGTTTAACACCCAAACCCAGATATACAAACCCTATGCTCAATATATGAATGCCTGACCCTGTGGGTAATCAAACCCGAGCCCCAATGATTGCGTAGTCAGGCTTGTTAACTATTTGAATAACAAAGCGGTCACCAATGGCTTCACTCACATTAAACAAAAACTTAAATTTAACCACAAATAAGTCATGTTGTAAGACTGTGTACTTTTATGTTACTGAATATATGTACATATATAGATACGTAAATTACTATGGTCCCTTGAGGAGATCGGTTCCGATTTGTTTAATTTTGTGATATATTAAAAAAATACTTTTGGTCGATTTTAATATACATTTAATTTACGTACCATGGCTCTGTATTATATTCTGAAGTATTAAATATTTAAGTAATTAAGTATTAGTACTTAATAGCAGTTTAATCAAAATTATACATTATCAATCAGTTGTGAATAACATAATGTATTACCACACGTAGAACGCGTTCACTATGGCTCCACCTTGACTTTTGCCAAATCAATGAAAAATAGAAAACATTGCGGTTTTTGTAAGTGTCATTACGTATGTCGCAGAAGAAAACACGCAACGATTACACAATTTTTAGGCCTAGTGTGGGCCATAGTGTGACGTATGGTCGACGTATATGATTAGTGAAATATATGGATGTGTGTGTTCAATTTTAAATTCCCACGGTCGGGGACTAGCCTCTTAATAAACTTTTACGTTCGTTCATTTATGCACTTGTGTTTTCATATTAAGTAGCAAAAAATATTCATGACTTATTAATTTTTTTTAATTCAAACAATTCCTGTAGGTAGGTATACATTTATGCAGTAAGTGTGTGTGTATTCTTTGGTAACATAATACTTTATAATATACCTATATATACATACACGGCGTGATAGGAATGGTCTAGCGAAAGTCGAAATCATGAATTTGGATCATAATTCTGATATGAAAACCGTTGGAAAATTTTGATTTTCTTGCCGATATTTTACCTTAACTTTGTGTAAATTGGTTTAGTCTTATATTATACAGTTGTTATTACAAAAGAAATATAACACGCAAAATAAACGGCTGGTTCAAGAGCTCTACGAGCTGGACGAGTCCGAGCGATGTATGCTTTGTAGTCCCCGACCGTGGGAATTTAAAATTGAACTCACACATCCATATATTTTACTTTAGCTTTAGCTTTCGCCCGTGGCTTCACCCGCGTGGTGTTAGTAATAAGTAGCCTATGTCCTTCCTCAGACTTTAGACTATCCGTAAGAAATATCATCACAAACGGTTTTGCAGATTAACTGTAAAACATACATTTACAAAGATAAACAAATAGACAATTATTAGATGTCACTATAATTTTTATTATGCAAGGTAAGAATAAGTATGCATATTATTGAATTTTTGAAGTGCGTGCAGTGCAGCAGAAGCAAAATATGAAAATCTGTAATCATGACCTTGCAGGCTATTCCCGAAACTTTTTTCTTTTGGGAATGGTGATTTACCCTTAATAATTTTATTTTTGATAATCGTACTGCATTATTGTGTAGCGGTTTATAAAATACACCTATTTTTAAAAATTCAACCGTATAGTGCCCATAGTCTCCACGCAAAAGGACTGTGACATAAGGACATCTAGAAGGACTAACGGACATACAGACGGACATGACAAAAGTATAAGGGTTCCATTTTTACCCATTTAGCTATGGAAAGATGAAAAACTTATTAAACCGGGATAAAAAAATACGATTCCACTGCGAGTGAGCTCAGATTTGATTTGTTTGATGGAGTAAGAATTTTGAAACTTAATATTAGGTATATTAGTCTGAAAGTTATTTTAAAAATCTGCAGCGTATCTGCGAGATTCAGCCGTTTTAAATGTTTCTGTAACTCTTTAGACTTTGGACTCTTTCGTCATGTTGCCGACGTTGATCTGGTACGATAAGGAATATTCTGGTGAGATGCCAGATACTCCGCATGTTTTCAACGTCGAGTTTGAAACTATTTCTAGAGTTTCACAAGCACTTTGAGACGCCATATACTCAGCGTGCTGTTAACGCAGATCTTGTACCTCTTCTAGTCTGGTGGACTTCGTCGAGATGCCAGATACTCAGTGTGTTGTTGCCGCCGATCTTGGGCCACTATCTATCTATTTTCATAGTTTGGGCTTTATTAGAACTTTGTGAAATATTAGACTTACGCCTTGGCGTCATTGTTGCAAATAGTAATTAAAAAAAAAACGGTAGTAATTTTAAACAAAAAACTGAAACAATTCCATAACTAACCTATATGTAACAAAACACTTCAAACTGACCGTTATTCTTTCCGTTATAACTTATACCGTTCGTTATAACTTAAAAAATATAGTAATCTAATGAAAACCAAAAATAACTTACATTACTTAATATTCATATAAGAAATACAACCTATATTACTAAAACTATTCTGAAATAACTACAACAAACAAAAAAAACCTGTAAACGTTTCACCCTGCGAGCCACCCCTGAAACTTCCCGCTAAATTAAGGTAGGTATTTTATACTCAAAAGAGTAAAAACTATAAGCATAGATTTTTTCAGTTCAAATATCTATTTTGTTAAAGATGGCAGGATATTGATTTTTGAAAAGGCGTATTTTTTGGAAACAATGATTGATTTTGATCTTTCGAATGGCATTCAACTCAATGTCTAAGATCTAAAATATTGCTTTAAATTAGCCTGAAAGCTCTTTCAAAAATATTGTGTAAGTTTGCTAAAACAACGTGATTTTAATATTTGAAAAGCTAATTAATTATACATACTGTACTTATACCTATAATATCGCATATGTTATCTAGTGGTCTGGTGTTGGTGTTGACCACATGACCAAGAGGATGCGATTTCTGGGTCGGGCAACTCAAAAGTGTTTTTTCAGTTTTCTGATAAAAAACAACGTTACTCAGGATAGGATAAAGCCTGGTTTGCAATAAATTTACCACCTGTCACATTGTGCGACTAAAGTATCCTCGGTTAATCGTGGATTTCAATCAGTAACTAAGACCCCTCTATCACCCTGCACCTAACGCGGAGCGCATTGCCACTACTCTTGTAATTGTTCCCCCCTTCCATAATTAGTCAAACCGACGCACTAAGCCGAGGTACGGACAATCCTTAGCGCGGACGTTGATTGCCCAAATTAAGATTTAAAGTCTGGCTGAGCACTTACTCGACCGTTAGTACTACGGCTCTATTACCACATGAGTAGATAAAGCTATTACGGCCTATTTTATACCTATTTTATATGTGCATTTCTATGTATTCATATCATTGAGTAACACCCACATAATTAGTAAATAAATTGTTTACTCTGCGGTTAGGTCAATTTGTGTAATTTATATACCGATATTATTTTATTATTCTGATATAAAGTTTGTTTGTAATTAAATAATCCACCCAAGCGGCACCTATGCTTTTAAGTATTTCATAATTAAAATAAAATAAAATTTTCCTCGGAATGTTGATCGATTCTTAAGTTTACTAGGACCAGTTAGTCATTCAGTAAAACGGGTGGTGTCTCTCATCGCCCCATTTGCCAACTTTAATACGTCTCCCGATCACCAGATCGATTCTTAACTTTACTATGACTTACCATTTAATCATTCGGTAAAACGGGTGGTGTCTCTCATCGCCCAACTTGCCAAATTTAATAGGTCTATTATTGAAAATTTGACCTAATCAAACTACTCCCTGGTTAAACCCATGCTCTGAGTTAAACAGTGTAACTAGTAGATTAATGCGGAACTCATTTTTTTATTATTTATCCCATTGGCCATTACAAAAATGCCACGGGTTCTTAAACTTATTAAATAACGATAAACATTGCAGTTTTTCTAAGTATTGGCGGATAAATTTTGAAGCATCATTATCATTCAATATTATGCTACTTTTACGCTTGCACGAATATATAGGAAAAAATTGGATAAAGTCATATAAGTGTAGTGACTGCATATTTTTGGTTTACTTTTTGAAGCAAGTTTTAAAATTTCTCTTTTATATACAAGGGTATTTATTTATTCATTTATTTAAATACTTTATTGCACAAATTAGTACAAAAGGCGTAACTTAATGCTATTAAGCATTTTCTCACAGTTTACCTTGGTTATACTGAGAGAAAAAACTAGGGTAGTGCATATTATTGCGAATTGAAGTATAAAATCTAATCACAATTAACTAGATACTTATTTACATCTATATCATTGCATAAGGAAACAACTAAATAGTGTATTGTGGTATGTAAAGAAAATAATAAAAAAAAACTTTGCTAATATAATACAGTGACATAGCAGAAAATTTAAAAAATATTTTTAACTTCCCACTACGTATATAGATAGAAATTACTCATTTTGCCCCGATTTTCAAAAACCGAGTTTTTACCAGATCTTCACGGTTTAAGATCCTGGGAACCTTTTTTTAAAACGCTGCGGAATCTGGACGTGAACAATGCCAGTGGGCCTGATGGGATTCCAGCCATAGTACTGAAAATCTGTGCGTCTGAACTCGCTCCTGTGTTGACACGCCTCTTTCACCTTTCAAAGATGACTGGAAAAGTACCGAAATCATGGAAGCTTGCCAACGTGCAGCCTATGCCCAAAAAAGGCAGTCATGCCGACCCCTCCAACTATAGGCCAATTTCAGTCACGTCCATACTCTGCAAGACTACGGAGGACAACTCTATTCCTGCTACACATTAACAATCTGCTGAAGCCCGGTATCTATGGATACGCAGATGATAGCATACTTGTGATGAGTTACGTATCCAGTGCGCGGGCCAGTACGGCACAGATCCAGTCTCTCAGAGAAGCAATGGTCGATCGTATGAACCTGTCCTTACAGGCTGTCTCCGATTGGGGAAACGCCAATCTGGTCAAGTTTAATGCAACTAAGACCCAAGCGTGTCTATTCTCCGCTAAACGGAGTCCGTTCCATCTATCTCCGTCTTTCCAGGGTGTGTCCGTGCCGATAACTGACCACTCAAGCTCCTTGGTATCACCTTAACGCCTACTCTCAACTTTGGTTCGTACATTGAATCTAAAGCCCAAGTTGCCTCAGAAAAGCTTGGTACCTATTCTGGCGAAGGTGAGGCAGTATTTCAGCCCGGGACAGTTGCTTAACCTCTATAAAGCACAAGTTCGTTCGTGCATGGAATACTGCTCTCACCTCTGGGAGATGGTTCCGCCAAATACCAGCTGGAGACACTTGAGGCGATAGAGAGGCGTGACAAGAGGCTCATAAACGACGATGATTTGGTAGACAAAAACTCCAGAGCCTCACTCATCGACGCAGAGTGGCTAGTTTATCGGTTTTTTATCGCATACACTTTGGAGAGTGCGCTGCGGAATTGCACGTCTTAATTCCGCCATCCCCGTTTTTCTATCGATCGTCGAGGCGCACAGATTCTAGACATCGCCATATGGTAAACGTTCCACCTATCCGGACAAAGCGGTTCGACTCAACATTCTTCATTCGAACCGCAAAGGACTGGAACATGCTTCCTGAGTCTGTGTTCCCCGACGAGTACAATCTGGGGATCTTCAAGAGAAGAGTGAACAGGTACCTTCTAGGGAAGCGCGTTCCATCTTAGGCCACATCTTACCTCATCAGGCGAGATCGGGGTCAAGCGCTTACCTATCAATAATAACAAAAAAGACTATTTGGACGATTACGTCAGTATGTCTATGTATGTATGTATGTGTGTGTAAACATCGCACTACTTTTGAACGGCTTGACCTATCGAAACGAGGTCGACGGCATTCAATTGGACTCCACTCAACTTAGACTTTCTGATGATTTGAACCAATTTGGTTTAGGAAACTTTGAGAAATTTGGAATAAATCTCAAAAAATTTTTTGACGAAATAATATATTTTTAAATAACTTCTAGGTTATTTAAAAAACCGATTGAATACAAAATCTAATCGGCTCTTATCCTCAAAAAATTGTGTCCCATGCATAAATTGAACTAATAATTTTTGAACCTTTTACAATATTTTAGCACGTAAAAACAACGTCAAATACCATTTCAAATATCGAATCAAGCTTCCAAAAGATACAGCTTTACAAATATTAATATTTTGTTGTTTACAAGAACATCATTTCATATTTGCTAGAATTGCTGTTCAGGTCTAGAAATCAATACACCCATTGATTTCTAGACCTAAACAGCTCTTTTACTTTTTTAAGTAAAAGAGCAATGAAAGATGAATATATATATATATATATATATATATATATATATATATATATATGTATATGTATGTATGTACAACATGATTGCTTTTTATTAGCTGATTACTACTTATTAAATGTAAAAATAAAAAAGACCTGGTAAATGAAACAACCGAAACCTTATTCCAAGTTTCAGACAACCTGTCTGAAACTTGGAATAAGGTTTCGGTTTCAATAATTTTGTTTTAGTTACATTAACTTTTAATTCAATAATTTAAAAGTTAATGTAACTAAAACAAAATTAGTTGAATTTCAGAACTACCACAGTAATATTACTAAAAACACCAATATATTTTTAAATAAAGTAAATATAGATGATGTAGATTATACAAACTTTTGATTATACACATTGAATCTCTATGTAATAAGATTGATAGATTAGTCTATGTCTTGAGAAGACTAAGGGAAGTAGGAAACGCAAAAGCCTCCCTATTAGCATATCGTAGATATGTCTCTTCTAATTTACAATATGGAATTTCTATTTGGGGAAATTCTGTTGAATTGGTACGAATTTTTAGAGTCCAAAAGAAATGTATTCGAGCAATATGTGGTGTTAATCAGTTACATTCCTGTAAACCACTTTTCAAGTCTTTTAAGGTACTTCCCTTACCATGTTTGTATATTTTAGGGGTATGCGTATTTGTAAAAAAGCACCAAAAGTTATTTAAAACAAATGCTGAAGTCACTGGTCACTCATATTTTAGGAATAGTAAGAAATTATATGTGCCTAACCAAAAATTAAATATTTTTACAAAAAATGTGTATTGTATGCATTGATATAAAATACCCAAGATACACAGTTCCGAACAAACCTGACACTCAAAACTGTCGCTAATTCAGTCTAAAAAGTTTATAGTTATGGTACAAACGTGTTTTTGCATATTTAACCTTAAACGCAAGATTTAAAGTCATTTTTAAAAAACAATGTACAAAAAGCAATAACAATTTTGACTTAAGTTAGCCGGTAGGACAAGGCATGTGTGGAGTCGAATATAAATATTTTTATGCATTGAGGTAGTATTTCAAGGGTTTGTAAAACATAAAAAAAATCTTGTCGAAAATCTGTTATTGCGTAGAACATTTATGTATCAATAAAACAAGTAATGACCATTACAATAATTTATTTATATTTCAAACGTTATAGGTAGGTTATTGGTTCTATTACACAGGACCTACACATATAGGCAAACTGTGGGTTTATAGCCATGTAGTATTTGACGCTTGATATTGATACATTTAGTTTGCATAGTCTAATAGATTTAGAATATACTGAAATAGGAAATTTACTGCAATGGTGACTATGACTACGTTATAAAGTTCATAGATTCTTACATGATAACAGACACGATTTTTTTTCAGACTTATTATGTAATGTATCGACAACATAGTAAGGAAACGCATTATTTTCCTAGAAATAAGTTTAGCTTTTCGTAGAATTCTCGTTTTGAATTAGATTTCAGTTTTTATGTTTTTTTTTGCAGTATTATGTAAACGAACATTTGTTTAGTTATAGTATCTGCAGACGTACGAGCGAATACTGCCCATAGACATTTGAAACACAATAGGCTAGTTGCTAATGCGATGGCTTCTGATGATCGGCTTCTGAAAATTTTATTGACCCTCGTATAAAAAATTCCAGTAAAACAATTTAGAGCTAAAAAATTGTGTTCAATGTTATTCGGAAGATCAAATTCGTTGATGATTTTGAAAAAATATACATCTTTTCAAATACTGAATAACTAAGTATCATTTAAAAACACTTTGGATTTTTGAATTTTTTTAATTCAATAGTCTATGCTTAGGCATAGTTTTTTTCCTTGAGGTTAAAATACTTAAATTTAGCGGGAAGTTTCAGGTTCAGGTAAACATACAAACTTTAACATTTATAATATGTATAGTATAAGATATCCGCAATCAAAAACATTTTATTAAAAATAAATTATTAAATCAAAAAATAAACATTCTTAATGCAACCTGTGCCTTCCACTTAAGAAATCGTTATCAACAATACGTGTAAACAGAACAAAATTCGATGCTACTTATGATTTCCTATTGTTATGTTAAAAGTTTCGTAATATATATCCAAAGTTCATCGTATAAATCGCAATTATATATTGTTATTTTATATTCGTACAAATAGAATAAAAAGAATCACCTAACTTGGTCCTCAAAATAAGTAATCAATATAATCAAACATTTTAAATCGTCAAATTGATGTCCTCTTCTCTTTTGGCAGTTGGTTAACAACTATAAAAGGTATTCAAAATTATTAATGAAAAAAATTAATCTTATTAAAAAAAATAACTTATTAATGAAAAAAAATCGACTCCACTAATAATAAGATCAATTTGTATTATTCGACTAAATTAAAAAGAGGTTGTAATGCACTGTCCTTTTACTGAAAAAGTGACCATTGAAATTTTGTCGTATTATATTTGGAGCGTCAGGTACATTTATAAGACAAATAAAATGAAAATCATACATTACACCCTATATTTAGTAATATAAACGACAAAAATAAATCGATAAACTCTTATACTTACCGAAAATACAATATCTTATATTTTTTAACGTTCATGATGTTGTATTTTACAATTTATCAGAGAACAATTCTGTATTTTTGACGCGCGTGCAGTGAAGTGAGCGACGGGCTTCTATTTGAAGTGAGTGCACAATTTTAAATTGTGCACTCATTCTTAGAGGACGTTTTTGAGACACTGACTGTGTATCTTGGGTTTTTATATATCAATGATTGTATGTCTATTATTATATACAATCATATTCCTGATAGTCTTAAATCATTGCCTATAAATAAATTTCGCAAAAAGTTGTTTGATTTGCTGTTAGATAAAACTTATTATGATATTAAAGAATTTTTAGCCGATAAAATTAAATGTTAATGGATAGAAATATAAGTTTGTTGAATTGTCCTTAAAAAATTTCAATGTAGTAAAAATTCTGTAAATGGTGAACATTATGTAAATTATAAAAAAAAATAATTACTCAAAATATGAAACTTGTAATTATAAAAATAACTTTGTAATATGGAATCATCCTTGTATATTTATAACAAGAACATAAAATAGAGAAAAAAAGACCAGCCCGCTGAGTTTCTTCCGCCGGATCTTCTCAGTGTGTGGCCGCGTTCCGATCCGGTAGTAATTCTAAAAAAATCGATACAATTTATAGTTTTAAATGCAATACTATATAATGATATTTTTTTAAATATTTGCACACCATATATTGGTAGAATATGTTGGTACCTTAATTTATTTTTAACAACTTTTAACACCCATATTCTTGCAAATAAATATTTTCTTTCTTTCTTTCTTTCTATATATGTGTGTGAATATTACAATTAAACGGTAGATTATTATTAATCGACGTCATACTATGTCAACGTAAAATTGAAAACCCGTTAGTTTATAATATGCCTAGGTAGTTTATAATTTGGATAAGTTAGGTTAGCGGCTTGTTTATAATAGCGCGGGGCCCGTTGCAAATTCTGTCAAGGGTCCTTTGGATTGTTTTAGACTGTCAAGTTTATTATCAACTAGCGACCTGCCCGCGGTTTCACCGTGGCTTTTGTTCCCGTGGAAATATTTAAGCATACACAAGGACAGACAGAGAAAGCGACTTTGTTTCATACTATGTATTGATAATATAAAAAAAGTATCTTCTCGCCCGTATCCCCGAAGTGGTAGGCAGAGATACAATTAGTGCACTCACGATTAGAAGAAGGTACTAAAGGTCGGTTGCCGAAATGCAAATTAATTTTAACAAGCAATTTTTAACAGATATGTTTGTTGGTAAAAATTATGTTAAGCATAGATTGTTTGTTAAAATTAATTTGCATTTCGGAACCCGGCCGGAGTCCCACAATTTGATAGGTGGCCAGCCTATCGCCGACCGGGCATTTTTTTCAATCCCGGGCAACGTTGTTTTTGTCAGAAAATTGAAAAAAAAGACCTTTTTTTAAATGCCTGACCCGGGACCTCTTGTGGTCAACTTCGACACCGGACCACTAGATGATTAATAAATACATAGAAAAGCGATCAGCTTGGACCATGGATATATAAAGGGTGGAGGTTTAGGGTGTCTGCCCCCCCAGCGAAAAACTATGTTTCTCGAATTCGTCCCCTCAGGGACGTGCATTATATACATACACACACATATATATATATATATATATATATATATATATATATATATATATATATATATATATATATATATATATATATATATATATATATATATATATATATATATATATATATATACGTTGGTATTTCTGGGTTTGGGTGTTTTATAATATATATCACTATTTATACATGTATTTTTGTGTATTTGTACCTATCTTTGACTAACACATATCACAAGCGAAGAAACTGCTTATTTTGGGGCAAAATCCATTCATATAAATTATCCACTAATATTATTTTTATTATTCACAATTCACATCCGACATGAGATGTCCATTGTTACTATAAATTACAGTACGCAGAAGAAAAAAAATTAAGAAAGGAGAATGCTAGAGAAGACCGAAGGAATGTTGTGCGAGGCACAAAGGGTTTTAGGTCTGAAAGACTATGTACAAATATTTTATTTTTACTTCACAACAACATCAACATAATATTTTATTATATCTGGCTGTAGACCAGATATTTTTCTGCTGCTTTGTGTTTTGTGTGCTGTCATGGGAATTGAATTAGTTTGGTCATGCAAAAAGAATGGCAGGTGAAAGGTTAACAAACAATACGCTATCATCTGCCATTTCTTCCACAATTTGAATAGGTTAATACAACGCGGATGTGGGAAAAACCAATACCATGATCAGTTTGACCGGATGCTGTCCGAAGTTAGTGTCAGGTTTCTTTATCATCGGCGTGTTTGTATGAAGGTAATAAATGTGGAGGAAGCAATACAAATCTGCAAGGATCGTGATTTTTGTTACTCGGTTCTCTTTGCCTACTTCATAAAGGATCTGAAATACGTATGTTTGTAAATTAAATATTTATTACACAATTTTTTGAGGTACTTACAACTAGTTATATTTGGACATTTTGGAACCCCGGATCTCTTCCCCCTCTCCCCATAACATAGCTGTACTACGCCTATGGCTCAGACTGACCACCTAGAGTCCAACATTTCAAATTAGGAATTTTTGACATATTTTCTTTAAGTACGTTTGTAAGACGACCCACCCCATCAATAGGTAGAAGCGGAAAAAATGTTATATAACTTTTTAATGAAATCAAAGAAGATTGATACTTCTGTACATCAATCTGCAGCGCACTTAGCAACCAAATTTATTGAGTGGAACGTATTCTGCATACTCATTTGCTTAATACGTGCTTGTAAGCCGTTATATTCAGTGGCGGATTTACTATGCTGCTTTTTTGGTGTTGTAAGGGAGTGATTATTGAAATTATGCACATAATTTACAAACACTAAAATATTAATAGAAAAAGATTTTATAGATAAAATACTTACCAAAAAATATCATAAGCTAATTATTAATTTAATAAATACTAGATATTGCTCACATGGCCCAAAAACTTAACTTCTTTTCATTTAATCCGGTAAAAAAGTCGCCTATGATACCCTAAATTAATGTAGATTTTCATTAGGTGAAGAGATTTTTAAAACCAGTGTATTTTAACAACTTTTCATACATGATTTTTGAATTCTAAGTGTTTTTTCAGTTTTCTGAGAAACACAAAGTTGCCCGGGATTGGAAAGTGCCCGGTTGGCGATAGGCTTGCCACCTATCACATTTGTGGGACTAAGTATCTTCGGCTAATCGTGGGTGCTCTGGTTGTACCTCTGCCTACCCCTTCGGGGATAAGGGCGTGAAGATTTTTGAATTCTTATTGCCATTGACTTCTATCGTCTACTAAATTTTGTCATTTCGAAAATACTGCCGTCCCTAGAATTATGCCGCCCTAGGCCCAGGCCTCACGGGCCTATGGGTACATCCACCACTGGCTATATTTACCACTCATACTTTTTTACAATAACGAAACCACTTTTCTCAATAATGGCACAATCTAAAGTACTACTATTATCTTCCAACGTAAATATCGCTCATTTCGTATTGATTGTATAGTCAATAAAAGCCTTTACAAATTGATCTGGTTTTACGACTTAGAAAAAACATTTTGGGAATTTTCTATTAGTTTTTTTGTACTGCCAACTTGATTAAACTATAGTTTTGATGCAACTATTTCCTTTGTAAAATAACTGCTGCATTGATTGAAAAAAATATTTCACGGTTCAATCTAACCAAAATACTTCTTTGAGGTCTGAAAACGTTGCTTCACGGGGCCTTTTGCTATGGGGGGGGGGGCTTTGCTACGTGACCAATCCTGCACTGTCACTACAGGCCTTAAATTGTAAGAAATGAAGTCGATTGATAATCTACCGTTTACTTATAATATTACTTGTGAAATCAAGAATCAACCATCGCCTATGATGAGACTAAACATGGTAATGGTGCGTTGCTATCTACCACCAAAGATATTAATGATGCGTCGCTGTCCGTGTTACGAGCTGGCAATGCCACATGCATAAGTTTACCGGCTACCTTACCCTCCAAACCGGAACACGACAGTGACAAGCACCGACGCTATTGCGGCAGGAGTAGGTAAGGCGGTGGTATCAGACACGGGCGAGACAATGCAGAACCCTACCACCTAGTAGCTACGATAGTAATGACTCTCATAACCAATCAGTCGCCTTTTACGACTTGCCTGGCAGAATGGGTGTTGGCTTATTCTTCAAAAGAAGCCTGGGACCAACACGGGGGAAAATTGTTGGGGAAAGACACGAGTGAAAGGGCGACCTGGCAAATATATTCGGATAAAATTCTTTTTTGTGTGGATATTTTTGGTTAGACGTACCGAGCGCTGTGTTGAGATATGATCACCTATTTTGGAAGGACCTTATGTAGAGTCCGAGTCAAGGATAAGTTATTGTAAAGCACATACCTCGTTCATATCCGCTCCTGCACACAATTTGATTGTGTGACGTTCCAACATTAGAACACTTTATATATAACATTTATATGCTATGTTAAATTGTCCCGTCATTCGGACTTGATTGATCATTAGAGTGTAGCAAAAAATGTCTTTTATTCTTTTTAGCCTGGGCGTATAATATGAGTCTGATATAAATAAAGCTTTTGAAGTATTTTTTTTTTACTTATTATCTTGAGGTGTTTGAGGTTACTTATTATTTTAGTATCTTGCGCACTGACTATATCAAGATTTTTTCTGTTTTTTTTTCTAAGTATTATAAACTTAAAAATGTCTAAAATGTGATGAATTCGGCAGTTTTCAACTCAAATTTCGCTTCAATTACAGGTATAGAATATGTTACTTTGGACATTTATTTCTATAAAATTATGAGTATCTTTATTAATATTATAAATGCGAAAGTTTCGATGTTTGGATGGATTTGTTACTCAATCACGCAAAAACTACTGAACGGATTTGAATGAAATTTTACACACAGGTAGATAGAGACAGGACCTGGAATAGCACATAGGCTAATTTTATCCCGTAAAAATTAGGTAATCCCGCGGGATTCACCAAAAACTTTTATAGTTCAGCGGGCTGCACGCTGCAGCTAGTAACAAATATAGTAAAAGTATTTTTATATTCTAACTACGCGCGCCACTTGAAAATTTTAAATAAAAAAAATTTTTATTAGCTACAAACATACAAATTACACACCCAGACCAAAAAGTAAAAGAAAAATATATTTTTGCTCCACCCTACTGATTTTATAATCGTATCTAAACGCGTAGGTAAATGCTTTAATTTTAATGACTTAAATAAATCAACAGCACTTAAATGTGTTTTTCTTTTATGCAAGAGTGGACATATCACTATATTTAAGTTGTAATATTTGATGACGAAAAGAATAATGTTTTTTTTCGCCGCAAGGAATCATATACAATTAAAAACTTTGTTTTGGTAACATATTTTATTATTTATAAAAAGGTAAACAACAAAAAATCCTGGAATAGATTTTTTTTTATCGTGAAGTACGAATTGCTTTTTAAAACTACGGTCGTACGTTATGGCAGGCACTTATGGTTACATTACAATGACATATAGATCAAAATAAAATAAGCATCTATCATAGACAACGTTAATAGAACTTCAACTGTCATTTTAGTACAATCATACAATGTTATATAATTTGTTTGACAAGTATTTAAGGTGAAACTAGTTTTACCTTAATCTACAATTAATAATAAGACGTTAGATTAAAAGAGAAGTTAATTTTAAAGTGTTGTGGAACCTAGATTGTGCAATTTAAAAAGAATAAGCTAGTTTACACGAGGCGGATATTTTATAAGAACTCCAATATTGGTAACTATATGGAAAGATTGATTAGTTTAAAAATTATATAGAAAGTATAGCCAACATTATAATAATATAGGTTATAACAATATAAATTATATTTGAAAGAAATTAGGGAATCCTTTCATGCGGACGAAGCCGAAGTGCTTAAATCATCTGCCTTTCTTCATGAATAATAAAATTTATGCTTATCGATGAAATATAAAATAATTTTTTTAGTTAATATTATTACAAATTCAATAACAAAAAATATTTTACGAAATGTCTAAAATGTCATGATAATTTCAGTTATTTCTTATTTAACATACACACACAAATAATGTATGTTATATAAAATACATATAAACATATGTAAAATATAATTTATAAACCTACACTAAACATATGAAAGTCTAGACACTCATTATGTACTCCTATGGAACAACCATTTCTGATATTTCAAACCTCAAGCTATTAACCATTTAATATCAAGTATTTATTATAAATTAAAATGCCTGTTACGGAAATAAGTATCTAAAATATAAGTAGATATACTATAGAATTTTGTTTCTACTAGCACTGGGAAAAACTAGATTTGGATACTAAACATTAAGAACTGTAATTATTTACAGAAGCATTGTATGTATTACGTGTTAAAATTGTAAATTTATAAATAAAATAGATCTTAATAAAAATAAGTATGTAAGTCTCAGATTGCTAAATGATGTAAAAATTATATTATACAAATATAATATTTTCATACATTAACAAAACCGTATATACTATTCGTTAATTACATTTTAAATGCATATTTATAAAGGCACCACGTATAAGCTAGCTCTGGATATTGTGAAAGTTAATTGAAATATAATTACATTATTAAAGCTTCTGATTGTAGTCTTTAAATTGTGACAAAACAATTGCTTTTGTGCTAAACAATATATTATATAAAAGTAAGAAATTAAATAAAAAATATGGCATTTTTTGTTTCAAGTGAAAAAATTCAAAACTTAACACTACACTACAATTTGAATTATCTTTATAAATTTATATAATATTAAATTGACGTATTACCCATTATACATTAAGATTTTTTGAGACAGAGCAGAGAGGAAAGAGAGAAAAAAGGAAAACATTTTTAGATATAAGCTCACCTTTTGAACCTTTTTAAAGTTACTGCTTGCTGTAATTTTGTTTGTTATTCTGTTGTGTACAATAAAGTATTAAATAAATAAACATTCTTAGAAAACTGTTCTCAATTTAAAAAAGTCAATATCGGTAATATTTAAAAAATCTGTAAAACTTGTATCTCCAAAGAGGAAGGTAGACGCGAAACAAGTACACCGACTATAAGCCAATAATAATAAGTCGTAAAATACGCCAACCTATTGACATTCGGCATGTACGTACACTAATATTTTACCAGTCAATTTGTATAATTCTGGAGCCGCACTTACGTATATCGTCAAAAAGCTTCGTGCAATGACACGATAAATGCAGATGTCACCGGCAGTTATCGGCTATTTTCGCATACATTCCGGATTGCGTGAGCCTTAGCGCGCATATAACTTCGGGACGATATACGCAAGTGCAGCTCCAGCATAATTCTCTCAAAGTACAATAACTGACCGGTCTCAAAAATTCACATTGTATATCAACCAACAATATAAAAATATATTAAACATCTTAACAGAAAATTATCACCCTTGAGTTACCTACTATCACATTATCTGTCACTTCTTTCTTCTTATTATTCATTCCTTGCCTGTAAAGATTAGAAAATAATTTATCAAGTATACTCCATGTTGGTCCACTACCTTTTTGTAGAATAGGATAACTCTTCTCTGCCAGGCAGTTCGTAAAACGCGGACAATTGGCCTAGCATCATGTCTTGTCACTACTATCGTGACTACTAAATCTTTTGTAGAATAGGCTATCTACTCTTTACCAGGCATTTCGTAAAACGCGGACGATTGGCTTAGCATCATGTCTTGTCACTACTAAATCTTTTGTAGAATAGGCCATCTCCTTTCTACCAAGCAGTTCGTAAAACGCGGACGATTGGCCTAGCATCGTGTCATGCACTACTATCATGACTACTAGACTTTGGTACCACCACCACAGAATACTTAAGAGAGTAACAGAAGTCAATGTCACATACAAGTAATATTCGAGCATAGCACACATAGACACCTCTCACGGACGCGATATCTCGGACTGGTGCGGAACAAACTGTCCCGAACCATTCCGAGATATCGTGTCCGTGAGAGGTGTCTATGTGTGCGTTGCTCGAATATCACATGTATGTAGATTGACTATTAGTCTCCAGTATACTGTGCCACCACCTTACGTTTTCTGTTGCAATAGCATCAGTTCTTGTCATTGTCGTGTTTCTTAACGGAGGATAAAGTAGTCGGTAATTTTAGGCAATACCATCCCACCATACGGGTAGCAATTATTAACATCTTCGGCGTCTATAGGCGACGGTTTTCTCTTTCCTCTCGTGTTGGTCCAGACTCCTTCGAAGAATAGACCAACCGCTGTTCTGCCAGGCAGGTCGTATGAGGCGATCGATTAGCTATACATGTAACTGCCATCATGACTACTAGGTGGCAAAGTTCCGCAACGTCTCGCCCGAGTATTTCGTACCACCGTTTTACTTAATCCTGCTGCAGCGTCAATGGTTGTCATTGTTCCAGTTTGGAGGGTAAGGTAGTTGGTAGACTTATGTGACATTGCCGGCCCCCCACACGAATAGCAACGCACCGTTAACATCTTTGGTGTCTGTAGGCGATGTTTCCTCTTTCCACCAGGAGAGCCATCTGCTTGTTTGATTGCTTGTTTACAAAACAATGATGAGTAAAGGTGTCGATAGAATTTTGTCACATTGCATATCCTAAACGAGCAGAGCTCATAGTCCAGACTTATATAGTAAGACTCCAGACTTATGTCAGGTTCCTATAATCAACGATCCGTCATTCATTGCAGTTGCACAAGTTGTTTGGACATTTGGGATTTTAAATTTATGGGAACAGTTTTAAAATGCTGTATGTAAATGAGTCGTTTTCTCATATAGGACCCGGATATTAGGCAGTGTGCCTCTTATTAAAAACCGAAAACATCAGGTATTTATAAAATCCGACTTTACTGCTATACTATTACTTATAGAGCCGTAATGTTAGTTTTATTAATGCCCGATTATTGCTATTTATTACACTTCACACTACAATACACACAACTTCACTTCTCCCACACCTAAATAAGTGGACATTCAAAAAGATTCTAAATGGTAAAAGTGCTCAAGAGGGGATTTAGGAATTCACTTGAGCGCGTCAGATTAGCACATGGGGGTGAGGGATACCTAGTATAATGTTTTGAGGCTCTCCACTAAATATAAGCTCCTTGTATAGCGCCGGGCATCTAGGGCAACAGAAAGAAATTCAATAACTTCGGCTTGTGGAAATTCTCAGATTTTTTTGTTATTCACACATAATTTCCTTCAAAATATAATTCAATCGCGTTTTCTTTGCAACTTTGTGACCCACCCCACTCCCTCACGTTACACTCAAATCGTAATTTTCTATATTTAAGCTCGCAATTAACCGACCATATCTTAAGGCTTCACTTGAAGTACTTCAGTGTTTCCATGTCACTGTTTTTTTTATCTGTAGATGCTTTTCCTCCCATTGAAATGACAAACATTATATAACCTTTTATTTTACCTATTATCTAATCTATAAAATTCAATAGGTCCCTACGACGCTCAAGTAAATCCCCATTTAGCATCTCGGGCATATAAATAGAAATTATCTATAATAGATATACATATCTGTATGCAGTGTACAAGTAAAAATTTTTTTGTATCCTTGTTGATTTCTGCAGTAAATTTAAGCTAAGAAAAAATTAAGAAAAGTAATCACTACCACCATTTCTGACAGATCTCTAAGATAGTTTTTGTATATTTTTTACAATTGCTTTTGATTGAACTACTCTAAGATTTCTAGTATTCTTTAAATTATGTCAATATTATGTTGGCATTAATTAAAGCATGCTTTAATAACCCTTTATTTTTAATTGTTTATTTAAAAATCATCCCTTGTGGAGAAAAATAGCACAAATGTAAAAATTAAAACTATTTTTAATAAAATTTCATTTATTTTTTTATTAAAATTTATCAACTTTATCAACTTGAATTAAAATACATTTACCAGGCTTCACATATTTTTTTATTCTACTCGTCATAACAATTTTAGCTTTGACTTTTGATGTTTTAACGACTTAAATGGAGGTGTAAAACGGGTAAGAAAAAACTAAAACAAATGGACAATTTATCTATACATATCATAAAATTGTAGGAAAGTCAATGTATGTCTGGGGTAAACTCAAAAAGTACTGCATGGATTTACTTCAAATGTTGAATGAATATTACTAACAGGTCGGGTCTACATATAGGCTACATATTATCACGCTATCACCTACGGGGGAGGAGCTGTGCGGAGTAGGCGAAGTCCGCGCGAACGAAGTCGCAGGCAACATCTAGTATTATATAAATCTAATGTCATTGTGTATGTACTTGATAGGTTGCGAAACAATCCAACCGATTTTTATATAATGTTGCAAATAAAAGGTTTTATTTATATAAATAAATAAGGGCATTTTTAATGCAAATTAAATGTTTATTATATGACAAAGATATTACACAGTTTATCGACATAACGTTATAACCGAACCCAGGTAGGGTTGGGTAAGTATCCAATGATGTTGGTCTGCCAAGGAGCTCTTAGCAGAACACCATCTATTGGATACTTACCCTAACGTATAACTAAGCCACAGCAATCCATAGCCATGTCTGGTAGTAAACGAATATAATATTGTCTAATAATACTCAAGTACCAAAAAGCCAATTACTGGGTCTACATCAAATGACTGGTTCGAATCAGCTATAAACTATATACTACTTATGTATAATAAATTAATTTTTAAATTCACTTGATTTGAGAAATTTTAACATATTTTGACAAAGCACATGTTTCACTTCGGACAAAACGTACAAAATCATTACAAATTAACATTTAAGTAGTAAAATGTTGGTTAACAGTGGGTAACTCAAAATAACATTGTTTATAAAAGGTACGATAGTAACAAGTAACAACTAACAAAAGGCCGTTCAACGGCAGCTTACATAGATGCAATTCACTAGATGTGACACAGGTATTTTATTGATTTATGGAAAACGAATTTATTTTATTTGTTTATTTTTAAATATTAATAGTGTTTTAATATTTATATTGTTCATAATGTGTTATATGAGTATAATATACAAGTCATTATTTTATGTTGTAGATTTAAATTATTTTTAGTGTATTTTCAGTAAATATTCTTCAATAAACAAAATTGTTAATAAATAAGAATATAGTACCTATATAATCCAAAAATAGTCAAAGTAAAAAGTGAATTTAATGATGAGAGCTATCATACTTTGATATACTACATAGCGACAAATTTATGCCCTAGTTTCAAGTCCCTATATCCATACTAATATTATAAATGCGAAAGTCTGTCTGTCGGTCTGTCTGTTACGCTTTCACGGCTAAACAGCTGGACCGATTTTGCTGAAATTTAGCATGGAAGTAGTTGAAGAGCCGGGGTCAAACATAGGCTAATTTTTTTTCAAAAATTAACCCTTAAAGGGTTGAAATAGGGGATGAAATTTGTATGAAAAGCTATCTGGACGACATGTTAATCTACTCGCGGGCGAAGCTGTGCGGGTCAGCTAGTTAGACATATATTTACTTTATAAAAATTAAAGAAAACCAAACTGGTTATCAAAGCAATGCATTAAATATATCATATAATAAATAAATATATATTTATTAAATCACATTACTTACAACAAACACAACACAAAAACTTATCACCAAGTGATTATAAAAATATTCCACCAAGTGTACTGTTTTTACACGCTTTTTATTAGCTTCACCTGTATGTTTGTATGTTTGTATGTTTGTTTGTAACCGACTTCTTTGGGCGCGATTTTGACCCACTTTAAACGGCCAGATTTCGTTCAAACTTTGTAGATTTATCGAGGACCGATGACAATACACTAATTTGATAAAATTATTCCATTTTTAACTGACTTCAAAAAAATGAGGAGGTTCTCAATTCGGCTGGTATATTTTTTTTATGTATGTACACCGATTTCTCCGACGTTTCTGAACCGAATTACGTGATTCTTTTTTTGTTTGATGCGGAATAGTTTCGAATTGGTCCCATAAAAATTTGATTCAGGTAGGCCCAGTAGTTTTTGTTTTATGAGCATTTTTTTATTTATTGTACCTATCTCGATGTCTGAAATCAAATCTCGCAAGTAAATTTGATCCACTTCCCGGTTACCGATTGAGCTGAAATTTTGTATACGTATGTTAATTAAATGACAATGAAACCTTATTATGACATGGAGCTGATCTGATGAATCTGAATCGGAAGGTGACCACAGGAACTTAATAATTAAAAGGTTAAAAATCGGTTAATAACAAGACTATTGAGTTTGACTCATTTGATTCATGTTAACGAGCACTTTGGTGCTTGGTGGTGACTAGGATCCTGCAGGGTCCGATGATGTAGCTAGAAGATGGTCATAGGACTCAGCAATTAAATGACACAACTTTATCGAATTTGGGCTCATTTGATTAGTGTTGACGAGCACTTTGGTGTTTGGTGCTAACTAGGATCCTGCAGGGTTCGATGATGAAGCCAGAAGGTGACCATAGGAGCTCAGCAATTAAATAACACAACTCTATCGAGTTTGGGCTCGTTTAATTCGTGTTGACGAGCACTTTGGTACGGGTGGAAACTAGTTATAAAAGGAACTACTCTTAACAAAAGTCTTTGTTCTACGTCTGTCAAGTCAGTCAGTTCAAGAGGTAAAGATATAACTTCCATGTTGTTCAAGTAGGCCTGAGAAGGAACTTTTCTTTTTTTTTATGGTAGTAAAAAAAATCAAAACGTGCTTTAACTAATGACGTCTGTTGTTTTGGACATAATAATTTCTTACAGATTGTACATGGTACTTCAGCATATTGATTTATGGTGGTTATAAAATTACGCTCAGTAATTGAACGAAGTCTTTGTGACGTCTGACGCGCTACCGCTAGACGGTTCTCACGTGGCTGAGCAGGCTCGATTGCTGTACGGTTTCGTATCACTACTAATCCACGAGGTCTCTGCTCGGCGGACTCCTTAGCTAAACGCTCCTCAATGAGACCAATTCTATGAGCCTTCTGCTCGGCAGACTCGTTCGCTAGTAGTTCTCTCGCTAGTAGCTAGTTCGCTAGTTCGCTCAATAATGAGATCAACTCTAATAGCTCTCTGCTCAAAAGACTCATTCGCTAGACGCTCTTGGATCTTATCGAGTCTACTTCTACCAAGGCTGGGCCAAAGCGGGTTTACAAGCATGGGCCAGAGATAGACAGCATTGCGCCAAGCATGGCCCATATCTGGCCCCGTCGTATTGTCCTGTATAGGAGTACGACAGGAACGCCTTGCACACTTACATACACACACACACAGACATATGTCTATAAGCGTGTAAGTAGTTCCGTGCTTCTACCGCGGCACTCGACTAGGTATGCGCATTAGAGTTTGCAACAGTGTCTGCGCATATAACTTAGATTTCACGAGCCACGAAGAGTCCGCCACCGTCTCTGTGGCTGAGTTTAATTGCCTGAGTAAAAAACAAAAAAAAAACAAAATAAATGTACATACTATTTACAGATATAGATATATCACCATCCATGTTAATTTTACATGGATATATATAGATATACAGTCTTGTAGTTTTCGTTTTTTATTAATAGTAATTAAACGACACTGAATTTATTAGCCATTCGCATTCGATGATCTACAATTGCCGATTAGAATTAAAAAAAATAACTCAAATAATTGATTTTTCCATAAGTTACAGTGTTTCCGGAGTTTCATACATGACGGACAGGAAATTTTTTGACCTATTTTCATATTTTTTTCCGTTTCTATTGCACTAAATTAATTTTTAGCAAGTATAGAATTAGTCTCCATTAAACTGTCTCGACAATAGTATGCAAAATATATTGATTCTGTTAATTAACAAGGCTATAATACTAAAAATGGTTGCCAAAATAAGGCGAAAAAAATTTCCGAAGGTGGTGTCAAGTGTCTTCTTAACCGGCGTGTATGTATGAAAAGAGTGATTAATGTGAAAGCGAGACAAGCCTGCAAGGATCGTGATGTATGGCACTCGGTTCTCTCTGCCTACCCCGTAAGGGATCTGGCGTGAAGATATGTATGTATGAAAAAAATTTTTCGATCGTAAAGCACTCTCTGATGCTTCGCATCATGAGTCGTGCAATAGTTTAAAATTAAAAAAACAAGCTATTATAAATAAACCAAACTAAAAAGTAGAAAATAAATAATAGTTTAAAAAAACTAAAAAACACGCTTTTTATAGAAAACCGAACTAAAAAATAGAAAATAAATTTTAATAAATTTAAATTAAGAATAGTGTTAAAAATTTCAATAATTATAAATCAATAATAGTGTGAATAAAAAAATAATAATTTTATTTTAAAAAAAGCGTGGGGTGCTTTTTAAGATATTACCGAAATGATAATCACTCTACTCATATGTGTCAATAAAATATTTATAACTATTGACACCATGCACCCCACGCTTTTTTTTAAATAAAATTATTTTTTTTATTCACACTATTATTGATTTATAATTATTGAAATTTTTAACACTATTCTTAATTTAAATTTATTAAAATTTATTTTCTATTTTTTAGTTCGGTTTTCTATAAAAAGCGTGTTTTTTAGTTTTTTTAAACTATTATTTATTTCTGTGACATTGTTATAAAGTACTATAATTTATATTCATAAATTACGAATTATAGTTACATATAAAGCCATCAATTATAATTTATAATGTATAAAATCAGAACATATGTATTTGTTGTGATTTAAGTTTAAAGAACGACTATAAATGAATCACAAAAGTGTTCATGCTATTGTAAAGTCATTGATACACATAGGTTAAATCAAATTTGTCTGATCTTTTATTATACAAAAAGTTGAACAGTTTTTATTATTAATATTTGATGATGATGATGTAAGAGTTCAAGTATTTAATCGTTTGATTATAATTTATAAAGTGGAATTCTTAGCAAAAGCTCAACTGCGTTGAGGACGACGGCGTTACTAATACTTAGACATCATCGATTCTAAAATAATTGTAATTTTTACTAGGTGTAAAAATTATATAATTTCGTTAGGAAGTTCGTCTCTTCGACATCAACACACATGTCGATTAAAACGTGATAATATAGTATTATTTTGTTAATAATTTTTTTTTCTCGATTTCCTTACCGACTTTTCGTTTACCACAAAAATTTTATTTTGAAAAAAATCAATCACATTTTTTTTCTCTATAATTATGTCCGTTTATTTAACATCAAAGTTTTGGTAAATAATTGTAATTTGTAGTAGGTACAGCACAAATAAATAAAAAAACATTTATTTACTACATAAGTTACTTTAGTAAAATGGACCGTTACATTCAGTTCCGTTTTGAAAATTGGAAAATTTTAATTATCTTTACTTTTAAAATAAATGTAATTTATAATATAATAAACAACTATATATGTACGAGATTCTTCTTAAATGCAGTTTTGTGCAGTTACGATAAAAATTATATAAGAATGTCTAAATATACATTTTAGAATATTATATTACTATGAATAAATTTATATTTGTTTCTTATATTAATAATGATCTCTGTGATAACCATTACTGAGTAAAAGGGGTACTTATACGTATAGAATCTCATTGGTAATTATTTCTTTACCTTATGCCAGGCGAAGAAGCCATAAGAGATGCCAGCGCCAAGCGCAAAGGTTAGAATGTACGAAATAAACTTAAATGATGGCAGATTCCTCTTCTTTGTTAGGCCTTTAATCATGTTCAATTTTCCTTCGGTGTAAGGCGGATAGCGAGCACTGAAAATAAATTTAGATTACATTACATCTAAACAATGTACTCCCAATAATTTTCGAGGATAGGGATAGCGAACAGGATTGTTTTTACAGAGTTTCGAGAACAGGCCACCAGCCATTCTGTCCGGTAGTTCGAAAAATATGAGCGATTAGGCAAACTTGTGACATGTTCGCCCAATAATCACCCATTCATCGTGACTACTAGGTGGAAGTGTTTTGCAACATCTCGCCTGGGTTTGTAAATAACCTTTACCCGTAACAGTAACCGTAATTTCATTGCGACATACATATCATTCACATCGCGTGAACCTCTTGTCAGATTGCCATACTTCTGTAAAAATGTGTAAGATGCACAAGGCAGGCATTGAGAAAGTAATATTAATTATAAAGCCATTTATGGCCCGCACGATTGCTATGGAATCAGTTGCCATTGGAAAGTGTCGTCTCATTTCAAAAGGGATTTCTTGCGAATTAAGCAAAGTAAACGGAACATCTCCATGTTCACTATTGGTGATTGTGTACATCACCGTATCACCGCAATTACCTTACTTTTACACACATCGTTGCTTGCGATAATCTGGGCTTACATGTTATCGTGTCAATCCGAGGCAGAACACATCTGGTATTAATACACCATGAAAGGTCGGGTAACAAACTAATCTCATGAACATCAGTCAACTTTATTCATATTACACATGCATCCTCATTCGAAAGATACTTAACAAAACCATCCGTACATCAATCTTATTTGCAAAGTCGAGTCACGCGTCTAAACGCAGCACGAGACGAGCTAGCTACCTAGTATTACCAAAGACCTGAACAAATTACGGCACTCGAATGCTAACATACAACTGAGTTCAACTATATAATAATCTACCTTCAACACTAAAAAAAGTCGATCCTTTTAATAAATTTAAACACGATTTGGCCAAGTTTATTATAATAAATAATTTTAAAGTGAAGTGAATATTCTGTGCAGTGCGAATAACTTGTATAATTATTAAAATTAGCTGTAAGTATTCTTCTCATGTAAGTGAAGCTTTAAACCTAAAAAAGAAACAATAATATTGATTGACCCGGATATAGAACCTTATGATCTGAGACGAATAAGCTAACTACTAGAAGATCAAACAGCTAAAGTAAAAATAATATTAGACTTTCGTTAAGAAAGTTTGAACTTACGATCCGAGCTTTTCTCCTATCGGGGAGAAGTTTCTTGCCAAGCAACTCTTCTTGTGTGTGAATGTGTTAAATGTGGCCTTCCCATGGTAGGCTCCTACTCCACTATTACCAACACCGCCGAATGGCAGGGTATCAACTGCAATATTACATAGTAATTAAAATGACATTGTTGAATTCAGCTTAATATTCAGCATTATATTGTGTTCGGATAAATTAAGTTCTTAGTAATCTAAGTTGGATAGAGTAAATAGAATATTGTTCCGAGCGTCTAAGCACAACTGGATTTGGTCTGGACACACTTTCTATCTTTTCAATTTTTTATATCATAAGATAGCAAACAAGCAGATAGGTCTCCTGATGGAAAGAGACAACCTTCGCCTATAGACACCAAATGTGTTAATGGTGCATTGCTATCTTGTGGCGAGATCTAATGTCATATGCAAAGGTTTACCGGCTACCTTATCTTCCAAACCGGAATACGAGAGTGACAAGCACTGACGCTATTGCGGCAGGAATATGTAAGGCGGTGGTACCAGACCCGAGCGAGACAATGCAGAATTCTACCACCTAGTAGCCACGATGGTAGTGACTCGTATAGACTACCGGTTGTTTTACCACCTGCCTGTCAGAACGGCAGTTGCCCTATTCTTCAAAGGAGCCCGGGAACAACACTTAAAAGTGTCAAAGTCTATAGAAGAAGAATATACAATGACGTCGTGATACAATAAGTAAAATGATGGCATTGGATGAGTTTCCAAATATCAATAATGTGTCCCAGGCAAATTTTTTTAGAACTCGGAATAACTACGGCTACTAAGAAATTAGTTCGGCCGAACACGCCCAATATATTTTATATTGAATAAGTTAAACCACAAAACTAAGTTATATCGATGTACTTGTGCTGTAAGCATTTCTTCGAAAGGCAAGTAAAATAACCCAAAAATATTGAGGGGTCTGCCATTTTTATTGGTTTTAAATGCCGCTGTTTTGCACCTTTCGGCGTCAATGAATGTCGAATTAATTTAGTCTTGTAGCACCTCTGTAAAATCGATTCCCTAACAACGAAATTGTTTTTGGTAAAAAATGCACGCGGATTGATTATGTTAGGAAATCAATTGAATTATGGTTTTTCTGCAATTGAAATAAAAAACATTATCTTAAAATATCAATAGGAAATATGCATTTTTTTCTTTTAACAGACAAAGTCACGTATAGTACGATATCACTAAGTCTATTTTGAGCTCAGATCAATACTTAAGATGCTGTTTTATTCCAAACGAAATTGCATGGAAACTAGATTCAGGCACTAACTTGATATACCTTTATTAGGATCAAATCTTTAAGCATAGACTTTTAGGATTAAATCTTTGAATATAAAGTTCTATTTTCCTATGTTGGAAATCGTATTGTACGGTTACTGCATATGGTGATAGAGAAAGGTACATTGAGCTCCTTGCCAAACTTGTAACTCAAAATTATAATTGTATTACACATATTAAAAAGTAGCATATTTCCTACTGTAATAGCGATAGCAAATTATGGCAGATATTTCAGGCAAAATGGTGGTAACGGTGGCATCCACGTCGGTTTTGATAAATAAAAAATATATACCCATATGTATACCCATAATTAGTCAGTTTAAACAATATAGTTTTGTAAAAATATAGGACTTTAACTGTATATTTTTTAAACCTTGCTATACTTAAATCTGTCTTGAATTGTGACAAAAAATATAAATCAAGTCACAAAGTATTATTTAAATGTCATACGTACAATAAGTACAACTGTTTAAAAGTTATATGAAATGTATGTATACTTATGGACTTAAGGTTTTCAAATGTTATCAATCAAGCAAGAGCGGAACTGACGATATTATGTTACCCTTAAATTTATCTGGATTAGTGTTTAAACTATCCTTTTGTTTTTTTTTCTATTTACCCACCATTTAACCATCAATCGACGTCGTATATATATTGAGCAATTTATAAATTACATTTAATACATGTATTGCATGCTGGCATATAATCTGCGTTACATTGCAAAGTATTACAAGTAATTAATTTTAGATAGAGAAAGAGATGATTTCAGTATTAGGACATTAAATTATCGTTCTTGATTTTTCATTACCATTTACAAAATGTGCTCAATATTAAGTTAAAAATATTTGTATCGTATGTGTTGAACTGCTAGAATATGCAACGTGCAACGTGAGCATCAATATCTTAGGTATAAGCCGGAAGTAATTTATGCAGCAAGCTTTGGGAGCTGGTGTAATTCATGGTCTTGAATTGGAAACTTTATTGACATTTGTTAAACGATTAAAAGAATTATTTTAAAATTTTAAGAATGATTCCAAATAATGACTTGTCTTTTTCAAACATATGAAAATAATAATTTAAAAAATGAAAGAACATAGCAGTATCACACTTGATGACAAAGTACTAAAAAAATAGTGATTTTGTAAATTATATAAATTCGAGTAGTATATTAAATTATTAAATATACTATCTCCAACATATGTTTTATGTAAAAATTAATAAAACTTTTTTATAAAGACGTCTGTAACACTGAAATCATACTCAATAATTAATTACGTTCAGCTAGAAAATATAGCTCCTAAAGCAGCATTCATGCAAAGACCTAAAGAAAAGAAAAAAATATAAAACAAGATAAACAAAATAAAAACACAAGAATTAAAAATAGATAACATAAATACATATTTAATATTAAATTATTATAAAAAAATTTAGAAACAAAAGTGCACTATTCCTTGTAAAAATATATATAGGTATGGTTTAAAACAGGGACGGATAGTTACAAGACGAATACATTTTTATTCGTATTTTAAATTATTATAGCGTAAAAGCTGATCTAGATTTACAGGTAAATAAATGAAGTTGCTTCAGCCCAACATTTCTTAAATAGGTATCCCGCAAATTTAATTGAATAGTGTTTTCGCCTCATTGTGTGTGTGTGAAATACAGGTTGAACAATATGGCTGCCATGTACATATATTTTTATATATTCCTATAACCTATCAATCAATTACATAGTATATCGATTAGTATATTATGCACCCGGGGTGAAAAGTAAAACATTATATAAACCTCGCCTTCGGCTCTGATGATAAGAACGCGGTTTGCAATTTACCCTACTCAAAAGTTAACAGTCTTCTTACTTGTGACAAATGGGGCTAATAGTTTAACATGACTTTTTGCGTCTCGAACGCGTTAACAAACAACCACAAGACTGCGCTGCTATTGAGATTTAACTAAACAGAAAAATCCGATATGAGTTTCTTGGTTATTAAGAAACTTATACAACAACCATCTTTTAATAAGTCTACGTATCCTAACACTTTCATTCTCTTTACATTTGACGTTTTAAAGACATTAATACGAGATAGCAGCTGAACTTGTATGCTGAAGTGTGATGATTTGAAGAATTTCTTAATTATTTTTAGTATAGCAATATATTCTGACTAGTAATTTACTTTAACTCAAATTGTACAGACAACACAGAGTCTGGCAGATGATTAGTCAAAATTAACCAATCTCATGTTTTCATAATCCATCAATCGAAATATCCTTTCTTTTCTGTAATTGAGTAGGTAACATATACTTTAAAAGTTATATTAGGGAACGTACCCATACTACATGACCCGTTTAGGGGGGGGGGGGGGGTTGGGAGCGGAGTCTTTAAAATATTACGGTCAGTCACAGGAGCGGGGGGGTGGCTCAGGTTTTTGTCACGTAGTCGATTTTAATGAGAGAAATTTAATGAATGAAAATAATTGTTGTGTTCGTAAATTAAGTTACTGTAAGTTACATACTGTATAGCAATATGTTTTCACGAACGTTGTTCTTTTTCATAATACATAATTTATTAGTAATTTAAGTATGCATGTAGTCTTATGCAATAAAGACGAGTATGAGCCAAATTATTTTTTTTTTAAATTTTTGCCTGTGAAATGATTAAAAATCATAACTATGAATTACTACGTGAAAACTAAAGGGGGAGAGGGGGGGGGGGTTTGGCATATACTACGAGTGGTCACCGAGGGGAGGGAGGGGTCGAAAAATCTTAAAAAATAGGTCACGTAGTACGGGTATGTTCCCTTACAATATTGTATAGTATTGTATCACAACTGCTCAGCACAAAATGATTCCCCACCGACCAAACCCTCATTACAGAAAATACGCACCCAAAAAAAGGATACTCCTATGGGTAGTTTTATCTGTGACTTCTGTAATGCTACTGAAATATTACTGCGCCAACTCTTTTCGAGTGAAGTATACGGGCTTCGGTTGCGAAGTGAAACGTGCGTTGAGTAGTATATTGTGTGTATTTGGTTTGTTTGTTCTGCTGACATGGTAGAAAGTGGACTTGGAGGGGTAGGTTGATCCGCTGGGGTCTTCTTTATATTTTAGAATTTCGGTAAGTTTATTCAATTTCTTACACTATTTTTCTTGATTCAGTGGCATTGCAGAAGTCATGTGTTCGCGGAAAGTTGCAAATTGTTTCGCAAAGTAACGTCTGAATTTATACAGTATACAAATCAATATTAGCAGTACTACATAATACTACTGAACTAGGCGAATTCTACTAAATTAAACACCTAGAATTTGTTAAGTACTTTCTTTATAATATGCTATGTAGGTCGAAGGTCCTATAATAAATTATACATGGGGCACACTAAAAGTTTTGCATTTCTAGCTAATCAGAACTATTTAAATTTCGATTTTTATATTTTTAAAACGTTGTAACCTTCTTAGTAATAAAAAAAACAATTGGCGGGAAATGATTTGTCAATTGTTTTTTTTTATCACACATTAAAGTTCTACGTACGCAACGAAAATGGAATTAAGTTGAAAAGATTTTAGAGCGATGATTTTTTATGATTTTAAAAGTTCTCTTTCTCCGCAAGACTGTGCCGCTCGTCTTCAAAATGATTTTGGGAGAGAAGCACCTTGTTTGAGCACCGTGAGGCGATGATTTGCTGAATTTGAGAGAGGTCGAGTTTCTTTACATGACGAATTTCGTAAGGGCGGCCTTCAACTGCCGTCAACGAAAATAATGTGGCTACTGTTAAGCGGTTAATTGAAGAAAACCCCCGGATTACCTATGAGACAATTCGAGGACTATTGGGGATTGGTATGAGCCAAATTCAGAAAATTTAAAACGAAGAATTGAAAGTTCGGAAACTTTGTTGTCGTTGGATCCCTTATGAACTATGCAGATGTCCATGGGCGGCGGTGATCACTTACCATAAGGTGCACCTCTTGCTCGTTTGCCCCCTCTTCTATATATATATATATATATATATATATATATATATATATATATATATATATATATATATATATATATATACATATATATATATATATATATATATATATATATATATATATATATATATATATATATATATATATATATATATATATATATATAAAAAGAACTGACAGCGGAACAGAAGCGGGCTCGCGTGGAATGGTGCTCACAGATGCTACTGAAGTACGACCACGGACATTCTAATGCTGTTTATGACATTGGTACAGGAGACGAAACGTGGATTTATTGTTTTGAACCCGAAAAAAAAACAGCAATTTTGTGAATGGGTGTTTGAAGTGAGACAGGCGAGAAACGTTGGTAAAAAAAATGATCGCGTTTTTTTTTCTCAGCTACGGGTCCCATCTGTACAATCCCACTTGAAGATCAAAAGAGTGTTAATGCCGAGTGGTATTCTACCATTTATTTTTTTTACCATTTTACCAAAACAAAGTCATTTTTAGCTTCCGAAAAAGTACATCTCGTCACTATCCTGCGCATAGCCCCGACCTAGCACTCTGTGATTTCTGTATTTTCCTCCAAAAATAAAGATTTGATGAGAGGTTTTACTTTTACCAACTCCGAAGAGGCAATGATAGCGTTCAATCAGCACGTAGAAAACATGCCTTCAGATCTGTGGTCCTTTTGTTTTTAAAAAATGGTTCGATCGCATGAAAAAATGTTTAAAATGTAAAGGAGATTATTTTGAAAAGCAATAAACATAATATTTTGGTTATAACATGTTGTTTTTTAAGTTACGCAAAACTTATAGTGTGACCTACGTATAGGACCCTCAGCCCATTAATAAAATTATTTTACTAATAGTCCTCCCAAGAAGACAGTATTTGTATAATTTAAAAAGGGACAGTGCTATTTTGTTTCTATTTCCAGCTAGGCTAAGATATGCGCCATGAGATTTGGTCTTCGTATTATAAGCAAGATATAGGCATGTATATTTTATATTATTATAACATAGGATAACAAACAAACAAATGTCTCTTTTGATGGAAGAATATTACCATCGTCTACAAACAAATATATTGATAACGCGTTGTTATGTATGTGGTGGGAATGTAATTACATGCATTTAGTTAAAGTAGTATCTACTTTGTGTACCTGTATTCATCAACTTGACAAACGCAATTCCGACTCGAATAGCTACGGTCAATATCAAACCCGAAGGAGTCGTTGTAGAGTTGCCACGATAATACAGACATATATAGCGTCTTTAACAAGCTGGCTAGAAAGAAGGCCGACGTCTTATATTTTAAATGTCAGAACACGATTGTATAAATCAAAATAGTGGACTGCCAAGAATGTTAGGGAGAAATTACTTTTAAGCTAATTTTCTTTTTATAAAATTGCGTCAAAAACAGCAAATTGGATCAAAATCGGCCTATTTATGTGGGATTTAACAATGACGAAATTTTTTGAAATCGGGATTAACATGATTTTTATTCGGGCAAAATATCTCGTGATGCGCGTATCTTAAGCCGGCAGTTGTAAAATTCAAGATATAAACGATACCATACCTGCCATTTGCATCATAGTATCGTTAATACACATGCCTCCACTGCTGGTGTTATTCACAATACTGGATGACACATCCTTGTTTGTGGAGAACACGTAAATCACCAGCGGTTTATCCCTACGAGCGATTATACACAATAATGTAAGTAAACCACCACCATAGAATATTTTTAGATACACTACGTATTTATTAATTACAATACATTATTACTTTTGTAACATAAAAATTATTTATTACTACACATATTATATAGTAAGATAAATAAATTACACTATTAATTTTGCTATGCATTGTCTGCATTAATATATTGTTAACAAATAGCATATAAGATTTAAACGAACAACCATGCATCGGGTTGAATCGGAGCGTATTTTAAATGTGCCAAAGAAATTGAATTTTCTATAGCGTACTCAAATTTGATAGTCTGTGGGATAGCATCCTTTTTGTTAAATGTCCAATACGTATTTGAAACATCCACTTGGGGGAGTCTGCCAAACTTTTTTCTATATTTTTTTTAATTACTGCATGTTTTCGAAAGAAAAGCTCACGTGTTTGGCGTATTCAGATCATGTTCATTTGCACAATCGAAAGTTGATGAGTTTATAATTTGGCTATTATGTTATAATTGCTACCTCATAAATATCATTAAATTATAAAACTGCTAAGGCAGTTTTATAATTTAATGATATTTAAAATGTTAGGGTAGTGGATACATTCTTAGTTTTAATGCATTTTAAAAATGCTTTATTTCCGGAAAAAATACTGTACCGATGAGGCGACCGATTGTTATACTGCTCGCGGCATGTTCGAGAAAAGTCGTAGAGAGAAAGTTTGACACACTCGCCAAAACCAAGCCACTCACGAAGTTTCTAGTATGTATTGTTCATTTAACAAAAAGGGTGCTGTCCCGCGGATTATGATATCTGTCATGGAATCCGGATATCACCGATCAGCTTCTAAGGCTTTTGCGCTGACCGTGTAAGTTTCATGCTGTTATGATATTTAACTACAGTGTAAGACGGTTCAATTCTTTTTTGCATATTGTAATATACGCTTCGACGCATTACACGAGCTGTTCCATTCGAACTGTACAGTAGATAAGTACAAAGCTCTTAAAAAGTACGCTTCCTGAAATAAAGATTGATAGTAAATGTGACCATATTGAATTAATTGAACATTATATTTCGATAGATAGAAAGAATGTTAACCATATGGAATTTTTATACGTCAGATTTAAATACACAATTTTATATAAAGAAGAAAGAATACATTTACATGTTTGTATATCTATATGCATCCAACACCATGGAAGTATGAAACTTAGACTAAACAAGCACCAGTGCATACATGTAACAATACATTTAGACAATTCCACCACCATTATTCGAACAATGACACAGTTATCTTAAATATTATCTATAAAAATAAATATAAAACACGTTTGCGTACACTATTCAAAAAACAAAATAAAATCATACAACCAACATTTAATTTGGAGAATACAAAATATGGAGGGGATTGGGAAGACTGTTTTTTAATTTTTCAAAAACATAATTAGTAGTTTTTACGTTACATAGTTACATAAATATGCAGTAATGCAAGGGAAATAAAAACTGCACAGACGTCGCCTTACGGCGTTGAAACAAGCAGAGGCGTATCATTCGTCGTCAGGAAGTGGTAATATTTATCCGCGATTAGAATTAAAAATTCATTTTTGTCCTTTGGAGAAACAGAAAAACTCATATTTTATATTCTCTAAAGTGTAAAAGTTATAGCAGTATAAATTTGTCTGTTTCGGATTCATAAATTAAAAAGGTAAAGAAAATCAATTTCAGATGTTTAAAAAACTAACAATTTTGGTGGTTATTAACTTATTACATTGTCCCGTCCTGTAGTAGCCCATAAGATCACATTCAATTATTGGGAGCAATTTTATACCTCCTGGAGCTATATTGTTCGATAGTTTAAGTTGTCCAGACAATGAAATTGCTGTTCTGGCTGGTTCCCACCGTTTATCATCGCAACCTTTAATATCATGATAATGATGTTAAGGTAAATTTTATCCTTCTAATAATATTATATTTATTTTATTTCAACTATTTAAGTATTTTAAAAATATTCTGTCTAGTTTTGATCGACAGAAAATCATTCTGGCAAATTTTTAAAGTTACAAGAAAAATTACTTTTTACTATCTTAAGTATTTTAAAACAATTTTGGCTAGTTATGACCGATAGCAAATCATTCTGGCGAATTTTTAAAGTTGCAAGAAAAAATGATTTGGTTTTATTTTTTACTTTATGAAATGTTATATTTACTTACTTTATGTAATGTTATATAATATTTAGTTACTTTATGAAATGTTAATATAAACGCAATTAAATATTCTAAAATCATTCTGGCACCAATTTTGTTTCATTAACCTGTTCTGGGAAGTTAGCCAAGTGCGTTGAGATGGATCACGGACGCCATAATTGTTCGAAGGCTTCAGCCAGAATAATTGTTTCAATGTCAGAATAACTCAATCTAATCAATAAATATTATTTCAAGAGGTAAAAAATCAATCCCTGTAATTACATGTTATTTCTAGGCCTATAGGGTTGTGCAAAGCACGTTATTAACGTTGAACTATTGTAACGTGTATCGATAGATAATACATTGGATAGTTTCCATCGTCGGCACTTGTGAAACTGCATTTTAAATTATGTATTACAAATAAACTCACTTGTACTTCCAGTTCACGTATATTTTTAATTTTTTACTATTCACATCCAACCGGTTATAGTAAAAAATTAAAAATATACGTGAACTGGGAGTACAAGTGAGTTTATTTGTAATACATGATAGATAATACGTTAATATAATAATATAATACGCTGTTACTTCCGTTTTCTAGTACGCCATCGACGTTCGCCAATATGATAACCGTAATAAGTATGGAATTAATTTACGCACAAACTATCAAACATGTTTTATATTGATAACATTATCATAAACAGGGTCATCATGTAATGTTTTAACGTGTAAGTTATTTATTTTACAGGATAACCCTGTAACTGTTACAGAAATATGATTATGTGATTTACAATGTTTGCTAAGAGTCCTCTGTACAACAATTATAAGCATACCAAATTTTATACCTACGTGATTTTTTTTTCTATTTTAAAGTTTCATTATTTATTAATATACTTTAAGTTACAATGGTTTTCTAACAAAGTGAAAAAAGTAAACGGTTTTAGATAAAACCATAAATAATATATTAAAATAGTAATATTACAAAAATCTTACACATTTTTTTTATCGTCCAAACCAAAATTCTTTAGCCCAATATTACCATCACCTGCTAGCGCTATATCTTATTAGGGATTATCTTATTTACGAGCGATAACTATTTTTAGCCTTTTGCTTCTGTAATTTTTTAGTCGAAGACATCATGTGACAGATGCAGTGCGTTATAGTACAGTCACAACGTAGCGAACACGCCGCGAAACATATCTGAAACGAATTGTGCCATCTGCGTGCCTTGATATATTTAGTTCGCAGAAGGCGAGTGCGCACTAGTGTGGCTGGAGTCTTAAATAAATATACAAGAATTCAGAAAAAATCGTGCATAAGAATTTTAAGTCGGACTCTGAAGTGACGTTATATTTGACGAGTAACAATAGTACGACTGTGATTGTTATAAAAAATATTAAGGCTCGTCCATACCAAATTATTTATTACGCTTGAAGTGTTTTAATTGAATATGAATCCGAGATCAAGTTCTATGAACGGGCCAAAATATTAAATAACAAGGAAGCAATGAGCAAACATGAGTTTTTCCTTACCGGCGTAAAACATGACAGTGTCGTTGTAACAAAGAGAGCCTGAACGTGTTTGTTCCGTGAACAATTTGAGTATGTTGTTTTGCTTGCTGAACGCGTAAATTACTAAAGGATGATCTCTGAAATTTCCCAGTATGATCATGGTTATATTAATGGATATATTTTTATACCTTGGAAATGTTCATCAACCCAAAAATATGAACTTTTTTATATAAAGATAGTACCTAAGTAACTTAGTTAAGATTATATGCACACTAGCGTTGGTCGGATGTGTGCGTTTTTCTTTTCCTTATTATAAGCATATACCCAATAATACATCCAACCCAAAACAATGACAAACAGCAGAAAACTTAAAAATAAATATATCTTGCATTTTTCAAAAATATTTTATTTAAGCTTCACGGTAACATGTGACCTTATTGTTGTATATTACAGACAAATATGTAACAAGTTAGAGTATGTCAGTGACCGTTGTCAAAAAGCTTAAAACACACGCTCACTCGCACACGTCACGCTTTATTTGCTTGTGATATGGGTGTTAGTCAACGGTACTAATACGTAGATATACATATATAAAGACTAAAATTTATTCAATAAACACTGAAACCCAGCACTACAAATATTAATGCCCACACAAAATATGCTTGAGATCGAACCCGGACTTAGTAGGTTGCGTAGTCAGCTCGACCACTCGACTAATTCTATCTTGGAAAAATATTTCACAAATTCAAATCACGCAGAAGGTTGCGGCTGTGCTATATAAATATGGCGTTGTGAAATGTTACATGCAAAGTATTTCTACCATATACCCTCCAAACCGAATCACGAGATTTACAATAGTTGACGTTTTTGTGCCAGTAATTTAACGTTAAAAAAAGGCTTTCGAAGTATTTTTACTTTTTTTAATAAGCGTTTGCCTTAACTGGTCTTCAAGACAAAAACAACATAAGGAGTGAGCAAAGCAAGAAATGCTTCGGGTTGCCAATACATTTGGAGGCGAATTCGCGTTTGTTTGATCAAACTTTTAGGTTGTATTCATACCGAAAGTAGTAGCAGTAGCGGGTACAAGAAAACATTAAAATCGACCGGCAGCGATTACAAGCATCCAGCTGCAGGAAATTGTTTCGATATATAGCAGAAGCGATATATCGAAACAATTTCCTGCAGCTGCGGACAGCCATCTCGATAAGACGCTAATCTTCGTCTTAGACTAAAAAAAAAATTGCCGTGCGACTTGTTGAGGGTTTTTTTTAAATCTTTTATTGTTCTTTTAAACAAGCAATGTTGCAAGTAATACAAACTATGGGACATCTGATAGAAAGCAATCACTAATAATGTTTGTAACATACAACGTCGGTCACCAATACCGATATCATTCTTACCACAATATCTAAGCTTCTATGAAAAACCGTATGGTAGACTGTTCTTAAGTTTAAACGTTAGTCTTAAGAAAATATGAGCAATTTAAATATGTTTATATGACCAAGCATAAAAATGGTGAGAATGAAATCTCTCACTAAGGTGAATATTTCAAAAAATCTCGCTAATTCTTAAGAATTTGCGAAATTGTTTGAACTATTCTGTACGGGTTTCATAAACAGGGACCGCTGCTCAATCACAAATATTACCAAAACCCTTTGACCCTCTTAAAACACACAAAATATTTACGATAACTATAACTGAAATAGTATCGATATTGAAATAGTACCGCATTATTTTAAGCAATAGACCTTTACGGTTCATTCTGTAGCAAACATTCTACTATTAAATATCTGTATGGTGTAATATTAAATCTAGAATGTTTTTCTTTGTTGGTCGAGTACTCTTGAAAATTAGACCATTCATGTTGCAGCCGGGCAGTTCATAAAAGGCGATAATCATTTCGGATGGAAAAAGTCAACCATAGCGTATAGACACCAAAGATGTTAAAGGTGCGTTGCTATATCGTGGCGAGGTCTAATGCCACATTAATAAGTTTACCGGCTACCTTACCCTCCAAACCGGAACACGACAGTAACAAGCACCTAGTAAATATACGATTTAGTAGTGAATGGTGTGTTGCTACATTGTGGCGAGGTCTAATGCCACAAGAATAAGTTTACCGGCTACCTTACCCTCCAAATCGGAACACGACAGTGACAAGCACCAAGTAGATATACGTTTTAGTAGTTAATGGTGTGTAGCTACATTGTGGCAAGGTCTAATGCCACATGAATAAGTTTACCGGCTACCTTACCCTCCAAACCGGAATACGGCAGTGACAAGCACCTAGTAGATATACGCTTTATCTGAGCCCGTCATCCGAGAACTTCCACCTCTAAACGCAATACTGACAGGCCGAAGTAGCTATAGTAAGTAATTAAGATAATGCTAAAAACATTCAATAGCCGAGTCAAAACTTAATGTCAATAGAAAGGATACACAATAAATTTTGTATACTCTGCATGAAATTGTTTTTTTTTTTTATTAGTAACAGTGCGTAAAGCAATATCCGATGGCGGCCCGAATTTTCTTGATTTGTATTTACTCGGATTCGGATAAATGCTGTGCATAACAGCTATTATACCACAGAAGCGACCACAGACTTCGTCGTTTTATACTATTACCGTTTATGACATTCAATATAATACTAGCGATCGCCTGTGGCCGAAATTCGACTATAGATCAAGCATTCAAATCTCTTTTTTTGACAACTGACCTTAGCCGTAAAGAAAATTACCTACATGTGTTGTTTACAATTACATAATCACGTATGTGACACGAATGTAGTGTGTGTAATGTTTAATTAATTTAATGTATTTATAATGAATTTTATTTAAAAATATTAGGTGTCTGCAGTCCTCCGCAATATAAACTTTAACTGTGCCAAGTTTCATTCATCACCGTTTTCGCAATTGTTTTAAAACGGGGTCTAATATTTTTATTTCGGTATTGATATATGGGTTACAAGACAAAAATTAAACCACTTTATTCATATGGGAACACAATCAATAATTTTATTCGCATACGGTGTAATTTATAAACATATTGGATCATGTTCTTAAGTTAGCGCTTATTTGTCTCATTCATTTCAGTCGCGTTCAGCCAGTCACGGTGTTTATTTAATGTATGGTCGTGTCGTAAATTTAAGCAAAATGGCGAGCAAGAATGCTATAAAGATAAAGAACGGGAGTTTTAACTTGAGTGTATATAATTGTATAGAGATTTATTTAACAAAATCACCAGCATGGTTGCCGGCAAAACTTTGTCGTTAGACATGTTGCTCGCATGAAAATATTGCTCAGACTGGTTTGTCAATTTTATTGAGTGACTTTATTGAACGTTCGGAATTAAAGGGGGTATTTAATATTATTGCAATAAACAGGGGCGCGCTTGAGACATTTTTAAAATTTATTAGTCTTTGCTGACATCATTTGTATACGGACTAATTATAGAATTTGCCTGCGACAGATATGCTAGAATGAGCTTTCATTGCAATGGTTGTTAATATTCTAATAATTTGTATTATTTTACCAGATTTCAAATATAATTTACTACTTCCATAAAAAAAGACTAAGTTGACCGACCAGGTCAAACAAACAAATATCAAGTATTTCTTAATATTATTAATGTCTAGATTGTTTGAGTAATTTATATGTGACTGTTGAGCTATCTCATTGTATTTAAATAATGCTCATATATTGTATTTAAATTATGAGGTATTTAAAGTTGTTTTTAATTAACGTTAATTCACTAAAGTTGGATTTCAATAAATCAAATTACATATGACTTTAACAGAATAATGCATTAATAAAACTTCAATAGTTTTTTATTTTGGTTCATGAAACCTTAGAACCTTACTTTAGGGGAAATTAAACCATTCCTTGAAAGAACTTTAGAATTTGACTAAATATACGATACAGTTCTGCAATGTCTGGCTCGTGTTGGGTATCGCCACCTTATCTGTATTAGATTAGTGCTTGTCACTATAGTGTTCCAGTTTGGAGGATAAGGTAGCCGGTAAAATTATGCAAATGGCATTTCATTCGCTATACGGACGCAACGCATCATTAACAACTTTGGTGTCTATAGGCGACCTTACCCTCTAAATCGAAATACGAGAGCGATATGTAATCACCAACGCTATTGCGTCCGGAATAGATAAAGTGGTGGTACCAAATCCTGTCTAGATGTTGCAGAACTCTATCTCTTAGTTAGTAGTCAAGGTAAGGTCAAGGTAACTATTTATCCATACTGATATTATAAATGCGAAAGTAACTCGGTCTGTCTGTCTGTTACGCTTTCACGGCCAAACCACTGAACCGATTTGGATAAAATTTGATACAAATATAGTTTGAGACCCAAGAAAGGACATAGGATAGTTTTTATCCCGGAAATCCCACGGGAACGGCAACTATGCGGGTTTTTATTTTAGAATTTTTTCCACACGAACAAAGTCGCGGGCACAGCTAGTAGCATATAAAAGTTGAAAGCTGGCTAGCTTTCGACTTTTATGAGATGCCTATCAGAAAGGCAGTTGATCTATTCTTCAAATTGACCCGGATCAACAAAACGCTTAGGGTTCTTACACAAATAAACACGATACAACGTCACGTCATGCTACAACGTGACAATATGTAAGAAAATGTGTAAAAGCCCTAAACGGTGCGACTTGACTGACGTTTTATTACCTGAATCGGGGGCCTGTACTGTGGTGAAAAGAAACCATACTTCTATATTTTCTTTTAGAAGCAGTTGATGAGTTGGTTAGTGATCTACGATGTTTATTTTTTTCTTTTTCTTTCGTAATGCCAAAGTATGTGGCATAAGTTGCCAATGACAAAATCAACAATGTCGCATTTTCCTAACTACTACCACTTGTGACAATAACAACCACCAGCCATAAACTTATTGATACACTTCAAAATTTCCAGATTAACTAACTGCCACTTATATTTTATTCAAAATAGCAATAAACCAATATTTTACATGGGATTCTAGCCCGAGATCTTGTAATCTACAGTTAAAAAGCTAACCACTACATCACCGAGGCAGTAAGTTATGTTAAGGCAAACGTAATTTATTTTCATGTAAAGCACTATAAATAAATATTTATTAGTTCTAATTAAATGCTATGTCTCATGAAGTAATATACCAGGGAACGGCAGCCTTTTGTGTCGGAAGATTAAAAACTCACAATTTATAAAATTTCAAAGTTTGTAACGAGACACAAAAAAAAATTTGCCAACAATAAATAGTACATTCTTACATAAAGTTTTTTGATAATAACTTATCTATTTAACTTCATTTATAAACAATTGAGCAAATAATTCAGTAGTAGGATGGCTTTGCATGGTTATTCAAATAGTTTTTTTTTATAAAATAAATAATATTTGCGTACGGAACTGAAGAGCCGCAGCTTTACATTCAAACGTGGCTTGCGAGCTGCAGGTTGCCGACGCCTGACTAAGGCATAGTACAATTAATTTAAAATAGGTGGCGCTGTTGTATCAATAAATATATTTGAGTGTTTTTGCGTCAAAAACGCACTGGGCGGAAGTCAATACAGAATAATATACTTTACCTTGCATTGATGAATTTGATAGCTTCATATGCGTTTTCAACGGGCACTATGGGAAGAATAGGCCCGAATATTTCATCTTGCATAATTTTATCGTTTTCTGTCACATTTGCCAATACTGTTGGTGCAATAAACAGGTCTTGGCTATCGTACTCCCCACCAATGACGACTTTTGACTTACCGTCCTCTAATAGTGATGTAAGGCGACTGAAATATTAACAGAAGGCATAGTTAACAATTTTTGTATGTAAACAAAAGAAGAACTATGAATGAATTAATATAAACTTTATTGCCAAAAACTACAACATTAAGACTACGTCCGCACAGTCAGGCGGCTTGCTTAGCGTCTAGCGCCTCGTTACATAAAACCGACACGTTTGATTACTTCCATAGGTCGCTGAGCATTTAGATAGGTGCTCAGCGCGCAGTGTGGCCGTTCGCAAACATTCTAGAACGTTCGTTTTACTAAGCTACTCGCTAGGTGGTTCGCTAGGCTCTCGGCACTAAGTAAGCCGCTTGTTTGTACGGACGTAGCCTAACATATATTTTAGCTATAGTGCGCACGGAACTAGTTGGCCGCGCCTTAGGTATGTGAACGGTGGGGCGGAGAGGCAGGGGCGCTTGCTGTCATTACTCAGTGCGGCGCCGTACTTTGCGACGGCAACACGCGTTGAAAGTTCCGGCTAGTTTAGACAAAACGCACATAAGATTGCAATAGCGAGATGAGTCCGCCGATAAAAAGACAATCTAAAGAAATAATATTTAAAGTGCATACATTTTTTAATAAACGGAAAGCCGATGTCAATAGTTTAGAATATAAAACTGATGCGAATATACATAAACTAGTAGCAGAAGCAACAGGGATATCAGAACGAAGTGTTAGGAGAGTGATTGCTGAAAGTAAAAAATCGTTGCAAAATACAGGGGAAGCAAGATTTAGTTCTCCACGTAGACCAAAAGAAATAAAAAAGAAAATACAAGTTGATGACTTTGATTTAGCAGTGATAAGAAGAAAAATAAATCAGTTTTATACGGTAGAGAAAAAAATTCCAAGTCTACGAAAACTAAATGCTGCGTTAAAAGAGGATAATATTTTAGACTGCGGATTGACTTTTTTAAGAACACTTTTGCACAAACTGGGATATTCATTTAAAAAATGTAAATCGAAGAGATGCCTTTTAATAGAGAGACCAAATATTGTTGAATGGCGAGTAAAATATATGAGGGCTATAAGAAAATTCAGAGAAGACAAACGAAATATATTCTTTTTGGACGAAACTTACGTTAACCAAAGTCACAATGTCCAAAAATGTTGGCAATCTTCGTCGGAGCCTGGAATTTATACAGATATAGGCAAAGGAAGGCGTTTGATAATAGTTCACGCTGGTAGCCGGAACGGGTTAGTTGACGATGCTTTGCTAATTTTTAAATCAGATTCAAAAACGGGGGATTATCATGGAGACATGAACTCTACAAATTTTTACAACTGGGTTGATCAAAAATTAATACCTAAACTTCCACTTAACTCAGTCATAGTTATGGATAATGCTGCCTATCATTGTGTGCAAGTTGAGAAGAAACCGACTATGTCCAGTTTGAAAATTAATATGCAGAACTGGTTGCAAAATCATAATGTAACATTTTCTCCCACGATGATCAAAGCTGAACTCCTGAGGTTGATTAATGCGACCCAATCAGAAAAAATATTCAAGATTGACGAACTTCTGAAAGCTGCAGGTCATACTGTTCTCAGACTACCTCCATATCATCCAGACCTCAACCCGATCGAGCTTGTGTGGGCAAATATTAAAAATTGCCTGGCCAGAGATCACATTAATGCTACATTGGACGAGAAAATGACAATACTAACAAGGCTATTTTCCGAATTCTCTGCCGAACAATGGCAAAAATGCGATGACCACGTACAAAAAAATGAACAGGAATACTGGAATCATGATATGAAATTTGATACTATGATGGACCAAATCATTATAAGTTTACAAGATGATTCTGAATCAAGTTCAGAGAGTTCAGAATCAAGTGATTCTGAGAATTGAGTTTGTTTGTTTGTTTGAACGTGGTAATCCCAAAAACTACTAAACCGATTTGAATAATTCTGATTCTTATTATATAATACACATATTTAATACACATCCATAACTCATCATTATCTCGTTTCGTGGTCATTTGGAGGCAAAAGCAAAGCTTTCGTCCAAGAAACTTGTTGTTCTGAACAGGGCAAAACAGTCGATTGTTTGCGACTCTACAAGTCACAAATCAGGCTTCATAGGAGTACTGTTCTCATCTTTGGCCAGGGGCTCCACAATACCAGCTCCTTCCTCTTGAACGCATTCAACGCAGAGTGTCTTCAATGCCGATCACGATAAACGTATACTGATGACTCAGCCTGAACTAAATACTTTTCGTAACTTCCACTGACACGTGTTTACTACCAAATTACTGAACTAACATTACAAAGTTCAATTTGTATTTTATTTATTCTTTTCAATAAATGAAAAAATATTGTTCACGATATCTTCAGATTGGTCATCACTGTCTAAGCTCATGTGCATTGCGAGCAGTTGACACAGACGTGTGAAAACAGGCGTTATCTTGATGAAACAGGACTTTTCTTCTGATCATTCTTGGACGTTTTCTTTTATTTCCTATGGTAAACGACGTAGTAAGACACAATAGTAATCAAAGTTTATAGTCTGACCACTTTCAAGATAATCAATCATAATCACACCCTTCGAGTCCCAGAAAACTGAAGCCATTACCTTATTTACCGACAAAAGCGCCTTAGCTTTTTTGGGGGGTGGTGAACCAGGTCTTTTCCACTGTTTTGATTGTTGTTTTGTTTCTGGCATACAGTAATGAACCCATGTTTCGTTCATTGTAACAAAACGATTCAAAAAATCATCTGCATCGGCTTCAAATAACTCCCAACAATCACGTGAAATAGTCATTTGCGTCCTTTTTTGTTCAACTGAAAGCAGTCGCGGAACCCACCTCGCAGACACTTTGTGGAAACCCAATTCATTGACTATGATGTTTTGAGTTCATTCATAAGAGATGCCTATAATATCGGCTTTCTCTCTAATTTTTAATCTGCGGTCTCCCATAATTAAATCAAGTACTTTTTTAATATTTTCGTCATTGGTGGACGTCGAAGGCCTTCCAGATCGGGGTTCATCTTTCACACTCTCTCTACCACTCTTGAATTCTGCTATCCTTTTTTTGACGGATGAATAAGACAGAGCAGAATCCCCTAATGTACTGGTACCACATCATCATGGATGGCTTTCAGCCCCTTCTTATGGAGGTATTTAATGGTGGCACACTGCTCAATTTGCTCCATTTGTAGAAAGTATGTCCGATTCCCTTGTTAAAAAAATTATAAAATCACAACAAATTATTGCACACGTTTCGAACTTCACACAATTAACTACTCTGAACTGAACTAAATAATGTGGGTAGATTTGATTTTTAGAATTGGGTATTTGCATGATTTTCCAATCCATTAAATAGTTATGTCTTATTATTTTTAAAAAAATTTTAAAATTCTTGAAAAAAAATTATTTTTTTTATTTATAAACATTTAAACTATTTAACAATAAAAAATTGTTAAAATTTAAACGTATAGGTAGCTCCCTCTTGCGTATGTGACGTCATTGTGCATATTCCAACTTGAAATTTTTTTCAATAATTTATCATTCGTCGTTTATCATGCATTCAAATGACGCGCCAATAATATGCACAATGACGTCAGACCAATCACATCACGTTTCACGTCACGTGATTTTTACATCATATTTGACCACTTTTATTTATTTAAAAATTATTTGTAAAAATTAAATTTTAATCTTACGTAGGTATTTTATGTGTATCAAAGAATTTATTAACTGAACTTTATTTGAAAAATCATTTTCATGCAAATACCCAATTGAATGGATCGGTGTTAGACCGAGTATTTCTCAATCCACCCTCGTATCAATAATATATATTAGCTGCGCCCGCGACAGCACGGCTGTTTGAAATGGCTGGAGCGCATCGGTCCAGCCGTTTCAGAGATTAGCCGGAACACAGAGACAGGTAAAATTTAAAAAAATGTTATTTTGGTATATGTACCATGTATACATCCATATGTATCTTGAAAAAGTGGTTATTTTAATATTACAATCAGAGACTTCCCCAACAGAGATGTACAGATGTTCTTTCACATCAGAAGAACCGTTCGCTTTATAATAAGATAGCAAACGAGCAGCTGGCTCTCCTGATGGAAAGAGACAAACATAATGATGCGTTGCTATCCTTATGGCAGGGTCTTAATGCCACATGCATAAATTTACCGGCTATCTTAATTTCCAACTCTATTAACTAGTAATCTTTTTAATGCTATAAACAGTTAAATCTATAAGGCCTTGACATAATAAAGACACGTTTTTATTATTAATTATAATCGGCTACACTCACGTTTAAACGGCGTAGGTTCCGACTAGTTTCGGAAACTACGCCGATTAAAGGTAAGTGTAGCCGATTGTAATTAATAGTTAACAATGTCTCACGATAGTTTTAATAATTTTTTTTTACACATTCTTTTCTTTACGTTCTTGAAGTAAATTTTTGAAATCGTAAACATAAATTATCGAATTATTTGTTCTTATTATCTAAATTATTTGACATGTGGAAATTTGCGTGATCACTTTTTAAAGTTAGTATTTAATTTAAAAAAAATGATCACGCAATGTTCCACATTACGCCCAAAAATGTCAGTGCTTAATTACCGTTTACTTATAAAATAAAAAATAAATGAAGATAAATGCAAAAATTCTTCACATATTATTTGTGATTACACCTCATGTATTTTATTTTTATCACAAAATATGTTTAAAAATTAAACAGCATGAAATTATATTTAAATCCCACGTAATTGTAAACGTGGTTGTAAATAAAAATTATTGCCACTTAATTCTGAAGTTATTTTGCCAGTCCTAGAAATTCGAAATTCGAATATATAAATATATTCCCTATATCTTGTATAATATAAGAAACAATTCTCATAAACCTATCACAAAGACGTGTGAAAAAACGGACCTTTTGTCAAGCTCCTCAAACGATCAAGCCAAATAAACACCCTTTTTCTTTCCTAATATTAAATAAAGATTGGTAATGTGCGTGTCGGGCCACACGCAATGTAGGGTTCCGAAGTTGTCCATCAAAATAATGCGTACTAAGAAAAGAAGGCTTTTTATTATTTCACACTGTGAACATTTAACCTATCTAACATGGCGGATATATCACTACTACAGGTTCACAGTAAAAACTTCTACTTTTTATTAGTTGGTCGACTAAAACTCATAAACTTGTAAATCCTACTTAACCGTGATAGCCTTCCTTTTAATTTCATTATATTTACTACTATCGTGATTTTCTTATAACCCTAAAACCAATAGTTTAGCTGGCAGAGGGACACACACGACTATAACAAAAATTAGCACTTTAAAGCTTAATATTTCACAAAATGATCCTTTAATCAAAAAACTATATCCACAAACTTATAATCTTTTTTAAATACAGTAATACCCCGGACTTACGCGATAGGTGGGACCGAGCGCTATCCGCGTAAGTCGAATTCGCGTAAGTCGGGGTACAATTTTGCATATACCTATAAAGTCATACAAAGTATGTTTAATTGGGACCGGAGACTATAATTTAGGAAATATAAAACAATAATTTAGGAAATAAATTTTAATTTAATTCTAGATAATATGACAAACTATATTAATAAAATGTATAAACACAATCTGAAGTTATTTTGATGTAGAAGGTTAAATCGCGAAGAAAATTAAATCGCGTAACTCCGAATTCGCGTAAGTCGAGGTAGCGTAAGTCGGGGTATTACTGTACCTACACATACATGGAGGGGAGCTGTCCTAAAAATATTTTTGATTATTTTGTTTTACCACTTCGATGCCTTGACTAATCTTTATATTCATACCAAATTACAGGTTTCTGGAACTAAGAAGCTCTGAGTTGAACTGTGGACAAGCGGATGGACGGACATGGCGAAACTATAAGAGTTAATAGTTTAATTAGGAACCTTAAAAAGTATTACCATTAAAAAAATGCAATAAGTGGTTTTATTTGGTGATAGATAAACAGTCAAATTGAGCTAATTTTAAATACTTAATGTCATTACAATTTACATTTTAACCGAGTAATATTACATTACACCATCACTTCAAACATCACGCGTGATGTTATGATTTTATGATGTAGCGCCATGCGATAGCACACCATCGCGCGTTCTAATGTAGGAAATGCAATGTTCTAGTGTAATAGGACATGTTATTGAAATAGTAACATAGCAGCGACATGAGCGATACATGTCATTATGATGATTCATAATTATTATGAACGAAATGAAATAAACAATAGTGTGATTTACTCACTATGATTTAAATATACAAATTATACAAAGTTGATTTTCCTTTTAAATCGTTAGCAAACAAACTAAAAAATATCGCAATATTTGCATTGAAATTTGAAATGAAAGGATAGTTGAGTATTTACCTACGACCGTACAACGGGAGGTGGACGGTGGTGTCAAGGAAATATAAACCCTTTTACAATAAAATAGAGTTCCAAATAACATACTAAGACACCTGACCGGGCGAAGTACGCAATCGCACGTGACTAAGTTCCGGTCTTTCGATATAAACCGAACATTGCCCATGCGATGCGTTCGGGAGGGCTCGGATCGAGCGAGTCTGCGAGTCATGTCACGAGCTACTGCGCTGCTACCGCGCGCATGATGTTTAGTGAGATGGTGTGATGCTTATTTTAGTCGAGTAATGTGTGATGTTACAGTATGCGCTCGAGTGATATTACACGTGATGCATCACTCACATTACTTACATATGTCTAATTTAAATCATTTATAAAATAAATATCCAATTCTAGTCTGCCTAAATATTTGTCTTTATTTGCATTTTATATCTGTTTTATCAATCTATCGTCTGTCTATTGTAGTAGGGGAGCCCAAGATGTTAAATGTGTACTCGAGCATCGTGGATTTTGTAGATTATGTGGTAGAAAAAATAAAAGGTTATAATATAATGTTTTACATTTTAAGGGCGGAGAAAATAATCTACAGATACTGATTAAGAGTAAGGTATAGTGGGTTAACTGCAAGCTAAAATTTAGAAAATCTGACGATTCAAGTGCAGCATAAGGGAGTGGGAGGGTCACAGTTCTCGAGCGCGTCTGAATTTTCTTTTATTTTTGAGGAAATAAAAAAGTATAGAATAACGAAAAAAATATAATCTGACAATTTCCAGAAGCCAAGGAATTTTGTTTTACAACCTTAGATGCGCGGCTCTAAATAAATGGCTTATATTTGTTGGAGAGCTTTAACAGTATGCGAGGTATCCCCCAGTGTTAATCTAACGCGCTCAAGTAAATCCCAAAATCCCCTTATGGGCTCCAATACTATTGTTTCTACATGAACTAAACTGACAGAATAAGCTATTTCACATTACTACACTGGTATTTTTTTAACTATTTTATCCTTGTCAGTATTAGAAACATAATCTGCGACGGTTTTGCTAAATATTTTTCTGCAGTATTTTTATTTCTAGCTCAATAATCCAACATTGCCCTTCAAGTACAAGTTTTGCCTTCTCGCTCTATCCAGAACTTGCGTGAATTTGTCCTTTTTCTATTTATTACACTACTACATATTTTTTGTTTTAGTGGTATTGCGGAAGTTAACTATAGTTTTGTATTTTGTAACATACGTATTAGCTGGCCTTTGTTACTACCTGTACTTATACAAAATAAATATCTACCGCATGACGCATATGATGAGTGCAAAATGGTCAAGGTTAATACTCTGTGATGGATGTTTTTAAATTAACTTAATAAGTGTGTTGTGTAATAACCTATTGCTAAGATACTAATTGTGACTTAACCCTTTCAATGCGGCTGGCGTATTATTACGTAACATAACAACGTTTACCACATGATAGGCGTAATATTCCGTTGACAAGAAATCTTTGCTACAAACGAGCCGATCAATGAGATGGATGCTCTGCTGTACGATAGTTATAGAACACAACAACCCTCTGTGCAAATGCAGAAAATACTTATATGATATGCTAAAAGTGTTGCAAGCTCTTTAATTAAGTACATATAAAACGTGAACAATATATGTATTTCAATTTTATTGTTTTTTTTATTAATTACTGACTTTTTAAAAAAATGGTATCAAGACATTTGCATTTTCAATTTATCAATTTATCAATCATTAGTTTCGACTCGTTTCAGATTTGGTTTCAATAAAATGACTGATAATCTCTATGGCAACACAAATGTTGTTTATATATTTTGGAAAACCTAGTTTACTCGGCGTTACAGACTTTAATTACACATAATAATACGCTCCCGCACAAAATGGTGTAGTCATTAGGATGTTATGTCTCGTCCATCGTTATAGAGGTGACTTGGTTAAATGTCCATAATATAGGAAGCTACATTTAAAATATGGTCCTGCACGGAAAGGGTTATTATATAACTTTATTGCGCACATCGAACATCGAGATTACACAAAAACATACACTAATGCATTGCGTTAATGTCTAATTAACTTGGAACACATGATGTTGACAACCAACATTTTAAATTTGGAATTGACAATATGAGCTTACTCAAGACCAAATGAGTGCAACTTCTACGTGAATTAACATTATTTATTCTGTGCTACTAGTAAATTAAGATCCGCTTTCATCAAACTATTTGAATGTCGTGTTGATTCTGGCTCCCTTTGAAGAATAGAGCATTTGCCGTTCTGCCAGGCAGTTCGTAAGAGGCGAACGATTGGCTATACAAGTCATTACCATCGTGACTACAAGTGATGGTAGAGTTCTGCTTTATCTCGCTCGGTTCTGGTACTTAGTACGGTCACTAGCATCGTGTATACCTAATTACCCGCCTTACCTATTCCTGCCGCAATAGCGTTAATGCTTGTCACTGTCGTGTTCCGGTTTGGAGGGTAAGGTAGCTGGTAAACTTATGCATGTGGCATTAAGACCCCGCATCAAGGATAACAACGCATCATTAACATCGCTGAAGTCCATGGGAGATGGTTTACTTGTTTGCTAAAATACTTTTTAAATGAATTTCTTTACAGTAAATGTCATTTAAAAACAATTAAAATAGTTTGGTGCAAGCGGCTCTAAATCCTCTACTAAAACAAAAAAAAACTTGCAGGAGGGCTAAGTTGTGTTTACCTGAAATGCCTGCTATTTATAATACGGCACAGATCTTCTGACTTCTGAGGCTTTTCACCATACCATTCGATTAAAACTTTTTTGGCAGCTTCTACAAATTTATCTTGAACTTCCTTTGTGCAGAGCACATAGTCTGGTGCGATACAGGTCTGGCCGGCATTGATTAACTTTCCCCATAGTACCCGTTTCGCTGTCACCGCAATATCAACTGTATTGTCTATGAATGCAGGGCTGAAACACATTTAAAAATATTGTTAACTACGTTTTGTATTCCAACTCGCAACATACAAGGAAAATCACTTTTTACTGCTAGATATTTTATAAAATTACTAGCTGACCCGGCAAAAATTGTTCTGCCATATAAATTACTAGCTTTTGCTCGCGACTTCGTTCGCGCGGACTTAGCGGCGTGGGTGATAGCGTGATAATATGTAGCCTATATGTTGACCCGACCTGTTAGTAATATTCATGCAAAATTTGAAGTAAATCCATGCAGTACTTTTTGAGTTTACCCCGGACATACATTGACTTTCCTACGATTTTATTATATGTATATAGATATATAGATTTAACTAAAAAATAAGGGTTGGTAATAGAAGGGTAAAAATTTAGAGTTGTATGTATTTTTCAATGCTGAATCATAAAAAAATAAAAATAAAAAAATTTGTCCATAAAATTTAAAAAAAATTTAGGGATGGACTACCCTTAGCATTTAGGGGTATGAAAAATAGATGTTGGCCAATTCTCAGACCTATTCAATATGCTTATAAAATTTCATGAGAATCGGTCAAGCCGTTTCAGAGGAGTACGGGAACGAACATTGTGACACTAGAATTTTATATATAAGATTTTCTATATTATCGGCCAGTTTCCGAAACGCAAATTAACAAGCAATTAATCTGTGTTTAACAGATAATTTGCTTGTAAAAATTAACAAACACGGTTTAATTGCTTGTTAAAATTGATTTGCGTTTCGAAAACCGGCCGTATATCTATATTATTAATATTATAAATGCGAAAGTTTGGAAGTTTAGATGTTTGGATGGATGAAAGAAAGAAAGAAGAAAGGACAAAGAAAGAAAGAAACATTTATTTAGCGGAAAAAGTGAGACACATAATAAATGTTACAAACAATTAAATATTACAAGCTTAACTTATTAACAAAATCATAGAAATAAGAAAGAAAAAATAAAGAAAGGATGGATGTTTGTTATTTAATCACGCAAAAACTACTGACCGAATTTGAATAAAATTTGGCACACAGGTAGATGATAAACTGGAATAGCACATAGATTTTTATCCTGGAAAAATTAGGCGATCCCGCGGGATTCGCCAAAAACTTTTATAATGCTGCTGCAGCTAGTAATATTGTAAGAGAGACCGCACACATGCAAGCGGCATCGATGCAGTCGCTAAAATGCGAGACTTGAATGCCGCGTCCGAACGCAGAGAGTCGTTAAAACGTGATGCAGTACTGATGGAGTCGCTAAAACGCGCGTTTTGGATGCTAAAAGTAGCACGTGTGCTGTCTGTAAATGCGAATGTTTTGATGTTTCGATGTATGGATGTTTGTGACTCAATCACGCAAAAGCTAATGAACGGATTTGGATGAAGTTTGACATACACCTGGAATAGCACATAAGCTACGTTTTATCAAGAGAAAATGAGTCGTTCCCGCGGGATTAAATAAAAACTTTTATAATCCAGCAGACTGCACGCTGCAGCTTGTTTCTAATAATAAATGTACCCCGTGTGGACCAACACGTGTGGGTATTTATTGAAAGAATTTCAGTATTTACGCATTTTATTTCTACATATTCATCAATGACCAGCACCCATGTTGGTTCCGGGCTCCTTTGAAGTATAGACCAACTGCCGTTCTGCCAGGCAGGTCGTAAAAGGCGACCGATTGGTAGAGTTCCGCAACGTCTCGCCCGAGTTTTTGGTACCACAGTCTTACCTATTCCTACCGCAATAGCGTCAATGCTTGTTATTGTTGTGTTCCGGTACAGAGGGTAAGGTAGTTGGTAGATTTATGCATGTGGCTTTGCCATTCCGCCATACTTGGTTCACTCTGTGTCTTCTGCCGATATTTTCATGAGGAGTGTTCCGACTAGTTGTCTGGATTAATTCCTGCCGCCGAACTCAATCATCGGACATCGCGTCAAAACTTGAAATTCTACCCTCACTTTCTCGATGTCTGGAAATCCAGAACTGCCTCGCACTACTTTGTTGTGGAATCAATTATCGGCAGGGGTGTTTCCAAACGGATACGACTTGGGGGCCTTCAAGAAAAGAGCTTACTCATTCTTTAAAGGCCGGCAACGCAGCTGCAAGACCCCCGGTATTGTAGATGTTCATGGGCTGCGGTGATTACTTACCATCAGTTGCACCACCTGCTCATTTGCCCCCACTTCTATATAAGAAATACAGATAGCAACGCACTGTTAACACCTTTGGTGTTTATAGGCGATTGTTTATCTTTCCACCAGAAGAGCCATCTGCTGTTTGCTACCTATATATATGATGATATAAAAAAATACATGTCATTAACACCGTGACCACTAATTAAGCGGTAAAATTGCGCAACGTCTCGGTCAAATTTGCCGAAATAGCGTCAATGCTTGCGACTGTCGTGTACTGGTTTGGAGGATAAGGTCCCGGGTAATCTTATGCATGGCATTATATCTCCACCGCATAGATACTATCGCATCATCGAAATCTTTGGTGTATATGGGCAATGGTTATCTTTTTCCATCAGGAGGACCAGGAAATCTGCTTGTATGTCAGCTTATGATATAAAACATTAAAGAAAAAATACCTTTTGCCTCCAAGTTCTAGGGTGACAGGTGTCAAATGCTTGGTTGCCGCAGCATAAATAATTTTGCCAACACTAGTGCTGCCAGTGTAGAAAATATAGTCGAATTTGTTATTCAGTAGCTCAGACGTCTCTTCTGGTCCACCTTCCACAACTATTATTGCATCCTGTAATATTTTTCAATATTAGATGCTAAAGAAAAATTTGTTAAGTTTTAAGTCGATTAGTTTTTTTACTTATTGCTCGATGTCGCTTCGCATATTTTTCCAGTAGAATTGTTCTCTAATTTTGTTATACATCCTTATGGAGCGGGGATGCCCAGCAGATGGGATGTCGTGATTGTCGTATAGTATTTTTTTGCTTCGGTTAAAGTTGGGTAAATAATGTTGTTGTGATATACATTTTCGAAAGAAAAAAATGATGTGGTGTCGCGGGACACCAGGTAGGAACGAACTTCCTTCGGCTAAACGGCACTACTCGCTTGTGTACGCGACTGTCGCGCCTGCGCACGTCTCATTTAACGCTTTTATTCCACGCATTTTTTCTTACGGTTTTACTATCACATTTTTTTCAGTTCGATCGCGCAGCAAAATCCCTATCCCCTCCAACCCTGCCGTAAGGAACTTCGTTCCAATAACGACATGGCTGTTAGATAAGCGTTTCTACGATGTGTACGAGCTTTTCCATAACAAAATGTGACGTGATCACATTTTTAGCTTAAATCATTTAAGAACCAAATTATTATTAATGAGTAGTAAGTTTTTATTAATAAAAAATATTAGTCATTTATTAAAATACACTTAAATTAATAATTATTATATGAGAAATTGAAAGGAGTACCTAATGATAAAATTACAATGAAGTTAAATATGGTTACTTTTATTTGATATGAATTTATTAAACTATATACATATATTTGAAAATGCAAAATTTAAAAATGTAAAATTTCTTAAATTTGCTTTTTATTGCCTACTGTTAAAGAGAATTTTATAAAAACTTGCATGTTTTTGAAGTGAAAACTTCTTTAGGCGCGTTGAGCGTTTTGGTAGAGGGTAAAATCCTCGGTTCGCGTCACCGACATGCTAATGATAATAGTATATCTATAGCTATGTTTTGCATATAGTTTTAATTACTCTCAACTTAATAGTTCCGTTTTCACTTCTATCGGCAGTCCCACGACTGCTACTGTTTTTTTTTAATATAGTTTTACTAAAAGTACATATTAAATAACAAAGAAACGAAAATTTGCATGCCAATTAATTAATGGTGAAGTAGGAAGGAATGTCATGTTTAGTTCATTAACTTTTGTAACCCCTATTTCGTACAAATAAAGAATTATTATTATTATTATGACTATTTTCTTTCTTAGTATATGTCGACTACTGAAATAACCACATTACGGGTCAAGTCCAAGTAAATGTAGCTAGCGATTTTTAGGACTTTAAGTGGAAGTTGTAGACTAATGGCCTATTTAATTTTCATCTATTTGCATTAATTTCCTAACTAACTAACTAATTCTACATATGTTTAGTATAGCAGATTTTTGAAGTGTCACATACAATCAGATGTTTAGTTTCAATAACTTTAGTCTGCGATGAAGATGGTTTTGGATGACACCAGTTGTGGAAAGGACGATAGGTACAAGATACACTTTTTCTTGTTGCCAAATGCGTGTGACTTCCTCTTTGAGCTCAATGTATTTATTAATCTTTTCGGTTATGGTCTTTTGCAAGTTGTGGGTATTCGGAACAGCTATATCTATTGCATTAGACCTCGCCACAAGATAGCAACGCACCATTAACATCTTTGGTCTCTATAGGCGGTGGTTGACTCTTTCCATCAGGATACCCATCGGCTTGTTTGCTATCTTATAACATAAAAAAATTGAATACGTAAAACCAAGCGAATCAGAATTTAAAAACTATGGCAAAAATCGATTAGATTATTGTTTAAACATAATCATAGTAATAATATACCTACTCATATCTCAAAAACTACTGAACCAATTCGATAAAACAGATTGTTTCCTAAGTTGATAATAGGAATTATATAATATACTAGGAATTATATAATAAATTAATTATCGACGAAAAAAGTGCAGAGTTATAGCTATTGGCACATGTCTTGAGCGCTGACCTTGTCTTGCGCAGAAGTGAATAATATAACGTCCGTAATACGGTTTATTTTGCCATGCACTAAGCGATCTCCACTTCATAGCCGGGTGCTCAAGAACCGTGCCGGAACTACATATTTCATTGCAGAATCGTGTGCAGTGCAGTGCAGAATCACGAGTATTATTCATAAGTTACTACGTGTATGCGTATGATGAATGATCGAAATAAATTGGAGCCGGAATATGGGAACGAAACAAGCAAGGTCGCCAGTTCGTATCATGCCCTTAAATTTAATAAGCCAAGGTGAAGAGAATGTTTGCAAAAACGTCGCGTTTTTTATATGTGTAAAGTTATAAAATTATCATTTTAATATAATTGTTGAAAAAAAGATTTTTAAATGTGTAAATTATCCATTTCCTTAATTATAAGTTCGCAAGCAGTTTTTGTTATACTTACTTGTTATTAAAATAAATCTTATTACAAAAAAAATATTTTCACGCCTGTATCGCCGAGGAGGTAGGCAGAGGTACAACCAGTGTACCCATCATTAACCGAAGACACTTATGGCTAATTGCACTAAGATTGTCTTAGCTTAGGAAAATCCTAGGTAGTATGCTGTCACTTTTTGTTTCAAATGAAAAGAATGTGACAGTACGTTACTAAAGACTGTCCTCCCATACAATAAAAGTGTTTTTTTAACTTCCCACTACGTATGTAGATAAAGAAGTTACTGATTTTACCCCGATTTTCGAAAATCGATTTTTCACCAGATGTCCACGTTTTGAAGTTTTAGGAACCTTTTCCGACTATTTTCACGATGACGTCAGTATGTCTGTTTGTTTGTATGTATGTATGTATGTATGTATGTGTGTGTGTGTGTGTATGAGTGTGTATGTGTGTATGTAAACATCTCATAACTTTGAACGGTTGGACCGATCGAAACGCGGTTATTGGCATTCGATTGGATTCCGCTCAACTTAGACTTCCTGAAAATTTTAACCGATTCGGTCCAGATTTTGAGAATTTTGAAAAAACACCAAAAAAAATTTTTGGCGAAACAGTATTTTTTTAATATAACTTCCAGATTTATGTACCGATTTATGTACCGAAAATATTTTATGTCACTCAGATTAAATAGATATCACTTGTTTTTTTTCTGTAGTAAGATACCTAAACTAATGTTTATACAGCCTTGCGTATTGTAAGTTTGGACTATTTATAAATACTTCCTTTGTAAGGTTCCGTACCTAAAAGGTAAAACGGGACCCTATTACTAAGACTCCGCTGTGTCTGTCCGTCTGTCTGTTTGTCACCAGGCTGTATCTCATAAACCGTGATAGCTAGAAAGCTGAAATTTTCACATCGCTATAACAATAAATACTAAAAATAAAAAATAAAAATATTAAGGGGGGTCCCCATAAAATAAACTTGTTTTTTTCGTTTTTTTTTTGCTATGATGGTACGGAACCCTTCGTGCACGAGTCCGACTTGCACTTGGCCGGTTTTTTATGACTATTACATACTACTTTGTTTAAAATTTTGCGTTTTACATGTCCGACATTTTTTAAACTTATTCCGTTTTTCATATATAAAACAAAGTGGTAATTTTATGGCAAAAACGAGAGATATTTGCTTGTACTAAGAGTAAGAACATTTATACGAGCCGAGGAGTTCATGTCTTCCATAGAGTGTTCCTTTTTAAAACGTACTTGCTAATAAAAAAGAGTCCGTTGAAATCAAAATAGTCTTATTGTACACTAGCTGTTGCTCGCAACTTCCTCCGCGCGGACTTCGTTTACTTCGCACAGCTCCTCCCCGCAGGTAATAGCGTGATAATATGTAGCCTATACGTTGACCCGAGCTGTTAGTAATATTCATGCAAAATTTGAACTAAATCCATGCAGCATTTTTTGAGTTTACCCCGGACATACATACAGACAAACAGATAAACAGACAAACTGACTAACAGACAAACATTCTAAAAACTATGTTTTTGGCTTCGATATCGATTATAGATCACGCCCCAAGTATTCTTTTAAAAAAATATTCAATGTACAGTTTTGACTTTCCTACGATTTTATTATATGTATATAGATTAAATTAATTTGATAATTTCGGTTCAGGTTATGTTCTTTTTGGACATTTAGGCCGACCTCATTAATTCTCCTTTCAAACATCAATACTCACATTATCTAAATACTTCGGTACTGTCTCAGCAACAAACTTCGCACAGGCGACAGCAACTTCACTGGGTTTGACGATGACCGCGTTGCCTGCGGCAATGGCTCCAGCCATGGGCAACAGCAACAGCTGCAAGGGATAATTCCACGCTCCGATGACCAGGACAACGCCGTATGGGTCGTTGTAGATAACTACCTCGTCCAGTACGTTGACTAAACCTTTTGATGGCTGAAACAAAAATTGAATTAATATCATGTCTTGCAGAGTAGGAAGAGTTTTTTTTTATATCATAAGATAGCAAACAAGCAGATGGGTCTCCTGATGGAAAGAGTCAACCATCGCCTAAAGACACCAAAGGTGTTAATGGTGCGTTGCTATCTTGTGGCGAGGTCTAATGCCACATGCATAAGTTTACCGGCTACCTTACCTTCCAAACCGAAACACGACAGCGACAAGCACTGACGCTATTGCGGCAGGAATAGGTAAGGCGGTGGTACCAGACCCGGGCGAGACAATGCAGAACTCTACCACCTAGTAGCCACGATGGTAGTGACTCGATAGCCAATCGGTCGCCTTTTACGACCTGCCTGGCAGAACGGCAGTTGGCCTATTCTACAAAGGAGGCCGGGACCAACACGGCGGAAAATGTTGTTACACAGTACAGTTGTTGTTGTTACAGTGAAATGAATGTTGTTACACTTACCGGTTTCCTTAAGGTGCAAAATTATAACGTTGTACCCTGTGTTGGTCTGGGCTTCCTTTGAACAGACCATCTGCCGTTCTGCCAGGCAGTTCGTAAGAGGCGAACGATTGGCTATACCAGTCACTACCATCCATCGTGGTTACTAGAGTTCTGCATTGTCTCGTTTTCACCGTCGCGTTTAAGTCTGGAGGGTAAGGTAGCCGGTAAACTTGTGCATGTGACATTAAGACGTCGCCATTAAGATGGCAACGCACTATTAACATCTTTGGTGTCTATAGACGATGGTATCTTAAAGCCATCTACTTGTATGATATTTTATGATATAAATATAAACTCATGAAGTTATATGTATTCATCATTTATAAATGAGTGTGATGCTCCACGGACTATATGTTCTTACCGTCACAACGTGATTACGATAGATACGTATTACGTATCATAAAAAAATATGCCCGTCCGTAAGATAAGGATGGATTTTCAATGAGTATGAGAGTGTGCGTGATAAGTGATAACCTACCCGTTCCGGTTTCATCCATTCATCCAAATTGTCTAGGGTGTTCTCCAGATCGTTTATTAAATATTGAACTTCAAGCAATATGGCTTCCGTCTTGCATCTTCTGAGATCTTTGTTTAATGCCTCTACCATCGCGTTCTCATTCTCTTTATACATACGCAGTAAACTTTTGAGCTGTTTCCGTCTCCATTCTACAGATCGGGTTACTCCTTGGTTGTAAGCGTCTCTTGCTTTCTGGACTACCTGAAAAAAAAGCAATATTGAGTGACGACGAAGACAATTTTTGGATACAATAGAATAAGTCTGAATGACATTTTAGTTTATTTGGTTTTATTTTAAAATAATTTCCCTTTGTTCATTCCCTTTTACGATCTGCCTTTCAGCCAGGCGGATCGTAAAAGGCGAGGAATTTGCCTAACGTGTCACTACCATCATAGCTAGTAAGTGGTAGAGTTCTGCATTGTCTCGCCCGGGTCTGGTACCACCGCCTTACCTATTCCTGTCGTAATAGCGTCAGTGCTTGTCATTGTCGAGTTCCGGTTTGGAGGGTAAGGTAGCCGGTAAACTTATGCATGTGGCATTAGAGCTCGCCACAAGATAGCAACGCACCATTAACATCTTTGGTGTCTATAGGCGATGGTACTCTCTTTCCATCAGGAGAGCCATCTGCTTGTTTGCTATCTTATGATATAAAAAAAAACTTTCTTTTTTCACATTATAGGATAGCAAACAGCAGGTCAAGGACAAATTACACCAATTGATCTTACCGCAAAATAAACAAATTATTTGCTTGCGATATGGGTATTCAAGGATATTAAGATATAGAAAAATAAATACATTTCGTCACAAAAACGAAGACCCACTCTGAATATTATTAATTTCAAAATTTTGAGAATTAAAAATATTTATTTAGGCTTAAACTTAAATTAAACAATAAATATGTAAGTTTAAAATGAACACATAAATAATATTTCTATTGATCATAAGTCGAAGGATCTTGTAAATGCGCCGAAATATCTATAATTGATATTTTAGCATCTTCTTCTCGAAAAAGAACAATAGTCAAAAAAAATCTAGTTTTAATGAACGGCGAACGTCACGTAATCGTAGGCTCCTGTCCCCCCTTGTCACAATTAGCGAGACCCCCCCTACTATATGCCAGCGTATGTTATAAACGGCTCCCAAATTATTGTGCCTTTCGGGAATCGAACCCATGTTACATCAACTGCTTAATCAGGGTTGCTAATACTCTACTGATGGATCGGTAAGATGGAGAGACGACCAACCCCTATAGCCACCAAAGATGTAAACGGCGCGTTGCTATCCGTATAGCGCATATTTACGGGTACATACTTTATTTTACTAACCGGAACACGACCATGAAAAGTACTGAGGCTATTGCGGTAAGAATAGGTAAGGCGGTGGTATCAAACCCAAGCAAGACATTGCAGGACTTTATCACTTACTAGCTATGGTGGTATAGAAACGTTTGGCAAATTCCTCGCCTTTAACGACCTGCCTGGCAAATTGTAAAATGGAATGAACAAGGGCAAGTTTATTTATTTTATTATTTACTTATTTACTAAAAAAATATGCACAAACATTGTACAGAGGTGGATTTATAGAACGTGGTCCCACGAACAAACTATATAACAAGCTGAATTTTTCTAAACTAATTCGTTTTGACGAGACGTCCATCTTTTTTTATTCGAAAAATTTCGAATCGGGTACTAATAAAGTTACGGGGCTTCGAATATTTTGATTCGGTAAAAGAAAAATATGAACTAATAACAATATTTTTTTTTACTTTAATCGCTTGATTATTTTATGAAAAACACGAAATTTTTTTGTCCTACACATTCGATTCGATACATATCCATATACCACATATGGTAGAATATGCTGGTATCTTTGATTAATTTTAATAACTTGTAACACCCATATTCTAGCAAATAAAAACTTTTCATTTTTATTTCATTTTTTTATTTAGATGGTTTTTCTGACGAGTTTCTGAGTTCTGAGATTTTAAAATTGATATTATCAATTTAAAAACATACTTATTTTTTCTCACAACAGCTTGTTATTATTTAATATAAGGGTTACTTTGTCCTACACGTAAAGTGAAATTTTTTTTTAGTCCGACACTCTAAATTTACGAAGTAAATTGTTCGCAAAAATTCAGCTTGTTATAAACAAAAAAAAAAGTTTGTTCGTGGGACTACGGGCTATAAGTCTACCTTTGTACAATGTTTGTGCAAAAATTTAATATATAAAATATAATCAATCGATTAAAGTAAAAAAAATATATATTGCTATTAATCAATATTTTTCTTTCGAAGATAGAAAAAATGGGCGTCTCGTCAAAACGAAGCTGTTTACAAAAATTCTGCTTTAATCTTTAATTAATCAAAAAAAAAAGTTTGTTCCTGGGACCACTGTCTATTAATGTAACATGACGTTCTCTATTATAAACTTTTTGGTCAACTTAAGGTTTTTCTAAGCATTTACTAGACTAGTAATATCTGTAGGTTTTAGTAAATCCACATTTAACACCTTTATTCTTTTTGCCAATAGATGAGACTAAACTATGATCGTTTATTCTATGTTCGGTGTTGGCCCCATGTTTGTCGGATCCGGTAAAAATAGACCATCTTCCGTTCTGCCAGGCAGTTCGTAAAAGGCAAAAGATTGGCCAAATTTGTCACAATAATCGTAATTACCGGTAGACTTTTGCAACAGCTCGCCTGGGTCAGGTACCACAGCCTTACCTATTTCTGCTGCAATAGCATTAGTGCTTGTCACTGTCGTGTTTCGGTTTGGAGGGTAAGGTAGCCGGTAAACTTATGCAAGTGGCATTGCCAGCTCGTAACACGGACAGCGATGCATCATTAATATCTTTGGTATCTAACGGCGATGATTTCTCTTTACATCAGAAGAGCCATCTGCCTGTTTGTTATTCTATGATAAGTATTTAAAAAAATCTTATGAATAGCATGTGACTTGCAATTTTAAACGTTAACGTTATGAAATTAAAGCTGAATTTTTAAAAGCCTATTACGAGCTCTCGTCGGTAAAGTGGAACAATAGACGAAACTTAGTCATAAAATCGAAATTAAGGCCGATTATTATTATTAAGATACTTTTATGACCTTGCGATATTGTTTATTATACTTGTATATGTATGACAATGTGCAAATTTGATTTTCCTTATGATTCTCAAGCCATTTTCTTGTGCTGAGTTTGTAGGCAACGCTGAATTTTGTTATTTTTGATTAAAGTACCTACCAGACCGAGATGATGTCATTAACATGAAAAATTCCTTAGATGAATTTATTAGAAAGAAAGAAAGAAAGAAAGAAAATATTTATTTGCAAGAATATGGGTGTTACAAGTTGTTAAAAATAAATTAAGTTACCAACAACATATTCTACCATTATATGGTGTGCAAATATTTAAAAAAAATATTATTATAAAATATTACATTTAAAAGATCCTATCGATTATTTAGAATTACTACCGGATCGGAACGCGACCACACACTGAGAAGATCCGGCGGAAGAAACTCAGCGGGCTGGCCTTTTTTCTCTATTTTAAGTACTTGTTATAAATGTACAATGATGGTTTCATATTACAAAAGAAATTTTTATAATTACAAGTTTCATATTTTGTGCAATTAAATTTTTTATAATTTACAAAATGTTCACTATTTACAAAATTTTACTAGGTACATTGAATTTTCTAAGGACAATTCAACAAACTTATATTTCTATCCATTAATATTTAATTTTATCGGCTAAAAATTCTTTAATATCATAATAAGTTTTATCTAACAGCAAATCAAACAACTTTTTGCGAAATTTATTGATAGGTAATGATTTAAGACTATCAGGAATATGATTGTATATAATAATAGACACACAATACACATTTTTTGTAAAAATATTTAATTTTTGATTAGGTACATATAATTTTTTACTATTCCTAAAATATGAGTTACCAGTGACTTCCGCATTTGTTTTAAATAACTTTTGGTGCTTTTTTACAAATACGCATACCTCTAAAATATACAAACATGGTAAGGGAAGTACCTTAAGAGACTTGAAAAGTGGTTTACAGGAATGTAACTGATTAACACCACATATTGCTCGAATACATTTCTTTTGGATGAATTCGTATCAATTCAACAGAATTTCCCCAAATAGGAATTCCATATTGTAAATTAGAAGAGACATATCCATGATATGCTAATAGGGAGGCTTTTACGTTTCCTACTTCTCTTAGTCTTCTTAAGACATAGACAAATCTATCGATCTTATTACATAGAGATTCAATGTGTGCTTTCCAATTACAATATTTGTCAATAATTATTCTTAAAAAGTTTGTATAATCTACATCACCTATATTTACTTTATTTAAAAATACATTTGTGTTTTTAGTAATATTACTGTGGTATTTCTGAAATTCAACTAATTTTGTTTTAGTTACATTAACTTTTAAATTATTATTAATTAACCAGTCTGAAACTTGAAGTAAGGTTTCAGTTGTTTCGTTTACCAAGTCTTTTTTATTTTTACATTTAATAAGTAGGGTAGTGTCATCAGCAAATAAAAAGCAATCATGTTGTGTACTATCAAGAAGATCATTGATATAAATTAAAAATAGCAAGGGTCCTAAAACACTGCCCTGTGGTACACCACTGTTGTAAACACGGTAGTTTGAAGTAAATATTTTTTACGATTACCGCATATTTTAGATATTTCGACGCATTGTTTCCTATTTTCTAAGTAACTCTTTATCCAATCTAAAGCTTTCCCTCTAATACCATATTTTTCAAGTTTTGATAGTAAAATATCGTGTGAAATAAACTCAAATGCCTTACTCATATCCAAAAATACACAAAGTGGATACATTTTCTTATTGAGCCATTCAGTTGTGCTCTTCACTAAATCAAAACATGCTAATGTAGTAGACCTACCTTTCCTAAATCCATATTGATTATTTTTTAGTAGGCCAAAATCAAGTAAATAATAATTATAGAGCTTTTCATACATAATTTTTTCAAAGATTTTTGAAATAACTGGAATTAAAGTAATAGGTCTATAATTGTTCATATCGCACATATCTCCTTTTTTAAATAATGGTTTGACAATACACTTTTTTAATCGTTCTGGAAATTTACCTTCCAAAAATGATAAATTAATTATATGGCTAAGAGGTCTTGATATTACACTAGCAACATTTTTCAATAATTCTGTGCTAATATTATCATAGCCAGTAGCATAAGTATTTTTCAAAAAATGTATAACTTTTTTCACATCATGCTCATCTACTTAGCTGCGTAGTTGGGACGCAGCAGAATATGCTGTAACTAAAAACGCTATAACTAAAAACGAGAAGGGACTTGTCGCTAGCTAATTATGTACTGAGTGTGTTTCGTACAAAGATTTTTAATACTAGTACCTATATTGGACAGCCTGGGATTAAATGTCCTCGACCAGTTTGTCCATCGAAGACAAAAACCACCTTTCTTCAAGGTACCTTGTGGAAGGACTTTACAAAATAAATCACCTCTGACACGCTCGTTACAGGTGATTAACTTGGTAAGCGACAGCATAGACTTATTTTCGGGATCTCTGGGCCAGTTCGAACAAGTAACGTTATGGCGACTAGGGTGTCGTGGCGTTGACTTACCAAACGGTTAATTTTAGATTTTTATTTCTATTTTTATTTTTCTATATTAATTTCCGTATTATATGACCTGATTTATAATTTATTTTTATTATAATATTTGTTTCCCAATTTGACTTTTCCTTGTGATTACTTTTCTTTAATTATTATTATTTTGACAATTTTTAATTATATATAATTTGTATGGTAGAAATTGATTTCAAATTAGATTTTTCTTTTGATTTTTTTATGTATTATTATTCTTTTGACAATTTTTCATAATTTTCCTTTAATGTTATAATTTTTTATTGGTAAATCAATTGTAGTAAAATTCTGTTTTTTTTTGTTTACAAGACGATTTTTCAGAACACCTTTTCTATTTTTTATACCTGAGGATTTTGTGATATTGTGAGGACTACACTATTGCATTAGGGCAACCTGTAAAAATAGTTGTAAATGTAAATAAATAAATAAATAAATCTCTGTGTCCACAGATCTTATTATATAATAAGGATTGCTAGAAGGCAAGAGAAAGATCTTTATCCGAATCCGTTACTTTTAGGCGGATCTTGAACGGATCTCTTATATTATTAGATTTTATTACAATAATTACAAAATTATAAATATAGGTAATAGGTAGGAGTGAAATACTGTTAACTCCATTTAAAATATTTTTTATTTCTTGTAACCACATTTTGCTTGGATTTGAAAAAATTAAGTATCTTAAAATTTTTTTACTGAGGTACTAATAGTTCCTCAAAAATAGTTCCTTAAATGTTATTAAAGGTATTTAATATCAATCAGTAATCACAAATCTATGTGATATGTTTATAAACGTAACGATATATTTATAACAGAAAGTTATTACATGACTTATTTTTATAATGAGATCAAAACTTTAAATATTTTTGGTACTAAAATATCCGACTGAGTAATAAAATAATTGTAAGACCGTAGAGATCCGTATCCGTATTCGCGGATCCAAACAATAATTCGTATTCGTATATCTGCGGTTAAGATTTTTAACAATCCTGCACATCTAATTGTACATGGGGCACACTAAAAATTTTGCACTTCTAGCGAATCGGAACTATTTGAATTTCGAATATTATATTTTTAAAACGTTGCAACCTTCTTAGTAATAAAAAAAACAATTAGCGGGAAATCATTGCAAGACTGTGCCACTCGTATTCAAAATGCTTTTGGGAGAGAAGCACCTTGTTTGAGCACATTGAGGCGATGGTTTGCTGGAATTTGAGAGATGTTGAGTTTCTTTACATGATGAATTTTTACGTGATGGGCGGCCTTCAACTGCCGTTAACGAAAATAATGTGGCTACTGTTAAGCGGTTAATTGAAGAAAACCCCCGGATTACGTATGAGACAATTCGAGGACTCAATAGTCAATAGTAGAGAATGGTATGAGCCAAATTCAGAAAATTTTACACGAAGAATTGAATGTTCGGAAACTTTGTTGTCGTTGGATTCCTCATGAACTGACAGCGGAGCGCAAGCGGACTCGCGTGGAATGGTGCTCACAGATACTACTGAAGTACGACCACGGACATTCTGATGCTGTTTATGACATTGTCACAGGAAACCAAACGTGGACCAAACGTTTGAACCCGAAAAAAAACAGCAATCTTTTGAATGGGCGTTTGAAAATGAGAACAGGCCAACAAAAGTGACACAGGCGAGAAACGTTGGTAAAAAAATGATCGCGTTTTTTTTCTCAGCTACGGGTCCCATCTGTAGTACAATTCCACTTGAAGATCAAAAGAGTGTTAACGACGAGTGGTATTCTACCATTTGTTTACCCAGGGTGTTAGAAAAAGTTTGCGAAAGACGACCCAAAAGCCGCGTTCTCCTACACCATGATAACGCTTCTTCACACACGGCCAACAAAACAAAGTCATTTTTAGGTTTCGAAAAAGTACATTTCGTCACTCATCCTGCGCATAGCCCCGACCTAGCACCCTGTGATTTTTGTATTTTCCCCAAAAATCAAAGATTTGATGAGAGGTTTTACTTTTACCAATTCCGAAGAGTCAGTGATAGCGTTTAATCAGCACGTAGAAAACATGCCTTCAGATCTGTGGGCCTCCTGTTTTAAAAAATGGTTCGATCGCATGAAAAAATGTTTAAAATGTAAAGGAGATTATTTTGAAAAGCAATAAACATAATATTTTGGTTATAACATGTGGTTTTTTTAAGTTACACAAAACTTATAGTGTGACCTACGTAAGATTGGCTAATTCAAAATCTGTATTTTTTTTCGTGTATGTTTACAGCTCACTGGACGGGACTACTCCTAGCGTTTCGATTGGGATTATTTATAAGATATATTAGTCCGATGTGTTGACAGAACAATTGGTCTGATATTTGGTCATTAGTCTGTTTATGTATCGGTTTCTAACCCCCGACGCAAAAATGAGGGGTGTTATGAGAGTTTGCCGAAGACAGAATGAGGACTCACATATCAAAACTACAATGGTTCGTGGATGATTACCGAATACTAAAAACGACATCAATATATAAGTATCGACTTTAAAACTAGAATTATGTAAAAATAATCGTTTTGTTTTTTCGACACTTAATAGGTGCAAAGACCACACCGATAAGCGCACGGCATAGCGATAAGCCGGTAATCAGGACTATTTAAGATAAAAAATTTAAGATATGATTTGTAAACAAGCAAACAAATCACGGTAATTATGTAAGGTTATTCGTTTAATTTTTAAATAGCTACATTCTAAAGTTTCGTTGAATCTCACAGGATAATTAATGTACGGTATATTAAAAAAAAAACCTCACTGTTGGTCCTGAATCCCACAGAAACCGTACATTGAAAAATTTCCCAGTGTGCAACTAAAAATACAGTCGAATTGTTTAACCTCCTCCTTTTGAGAAATCGGTTAAAAATAATAAAAACCTTAAGATTATTTAGTTAAGGCCGTTGTGAATTTTAAATTCCGAGTCTACCTTGTAATCTATTTTTACTTATGATTCAGTCGAACATAATCAAAACAACATGAAACCTTCACACTAATCTGCAATAATATACAACCGATTTTCCGAAAGGGAATTTCCAAATTCGGATGTATTTTTTAAAGGTTTGTTATTTCAGATCTCTTTGATTAACCGATTTGGATTTCTTTTTATATTTCTTATATCACAAGATAGGAAACAAGCAGATGGCTCTCCTGAAGGAAAGAGTCATCCATCGTCTATACATCAAAGATGTTAATGGTGCGTTGCTATCCTTGTGGCGTCGTGTTGATGCCACATATATGAGTTTACCGTCTACCTTACCCTTTTTGGCGCAATAGCGTCAGTGCTAGTCACTGTCGCGTTCCGGTTTGGAGAGTAAGGTAGCCAGTAAACTTAAGCATACTCGCCATACGGATAGCAAAGCACCAATAAAATTTTGCTGTCTATAGACAGACGATGGATGTCTCTTTTCATCAGGAATTGCTTATTTGATGTCCGATGACAGAAAGAAGAAATATAAAATCAAAAAGAATATACTCTTTCTGTAATAAATGATAATACCCGTGTTTTTTTTAGGACCGGCAAGTCCTAAAAAACGAGGAGTGCTATATAATAAGCACCGATATATAATGTGTATATCGGTGTCTGTCTGTGGCATCGTAGCTCCCGAACGGATGACCCGAATTGGTTGAAGTTATTTAATCGAATGTCTGGTTGGTCACCTCCTCGAACCAGACATTCGATTAAAGTATTAATTATTTTTAGGTATGTTTGGTGAAAATAAAAATAGCCGTCTCCAGGATATCCAGCTTTTTTTGGCATATCGAAATATCGTAATTATTCAAACTAATAATTCCAAATTTTAGTATTGAGTTAAAGTAACATTTCCCATAATACTCGTGGAAAGATATCAGTCGAAGTGGAATTAGCGACAGAATCTCTGCAAATATTTAAACCATATAACTAATATTTAAAATTCTCAATTCAAAATTTTGGTTATACGTTTACTTTCAGAAAAAATTTATACCTGTTACTAAATTAAAAGAGAAAAAAACATTTAAAAATTTTCTTAAGTCTATGTTCGCTCAGTAGCATTTTATATATCATACATGAAATATTTACATAGACATTCTCCAGATGAACCATCAAGAGCTTTACGATTTGTTGCCCACGTACCGTTTAAAAATAAAAACGATTTTGCAGGCGGATTATGAAACATATGCAGAAGCTTTAATGGAGCAACAAGATCGATTACGTCAATTGCATGGAAATCCTGTTAAAATTTGCAATTAATAATTTAAAATTAATATCGTAATTATTCAAACTATATTATATAATACTAGCTGTTGCCAGCGATTTCGTCCGCGCGGACTTCGTTTACTCTGTACAGCACCTCCCCGTAGGTGATAGCGTGATAATATGTAGCCTATATGTTGACCTGACCTGTTAGTAATATCCATGCAAAATGTGAGGTAAATCCATGCAGTACTTTTGAGTTTACCCCGGATATACATAAAGACAAACAGATAAAAATTCTAAAAACTATATTTTTGGCTTCGATATCGATTGTAGATCACGCCCCAAGTATTCTTTAAAAAAATATTCAATGTACAGTTTTGACTTTTCTACGATTTTATTATATGTATAGATACTATAATAATTCCAAATTCGAGTTATATGTTTTGTAAAAGTATCATTTTCATCATCATCTCTCTTCATGCTTTACTCTTAAAATTATGCACATGAAACAAGAAAGTGGTCTGATGACGAAGGAATATGTTTTTTTTTAATTTTCAATTTAGGGTTATTATTGTGTGAAATAGAGCGATGTGACTAACGCGAAGTAATTTAAATACATTTTCATACAAAGTAGTTAAACTCTAACAAAAGACTTGATTATAATTGATAATTATACGTAAATTTCCACTACCTGCTAAGTTTCTTGTGTAATAAAGTCATTTAAACACATTTTATGTTTTTTGTAAGTTACACCTGAAGTAAAATTTTAAACTTTGCCGTCAGAACTTGGTGCAAAATCATTTCAATATAATCCATAATAATACTAAACTGTTTGTTAACTGTCTGTTACGCTTTTAATGCTTAACTGTTGAACCGATTATGATAAAAGTTAGCAAGGAGACAGTTAAAGCTCCGGGGTCAATATAAGTTACTTTTTTCTTCCACCAAAAATCTAGAGAGTTTTTTCAAAAGATTATATTGTGACGTGTTACGCAATTCACAAACGAAACGAAACAGCTGGTATTTCTGTATAAATTACTCTTGTAATGTTTCTTAATAAAGTAAATGCTTATGAAAACGAATCCTATTGATGGATCCAATTAAAATGATTGATAATAAAAAGCTTGATCGTGTAACAGCACGTGTGTATTTTATTTAAGCATGTTGCAATTTAGCGTTTTAGAAAAGAGAGTGTTCTTTTCAACAACGTCGTTGGGATTCGAATAAACCCTGACTGACAAATGGTTCCATAATTCCATTTGAATTCAGCAGTAGAACAAAAAAGATATTCCCTAAATCGTAAGTGATAAGGGAGGCAAAAAATTTGTTTCTCTTCATCTTGTATCGTCATCTCTTGGCAGCTTAAAGAAAGTAGTCGATAAGAAAGAGCCTGATCATTGACGATTTAAACATAGCTATATAAATAAACATTAACCCCAAAATAAGCAAATTATTTGCTTGTGTCATAGATGTTAGTCAACGATACTAATACATATAAATACATATATAAATACTGGAATATATTTAATAAACACCTAAACATGCTTGTCCACGTCGGGGATTGAATCGGAGCCCCGTCGATTGCGTAGTCAGGGTCGCTAACCACTCGATCAACGGGGCAAATAAATTTATAACAGTTAATAACATCCATTATGATTGTAATGCGTATGTCTTACAAAGCAATAAGAAAAAAGTGAAATCAATTAAATTTGCTATTACCGCGAATAATAGCAAATTTAATTGATTTCACCTTTTTAATAATGGATTTCCGCAAAGTAACGCCTGTATCCATTGATTCTGTATCAGTAAAAAAATTATTTAATTTTGATAGGATTGACATTGGTTTATTATAATTTAAGTATGATTGTTATAATATTGTTCTAATTTCAATTAAGTTGACATGTTTTTATTACTTGGATTAATGTTTGTATATAATGAACTAGTATTATACATATTATATATATATATATATATATATATATATATATATATATATATATATATATATATATATATATATATATATATATATATATATATATATATATATATATATATATATATATATATATATTACGATGTACAAATTGTCTTGTCAAAATTTGAATGTTATCTATTATTTAATATCTGACGTTCAAAAAGAGGTTAACATTAATCCTATTTTGAATAAAAAAGTTTTGACTTTGACTTTGACTTTGAAAAGGAATAAGAACTTATCATTTCGCACAGACAAATCTATACACATATATACACATCACTAATGATGTGGCATTTGTAATTGCTTTACATGTATCTAATAACTTTAAACGAGCAATTCTGGTATATATATAATTGGAATCTCGGAATCGGCTCCAACGATTTTCATGAAAGTCACAAATTAGGGGTTTTTCGGGTCAAGGAATCGATTTATCAAGGTTCCAGGTCCAAGAAAAGCTCGGTTCCCAAGATATGGGTATGTGAAAAACCGAGCAAAGCTCGGTGGTTGACCGAGGTACAGAAAAAAAATTTATATATTCTATAGGAATCGATTTATCAAGGTTCAAGGTCCAAGAAAAGATCGGTTCTAAAAATATGTGAAAAACCGAGCGATATTTTTATTTTATGTGAGAATATATACATATTCAAGCATTTAATTAATATTATGTTTTGTGATGTCTAACTTTGTATATGTTTTTTACACCAGACTTTGTAGATTTTACAGCACCACTGCAGTATTGGAACATATAAGTCGTGACAAAGCCCAAAGGCTTTGATACAGCTTATATAACCACTAGTTATTGGCAAAATCATAATCCTTAACCATACAACCAAAAAGAACTATTTGAATTGGGGAAAATTCATCCACAAAGTAATATATACATGCTGACTGGTAAAAGATTGTACATATTAAAGAACATTATAGTTAATGTTCATAAGTAAACCACAAAAACATAATAAAATGAGAATATTGCATAACACAGTGTAACAGACTTCACCTATCCCTTAAGAGGTTAAGTGTAATAAAAGAAAATAATAAGAATCTATACTATTTTTTTTTGTTAAAAATATGTCTGAATTATGTTTAATAAATAATATCAATGGAATTAAAGACGAAAATAAATAAAGAAAACTAATTCTCAATAATATATAAGACCTAACATATAAACATATAAAACCTTAAAAAGGGGGAACGAATATGGAAAAGATAATGACAGGATTTGAAAAAAGAGGAAAAAATGGAAGGAAAACGGGGGATTTGGGTTGGAAAGTTCTTGACGTTAAAAAAGATATTCTTCGTTTGATACAATAATTATTAAAAGGAAAATCAAAATTTAAAGCTGAGAATATCTCAGTGATATTCCGGAGTGTAAATAATAATAGAAATACTCTTAATGTGTGAAAAGATAATTTGTAAAAATGTATTGATCAAAACCGTGAGTATGTAGAATAGAGATTTATTCAGGGATTATGTATGTACTTATGCAACTTCGTATTTGATATGGTAGTCGTTGAGTTTATTTAAATCTAGCAGTATTGGTAGAATGTAGTTTTATTAGAAGGTAAATCTTTTGAATGTTGAATATACAATTTTAATAAACATATTACCGATAAATATGTGATTAGGTTTACAACAATGAATTTGTGCAAAATGTTGTGTAAAGGTGGATCGATCCTTGACTGAGTGAAGAATGTTTGTTGTATGAAGAAAGGAAATTATTTATTTTAAGGAATAGCTGTTGAAAAGATGTTTAATAACATAGGAGAAACGTGGACTTGTTTGCTTTATAGAAATTGTGTGATATTATTATTAGGGAAGTCTATTTTGATTTTAGGAAAATAAAACCATAATTTATGCTGTTATTTAAATGTTCTTTTCTTTCCATAAAAATGTGAGCAATGGTTGTGGAGCAATTGCTGTCTTACAGTTTTGCAGCAGGGCTGCTAATCAAGACGCAGGATAAATCGGAATTCTAAACAACACAGGTGATGTAGTTTTCCAATTTAAATTAAATTAAGTTTGTATAACAATACAAGACTACAATTTAAGTTTGTATAACTATACAAGACTAAGTAATGGCTTTACTTTATCAAATTTCAGTGCTTGACGGATAACAGTTTATTAATTAATTAGGAAATGGATTTATGGACTTAATTATATATATATAGATTTTCATCATCGGTATTTAAAGGAAACCCATTGCCTTTAGACACTATTATTATTATACCTATACCTTGCAAGTGACTAAGATTGCTATGTTTGTTAATTTTCATATAATATAAAGAAAAGGCTTTATATTATCAAATTTCAGGACATGTTGGCAAGACAGTTTATTATTTAACTAGGAAATAGAAATAAATGACTTAATTACTTTATATTATACCTTTATCGTTGGCATTTGGAGGAATCCCGTTGTCTCTAGACACTTATTATTGCATCTATACCTTACAATTGGCTAATATTGCTATGTTTGTTTATTTTTCACAGGAATAAGTAATGGCTTTGCATTATCCAATGCCAAAAGCATGTTGGCTAAATAGCTTATTAACTAACAAGGAATAGATTTATGTGCTTTAATTGTTTATACTATACTTTTACCATATGCATTTGAACTATCATTATTGCATCTTTACCTTACAAATGGCCGATATTGCTATGTTTGTTTATTTTTCATAGGAGTAAGAAATGGCTTTGCATTACCAAATTCAAAAGCATGTTGGCTAAATAGCTTATTAATTAGGAATAGATTTAAGTGCTTTAACTACTTTAAATTATACTTTTCATCTTCGTCATTTTGAAGGAATTCCATTGTTAGATACTAATACTACTGCACCTGAATTAATATTATCAACTAGTTTCAACGTACAACCCGCAACATTATAGAAGCGAATCCCGCTGGATCACTAGATTTTCCCGGGATAATAAATAGCCTATGTGCTAATTCAAGTCATCAACTATCTGTGTGTAAAATTTCATTCAAATCCGTTTCGTAGTTTTGCGTGCGTTTTTGTATTTTAAAAGCTACTAACTAGTGATAGCTACCACATATCTTTATAGATGAGACCCGGCTAAGGAAGTTCTTAGAATAATTTCCATAGTACAGTTGATCCTGCTTGTTATTTAAACTTTAGGGATCGAGAGCTGATTCCTTTGGAGTCTTCGAGGCCGCGTGGGGGTGACTTCTTAGCTGTCGTCGGAGCTGAATGCAGAGTTACTGTAGGTTTGTTGCAGAGTTGGAGGTATGGCAAATACGATTTTAATTTCTGCATTGTTATAATTTTGGGCAGTTATAATTTTTTATGAAGGAACAATTAGGTGATAGGATAGGGCGTGTAGATATTAGGTGGAAGAACTGATGCTTTAATATATTGAGGAATTTAAGGAATACTTTGTTTATTATTGACTTTCAATTAAAACTAGGTGATTCAAGCTTAGGAAATATTTATTATAGAAACTTTCTCTAGTTAAAATGATTACTTGAATTAATGCTTCAAATTGGATTAGGAGGAAATAGGATCTTTTAGGAATTGAAGGCAGAAGGTCTGTTACTGTAGGAATAATATATATTACAACCAATAAGTGGGGGCATAAATCTACACAAAATTCACACGAAAACCTACCTTAATATGAATTATTAAAATTATGAAATGTTAATACGAATTATTATATCCTATTATAAAACTAAATATTAGCTAATACGTAAATTGATTGCATAGGCCAGTCTCTTAAAATCAAATCTTCATAAAACATTATTTTATTTACAATCAAATTTAAAACCGAGTACAAATATTAAACGAGATAATCACAAATTAATACAAATTACTCTCTTCGTGTCTAACAAAGAAATAATTAATATAAACTGAATTGTTGAATTAAATTTGGAGCGAAAATCTTAAATGACTTTAATAAAGCTTCAGGGAGTTAGAGTGCAAGAGAGGAATGAATGAACTTTAGTCTAAACGTATTATGTTTATTTAACCATATTTTGTATAAATTATTTACTTAATTTAATTATTTATTTATTTATTTTATTCTTATTTTATATTATTTATATAGGGATTTAGGAGGATAGGAATTATAATATTAAACTTCTTCATCAAATTAATTCTTTTGGATAATTGAAATATTATTGTTTATAGTGACAGTGCATAACAGATCTTTTAGTAAGATAGGAAGTTTACTAAATAAATCTGAAATTAAGGTTAATTACTAATTTTGGATTAGATATTTTACTTTTTACCTTGGTAAATAGATCATGTCATCTTCATCTCTGGGGAGTATCGACTTTACGAAGGCAACAAGTTGTGCTGTGTATATCTATATAAAGGCACACATGTAATGTTGTCATTATGGTCATCTTCTCTTCACCAGTGCAGACACACGGTTAATATGTCCCTCTGTCGTGAGTCCAAGGTGTTTGGGGCGATAACCCAGATATACACCCAACTATACCGCCAAGCAAAGTTGATCCATTTTCATATCTAATCATCTCAGACATGAACTATTTTACAGAACTAGAGTTATTTGTCTAAATTGTTTATCTGTATATATTCATGTATTAACCTGGATTCCATGATTGAATCTCTACATCATAAGGATTGTACAAATGAACTTTACTTATGATTATTCGGGTGGCTAGATGTTTCATAATACTGTTCACTTAAAGCAACAATAGATCTAATACGCGTTGATTTCTAAAAGTTCAGACCTTATTAAATTCTGAAATTTGATTAAATAGAAATTGAAATAAGTGTAATAGAACTCTAATAGTCTGGAGAAGATATAAATAACTTAGTTTCATTGGAAAACGAGTATAAGACGAATTGTTTGGATTCTAAGATGTATTGAGTATTCAATCACAATATTAAAGAGTTCAAAGATCTTACTAAATTTCATCTATAACTTCAAATTCGATTAATAAGTAATATTTCATTGCTTGTGGTGACTATAAATTATTAGGGTTATAGGAGGAAATTTGACTATAATATCTTTAGAACAAAGGTTAATTTCTAGTTCAGTAATAATTTATTTTAATTATTTGGCTTTTTGATTGGACCATACCTTTCGTCACAAGGTAGTGTCGACTTTGCGAAGGCATCAGGGTTGTATGCATGTCGCATGCATTGTGTATATCTATATAAAGACACATATAATATTGTCGTTATGGTTATCTCCTCGTTACCAGTGCGTGGTACTCGAATAAGCCCTACCGCAAACAGTGTATTCAGAGGGTTAACCCAGATAAACACCAACTATCTATCGCCTAGCAAAGTTGCTCTATTTACATAACTAATCAAATCTTCAACCAGGTATGAGCTACATCACAGAGCTGGATATATTAAATTGCTTGTTTTAATGTATTTTTATACATTAACCTGAGTTCATTTGACTTTCGTCATAAGGATTATCTTAATTGATTTTACTTATGAAATTTTTATGATTTGGATTATTTGAAGTTCATTGCGAGCAATGATTACTTTTATATATGTTTATTTATCGCGTACCGACTATTAATGTTTCGGTATTGTGATTGAAGACAACATATTATCTTGTCTTAGTTTTGTCAAGTAATTGTTAAAACAAACTTGCACAAACTTTAATTGTATACTTGAGAAATATATTTATTATTTGGCCTTTTGACTGTGCTCAATACAAATGATGCACCTTTGTCATGCCAATATTTATTTATTATTTTGTTACTGTTTGTTACTAAAATAACAACAGTATATATTTTTATCAACATTTATTTACTTCAAGTCAATGCTTAACTGTATACTTGAGAAACATATTTACTATTTGGCCTTTTGACTGTGCTCAATACAAATGATGCACCTTTGTCATGCCAATATTTATTTATTATTTTATTAAACTGTTTGTTACAAAAATAGCAACAGTATATATTTTTATCAACATTTACTTATTTCAAGTCAATGCTTAATTGTATACTTGAGAAATATATTTATTATTTGGCTTTTTGGCTGTGCTCAATGTTAATGAAACACCTTGGTCATGCCTATACTCATCAACTTCCAAACAATGTATTCACATATTTGGACATTAAAACTATATGGCTATCACTTTGTGACCCCACAACAGTAATGCCTATCTGCCATTAACTTGGCTCTTCATAATATATTGATTTTCTCTTTGAGATTAAGGATTTTAGTTCCTTTTAGTTTCAATATATTTCTGGGGAATACGCTAGGAAGGCCTTCAGCCGGCATGGTATTCACACATGTGAGGCGAGGCGGCGCCTCTTACATATCCCACAATAATAAAATTGCGGCACTAAAGTGCTTTACAACTCCCAACCTAAATATTACAATAATTTTATCCATATATTCCATACTACCGTACTTCTTTCCTTTAGATGAAGTCAATGTAATTATTAATATTATCATATTGCTCTCTTAAGCTATAGATTTATTATGTATTTTATGTATATATTTAATATATTACTCCCTTCCTTTAAGTCAAATATCTTTATTATGTATTTATGTATTTATGTAATGTATTACTCCTTTTCTTAATTCAAATATCTTTATTATATATTTATGTAATATATTACTTCCTTTCTTAAGCCAAATATCTTCAATATACTAAATTTTAGTCCTTTAAATCAATTTATAGTATACATTTCCTAATAAAGTATGGTTGTTTATAAGAGATGAAATGTACCTTTGAAAAGAATGAATGGGTAAACTATATAACACAAAATGAGTCCTCAATTTAACACTAGATGAATCATTTGGCCAGATAATATGATTATAACTCTGTTGACTCCTTTATAAACGAAATATAACAGACAATTTTGTTATATTTTAAATGTGAATTTAGAGGGTCTTCGGGAGAGTTTGTTACAACAGTAAACCTCAGCGAAATTAGTGTAGTAATACCCAAAATGTTTGGTCACTATATGTTGTACTAAAGTCTAGTCGCGAGTTCGTTAAATCGCTGTTGTAAACCATGAACATCTATGCGCCTTGCGTGAGTGTTGCCACTAAACATTTTTGTTGTCCGTATCAGAATCGAGGACTTTTTCAGTATGGTCAGTGTACTTCTTTTACCAGTCACCTGTATATGATTGTATTAATCTACCAAACGATACTTTTGACGACCAGACAGGGTTTTTGTAACACACTGTACATACAAAGTGTAAGGGACGGTCTACCGAAAATCGAAACCATAGTATTGGACCATGATTCTGAGATGAAAACCGTTGAAAATTTGTTTGGGAAATTTTTGACGTTTTTGACAATTTTTTTACTTTAATTTTGTAAAATTTGGGTTATTTCTACAGTTTTCATTGTTAAAAAATAGTAAAACTTAAGGAAATACACAAAATAAGCAATGTATTATGCGGTACATATCTACCGTATGCACAAAATAAACAGCTGGTTCGAGAGTTCTGCGGGCCCGACAAGTCGGAGCAATATGCGCTTTACATAGCATGGCATAAAAAAGAAAGAATCATAAAACTTTATGATTCTTTTTTTTTACGCCATGCTAAAAATAAAGTTTTTCATTTCCCACAAAAAAAAGAAATACCATAATGACTAGAAAGTAAAAATGACACGTTTCCTTAATCTTAGCTCATTTCACTTGCTTAATCTTCCAGAAAAATGAAAAATAAAAAATGTCAGATGATTCCGATAATTTGGAATTGGACTTAACTCAGGGAGAGCATATCCAGTCACTGCCTCCTCCCTCCCCACTGATCCGCGCCCGCAACGCTGACAGACTTGGTGAACCCCAGACTAACATGTTTTTTTGTTGGTCTTACGGCCGGTTTCCAAAACGCAAATTAATTTTAACAAGCAATTAATCTGCATTTAACATAATTTTTACAAGCAAATGATCTTTTAAACACAGATTAATTGCTTGTTAAAATTAATTTGCGTTTCGGAAACCGGCCGTTAGAGGACAAAATTCAAGACGATTATGCAAAAAATCTGCTTATGTTTTTTTGGGATACTTGTAGGATAGAAGGTTTGATCTGAATGATTTGTTAAACACAGATAAATTGCTTGTTAAAATTAATTTGCGTTTCGGAAACCGGCTGTTAGAGGACAAAATTCAAGACGATTATGCAAAAAAGCTGCTTATGCTTTTTTTTTAGACTTTCTAGTTCACCCTGATTCACCGGTTTGTTGGTTGGCGAGATGAGCTCCAATCGATGCATTTTATTAACTTGATAACGATTATCGACTATTTTAGTGTTCAGCCGAGGCATGGGAGTGGGTAACACTAAACACACCACTCTAAGCTTTTTTTTTTTTATATCATAAGATAGCAAACAAGCAGATGGGTCTCCTGATGGAAAGAGTCAACCATCGCCTATAGACACCAAAGATGTTAATGGTGCGTTGCTATCTTGTGGCGAGGTCTAATGCCACATGCATAAGTTTACCGGCTACCTTACCCTCCAAACCGGAACACGACAGCGACAAGCATTGACGTTATTGCGGCAGGAATAGGTAAGGCGGTGGTACCAGACCCGGGCGAGACAATGCAGAACTCTACCACCTAGTAGCCACGATGTTAGTGACTCGATAGCCAATCGGTCGCCTTTTACGACCTGCCTGGTAGAACGGCAGTTGGCCTATTCTTCAAAGGAGGCCGGGACCAACACGGCGAAAAGATTTTTCGCCGTTGAGCTGCTATTAAGATTTTTGATTTTCAACAAAAACATCGAAAATACCGCAATAATACTTTTGCCCGACCCAGGGATCTAAGCCAGGACCTCATGATCTAAGCCTAATAGGCCAACCCCTAGAATACGAGGCAGTCTCAAAGAGTAGAATGAAAAGTTCTATACTCTACAGCTACACTTCAATGGTAGAGTAAACAACTGAACCAAGTCATCTCATCTCAAACCACGTCTTCATAGGAATACATTAGAGAACCTGACCCAGGATACAGGGTTGTTAACATAGCACTACTAGACTCAGAGCTGCCACTGAGATAACAAATTTCAACTAGAACTTGAAACTTAAATAACACTTTTGCCCGAATCTGGTATAACTAAGGATGTCATAAATTAAAGAATGATGATTTTGAGTTTAAACATCTTTTGCGTGTCTTAAGGAGTGATAAATATGAGATAATCTAAAATAACGTTTTTTAAATTAATTAAATAAAATATATCACTAGGAATAATCATATAAAAATATTGAGACTGATTGACTTCTAATATCGTATTTAAGTGTTGCCATTGTACAAAACTTTTAGATTAAAACAGCAATAAGTTTATATATTACTAGCTGTTGCCTGCGACTTAGTCCGCGCGGACTTCGTTTACTCTGCACAGCACCTCCCCCGTAGGTGATAGCGTGATATGTAGCCTATATGTTGACCTGTTAGTAACATTCATGCAAAATTTGAAGTAAATCGATGCAGAACTTTTTGAGTTTACCCCGGACATACAAACAGACAAACAGATAAACAGACAAACAGACAAACAGACAAAAAATCTAAAAACTATATTTTTGGCTTCGATATCGATTGTAGATCACGCCCCAAGTATTCTTTTAAAAAAATATTCAATGAACTGTTTTGACTTTCCTACGATTTTATTATATGTATAGATAATTTCATTATAAGTATCAAATATAAATTCTCTCTATTTTTGTACTATAGAATAGTTTAAAGCTTATTTCATTTTTGTTATTTTAAGTACCTATAAAGTGTTTTGGCAAAATATCAGCTCAGAATTCTGTCAATCTAACTTAAATTTCTGAGATTAGCAGTTTTACTAAAGACACCCAATGATAGGATAAATACCTAAACATAGACTACTAAGGAGAGAACCATTTAGGATGCTTGATTTGTATTTATAATACATAAGATATTTAAATTACGGTTGTTGTATTGGAAAAATAAGTGAGTTCTGAAGTGACATTCATGCATGGTACCACCACCTTTTAAATTACTAACAACGTAATGTAAAATGCAATGTTTAAGTATGGACTGTGAGGCAGCTGGTAAAATGGCTTGGTGCAATTGGCTTAAAATCATGATGCATGGTGGTTATATCTCCTTTTAGTGGTCATCTGTATGTTTGCTGTCTTAAGCTAAGTAAAAAAATACAAATGAGTATAAATACCTCTGACATGTTGACTGATTTCGGCTTTGAGTTAGACATGACTCCTGAAACAAATAATATATGTTAAAAGTGTAATTGTATATCATAATGATAACTTTGATGGTTGAGTTGTTATCATATATACTTAACAACATTGATTGACTTGACTCTTAGGGGCCGTCCATTAATCATGTGATGTTTTTTTTGTCATTTTTAAGCCCCCCTCCCCCTTGGTGATATATGGTAATGTTTAAGACTAACCCCCCCCCCCATATCATGTGTATTTTTTTAGTACTTACAAAGAATCTTAAATTTTTTAAACATTTACGAAATACAGGTATAAGTATCATCTAATTTTATTATAGAAAATTAAAGACTACAATAATAACATCTAGAGGTAGATAGAAACGTTGCAGGTTATTTTTGGCTGACATAAAAAAATATCGCCTCTGTGGTCTAGCGGTCCAGCATTGGCGTTGACCACATGAGGTCCCGGGTTCCACTCCCGGGTCGGGCACAAAAAAAAGTGTTTTTTCAGTTTTCTGAGTAACACAAAGTTGCCCGGGATTGGAAAGTGCCCGGTTGGCGATAGGCTTGCCACCTATCATATTTGTGGGACTAAGTATCTTCGGCTAATCGTGGGTGCACTTGTTGTACCTCTGCCTACCCCTTTGGGGATATGCGTGTGAAGATACTATAAGAATACAAGGAATGCGAAAAAGTTTGTTGTATTAATACCTGAACATTAATATACAGTGTCCTTGGACCACGGATTAGTAAAACTTTTAACACCACTAACTGTATAAGTATCTTGCAAATAAATACACATGATGTATTGCTACACCCCCCTCCCCCCTTGTGATATTTCATGATTTTTTATGGACCCCCCCTTTCGAGCCTCACGTGATTAATGGATGGCTCCTTACAAGAACAGCATTCGTGGTAGAAGTGCAGATGTTGTTTAAATGATTTTAAAGAACATATCCCTGCCCTAGTTCAATAGTAAGACATCTTTAAAAATTCAGATAATAAGATATAAGTATTGACTCATGGGGAAAATTTCCAGTTTTTCTGGTTAATTAATGAGATATCTTGAAAACTCGCCATGTTGGTTCCGGCCTCCTTTGAAGAATAGGCCAACTGCCGTTTTGCCAGGCAGCTCGTAAAAGGCGACCGATTGGCTATCGAGTCACTACCATCGTGGCTATTAGGTGGTAGAGTTCTGCATTGTCTCGCCTGGGTCTGGTACCACCGCCTTACCTATTCCTACCGCAATAGCATCAGTGCTTCTCTCTGTCGTGTTCCGGTTTGGAGGCTAAGGTAGCCGGTAAACTTATGCATGTGGCATTAGACCTCACCACAAGATAGCAACGCACCATTAACATCTTTGGTAACATAGGCGATGGTTGACTCTTTCCATCAGGAGACCCATCTGCTTCTGCTTGTTTGTTTATAATATAAAAAAACCCTTATCACAAGCAAATAATTTGCTTATTTTTGGGTTAAGTTAATTTATTTGTTCAGCTACATTTATTTTATTTTATTTATAGGTACTTATAAAACTATTATAAGATCTATATTGATAGATCTTATAATAATTTTATAAGTACACTGGACAGTTTAAGCTGAAGTTTAGCATATAGATGGATGTTGAAACAATTGCACTTTTTAAGCTATCAGAACAAAAATTGGTCAGTTTTGGTCGCTTCGCTACATGGAAATCCAGTTTATGGTTTTGAAGGGTTTAAATTCAATTTGACATCCTACATTTAGAAATTAAGTCCTTAACATGTTTTTGATCAATACTTACATATGAATAATTTATTTTATCGTTATTTGCAGAGCAATTTTAAGTAGCCCCTAACTAGCCCAAAGGGAACTATGTTCATCTAACTCAAATGTGTTAAAACAACAGCTATAACTTTATATGGCTTTTAATAAAGTTAGTGCTTGTCCCTTTCATATTTCAGTTTAGAGGATAAGGTAGCTGGTAAATTTTTGACGTGGCATTAGTAGCTGGTAAACTTATGATGTGGTATCAGTAGCTGGTAAACTTATGATATGGCTTTAGTAGCTGGTAAACTTATGATGTGATATCAGTAGCTGGTAAACTTATGATATGGCATTAGTAGCTGGTACACTTATGATGTGGTATCAGTAGCTGGTAAACTTATGATATGGCATTAGTAGCTGGTAAACTTATGATGTGGTATCAGTAGCTGGTAAACTTATGATATGGCATTAGTAGCTGGTAAACTTATGATGTGGTATCAGTAGCTGGTAAACTTATGATATGGCTTTAGTAGCTGGTAAACTTATGATGTGATATCAGTAGCTGGTAAACTTATGATATGGCATTAGTAGCTGGTACACTTATGATGTGGTATCAGTAGCTGGTAAACTTATGATATGGCATTAGTAGCTGGTAAACTTATGATGTGGTATCAGTAGCTGGTAAACTTATGATATGGCATTAGTAGCTGGTAAACTTATGATGCAGCATTAGTAGCTGGTAAATTTATGATCTGCCATGCAAATGGTAGTCTAACATTACAATCTTGATGTCTCTTTTCAATATCATTAAATAGCAAACAAGCAGATGGCTCTCAAAATGCAAACAGCACTGTTATTGATGTGTCGCTATCTGTGTAGCGGGATGTCAATGCTACATGCATGTCTACCAGTTTCTGCATGTTGCATTGGCTTATCTTGCCTTCCAAGCCTATAGGAACACAAAAATGGCAAAGTTGACTATATTGCGGCAGGAATAGGTATGGCAGTGGTACCATATAATGGGGTGACATTGCGGAACTCTACTAACTAGTACTCACAACGATATGAACACATATAGACATTGGTTTGTCTTCTAGGAACTGCCTGGCAGAATGGCAGATGGTATATTCTACAAAAGGGGCTCGGACCAACACAGGAACCAGGCAATGGTTATCTCTTACCATCAGGTGAGCCATCAGCTTGTTTACTATATTTAAATATTAGAAAATAAAAAGCTCAGATAATTTTAAAATAGTTTATATATTTTAAATTAGTTTTATTCAATAAACTAATAAGGTTTAAACGGATTTAAAAACATATACGCAAATTACACAAATTGTGAACATATTGACTACAAACATTCGTTGCTTATTGGTTACAGTACTAAATATATTGCACTTATAAAAAACTACGATGACTTGACTTACCTAACGTTTCAATGACAGGTTTCCTCAATTGTATAGGCGAAATAATAAGCGAAACTGGTTTTAAAATCATAAAGTGACTCAAACAAAAATAGTTTATCAATCAAGTGTAAAATAATACAAATTTATGCTATTAACACCCCAGATTTGTTGTCTTATAATTTTTATAACATGCTAAGTATAATAGTTTTATAAGTTTACATTATATATAAATAATTTAACTGACTTACCAAGGGTCATTACTATAATATACGTCCAAATATTTAAACAACTGTAAAATTGAAGTACAAAACTATTTAGATACTGTTTTTTGTATGTAAGTATTTAAATTTTATACGAATTTATCAACACACGAGTCATGTAAACACAGGCGTTTGACAGACTGTGATTCACCTGTGGTTTGTGAAGTAGGGATGTGAAAATATGATCGATTTTTAAATTATTTTTTAGAATTATCGATTTTATTAATTAATTTATTGAACAAGAATAATCGATTTTTTAATCGATTTTTATTTCGCTATTTCACACCATACTTTCGTTTTTTTCAATAGTCGCAGTTTTGAATTACTAAATAGACGATTTATTTCGTGGTTTCACATCGTACTTTCGATACTTTAACAGCAGCTCTATAATAGTGTTCTCTATAACTTCTATTTCTCCATTCTTTGCCAAGTGATTTATGGCAGTAGGTTGATGCATCCGTAGCTTTTAATTTCGTTAATTTTGAATAATAAATAGAGATGATTTTTGTTATTTAGTGAAGCGTATCGTTAGTTGAAGATTTTTATTTTGTTTTCATGAACGAAGTGAATTGTTTTTATTTATTTACATTTAGTAATTTTTATTTTAATTTTAATTAACAAATAAAACTGTAGTATTTATAGAGATGATTGGTTGCTAGATAACCAATATTTACTTTTCTGTGGTAACAGTAATTTATTAACACAAGATTGAATTATAAAGAATCCAATCTTTTCTAACATATTTTATTTTTATGTATAATAAATAATTATTTCATACAGACTAGTAGCTTTTGATATAAAACAAATAAAGTTGGGTTGTTTTATTATTTTATCAAAAAATCGCTTATTATAAAAATCGATTATTTTTTAAAGAAAAATTAACGATTAAACGATTATTTGTTAATCGATTTTACACGGCTTCAACAATAATCGATTAATTAAAAATCGATTTTTATGTACAATGTCACATCCCTATTGTGAATCAATTGTGAATAGTCGTGGGCGTTTAAACGATATAGGCTTAAAAAATTAGGCTTTTCAAAATAAGCCCATAAGCGCGCTTACGGATTTAAGGTGTTTTCGTTTAAACGTTGTTTAAGATACAAAAATTTAAATACTATATTAGCATGATTGAAGAAAAGTAACCTTATTTCAATAACATTAAAAATCAAAATATAATAGCATAAAGAACCTTATTTCTATACACTAAAACTCAATACAATTTTTCATTTTATTGGATTAACAACCTTATTACGATTCGTATAAGAAACGATAACAATTTGGATTGGTTATCGTATTATGCGGCTAAATTATTTTCTACTTGTTTACGCAATATTTATGTCGGACTGACAACGCTTCGTTTTTGGTTGGTTAGTACTTTTTACAACGAATTGACAACTTACGTTTTTTCAAGTTCTGAGCTCCAGTACGCTTTTCGTTGTTGAAGCGATTCGACGAGCTCATCAATTGTTTATTTTATTTAGCGCGACTTTCCAAAGTAATTTTGTTTATATTAATTATTGAAATTACGTGATGGATAAAAAAGTATATATTGTGTTATTATTCATTTCAGACAGTCCTAAGTCTGAAAAGTACGAAGGGAAGTTGATTGATTGAGAAAGTACCTTATATATAAAATTCTGGTGTTACAATATTATTTACCATACTCCTCTGAAACGGCTTTACCGGTTTTCATGAAATTTTATATGCTTATTCAGTAGGTCTGAAAATCGGCTACTGTTTATTTTTTTATACCCCTAAGTGATAAGGGTTGTTCACCCCTAATATTAGTTTTTTTTATTTTTAAGACAATTTTTTGTTTTTATTGGAACGAAGTTCCTTATCGCGCGTTGTGAAAGGGGGCTAGACGGAAAAAATTCTTACGAAAAGTTGTCACGACACTTTTTGCTATAGTAAGGTATTGTAAGCACAGAAATATCCAGCCACTTCCCTTTAGCTCGTGCATTGAAAGTGAAAGAGTCTATCTACTATTTGATTGAGTTTACTTTTTTTCTAGTGCCAAATGTTCGACATTTATACAGAATTTCGGCCGAATGTCGAATTTCAACCAAATGTTGAATTTCGACGGACAGTCGAATTTCGAACGAGTGTCGAAATTCGACCGAGTGTCGAATTTCGATCGGTTGCCAAGTTTCAACCGCCGGTCGAATTTCGCCCGGGTACCAAAATCCGACCGTGGGTCGAAATTCGACCGGGTGCCGAAATTCGACCGTGGGTCGAAATTCGACCGGGTTCCGAAATTCGACCGGGTGCCGAAATTCTATTTCGCATTGAACAGTGTGGTGTCGCGAAGATTATTTTTGTTAAGTGTATACAGGTTTTTTGTAAATAATAATAAAAGGAACTTCGTTCCATTCTGGTGTCCCTTGACACCTCTCAAGTTTTTTTTTTAAATTGTGGCTTTAAAAATACATACAACCCTCATATTCACCCTTCTATCATCAACCCCTATTTTTTAATTCAATAATTTATATGACGAAACAACTTTTGCCGGGTCAGCTAGTATTGTATAATAATTTGTATTGTATTTGATAACACGTCATTTCTATAAGCTAGTAAATAAGTAATAACACTAACAAAACCACAAAAAATTAAACGCTTTTTTCAGCTCTCGGCTTTATCGGTCGCTACTAATTCACTTAAATCTTTGTTTTATAATTGACCTTCTCAACGATCAACAACTTTTGTTTAAAAAAGGGTTTAAACGAAAAGCGCTTTTTTAAGCACGCTTAAAAGTATAAGCAAAACGTTTAAACGTGTTAATAATTAAAAGCCGTTTATCACATCTCTAATTGTGAAGTGTGAACTGTGAAGACTAAAGTGTCAGAAGTGTGAAATAGGCTTGTAAAATATTTATATATCAAAATATCGATTTTTTCAGAAACACACACAACAAATCTCGAAATATCGTTATTCGATATTTATTTCCGAGTATCTAATTTTGTACCAAATTCGATATTCTTTATAAAGCTCAGTTATACAGTCTGCAGACATACGTGTGTTGCATGTTACAGATCTCAGACTTCTTCAATTGCATTTTCCTAAAATATAAAAACATTGTTTTTAATTTCATTATGTACTTAATAGTTTAGGTTTTGATGTTTGTTCTTGTAGCTTTTTTTTAATTTTTACTGTATATCCCGTATATGTTGTTATAAGATTTCTATAATTATCAATGTTATCTACACAGAACAAATATAAAGGTTATCTACATATTTTACACCATATTTTCTGGTCTACCTATAATATAGTATAGGCTACCTATAATATGTAGCAACTCAAGATCCATCTCACGCCACCACTTCGCCCTTAAGAGGTTAGTCCCCGACCGTGGGAATTTAAAATTGAACACACACATCCATATATATATAATATATAAAAACCGCAATGTCTCTATTTTTCATTAATTTGATAAAAGTCAATGTGGAGCCATAGTGAACGCGTTCTACGTGTAGTAATAGATTGTTCTTCACAACTGATTGATAACGTATAATTTTGATTAAACTGCGATTAAGTACTAATACTTAACTACTTAAATAATTAATACTTCAGAATATAATACAGGGTCATGGGACGTAAATTAAATGTATATTAAAAGCGACCAAAAGTATTCAATTTTTTTAATGTATCACAAAATTAATCAAATCGGAACCGATCTTCTCAAGGATCATAGTAATTTACGTATCTATATATGTACATACATTCAGCAGTAACATAAAAGTACACAGTCTTACAACACGACTTATTTGTGGTTAAATTTAAGTTTTTATTTATTGTGAGTGAAGCCATTGGTGACGGCTCTGTTATTCACATAGTTAACAACCCTGACTACGCAATCATTGGAGCTAAGGTTTGATTTCCCACAGGGTCAGGTATTCATATATTGAATTTCTAGGTTTGGGTGTTTAAGGCCGTGCGCTGCGTTAAGCGGGTGCACGGCGCGGGCATCCGTCGCGGGCATCCGCGTCGTGCTCCGTCGCGGACAAATAGCCCGTCGCGGGTATCCGCAACGACCTCCCGCTAAACGCAGCGCCGCCAGTACAATTTTAGACGTGCGGGTGTACAGTCGATTCATAATGGATTATTTGTTGATATACTACCTAGCCAAAAGACGACGTAGACAACAGCGGCAGCCAATCAGCCCATATGTTTCGTCCAGATTGTTGTGTGGAGAATTTGTAGTTTACGCTATTAAGAGAAGATGAGAGGAGATTTTTTAAGTATTTTAAAATGTCAACGTCTACATTTGATGAATTATTTTCGAAACTTGAACCATATTTGAAACATAGTGCTAATACTCTAAAAGTAAGAAGTGTATCAATTATATTACCAATAGAGAGGTTGGCAATAACGGCAAGGTAAGTAAATAAAATGTTTTTCTTGATATAAAATATTTTTATTTTGTCAGTCAAGATCACGCATGTATACAACCAAATCAGTTATTGGACTTATCATAATCATAAGTAGGTAACAGTAAAATCACAGTGATTGGATTTATCACTTATTATAATTAACAATATTTTAATCTACAATTACTTTAATGAGAACTAAGTATAACAATTTGGTAGTGTAGGTACATACGTAAAGTAAATCAAAATCACAGTCATTGTAATTATCATAATTAACAATATTATAAGGCTACTTCCAATCTTTGTCTTTCTTCAAATAGAGTATAAATGCAGTAAATAATTGATAATAGGATTAATGTTCTGCTTGAGTGTCATTTGTCACTACGATGTTCGATAAATCCTCCAATGTAATAACATTTTCTTTTTCAATGCCAATTAATAAGTTTAATACCTTTGATCGAAACAATAATTTTTGATATGTAGACAATTTTTTTATGTTTGGCATAATAGATGTAAAAAATGACAAGTCTTCATCATTTTCTTCATCCTTTTTGTGTTGTATGGATTGTAATAATTGTATTTCAAAAGGAGTCGGCGACGACGCCTTTTTACGCTTTGATTGTTTTTGCGTTTCTCTGCTTGCTGTGTCATTTTCATTTCCAGATGTACTGGTCTCAGGTATTAACACCTCACTAGTGTCAACTATTGGGTGTTGGGACAATTCAAGTGTACTTGTATGACCCGAAGAGTCGTCCTGAGAATTTTCCAAAGATTCTTGTCCTTCTACTCTTTTGTTAGAGTCCAGAAAAGTCATAATATTATAATAGCTGTACCCTTTTCCTTTTTTAGCACCAGAACCAGACTTAAGTTTCTTGTTACTAGCTTTGACTTTCGTATAGCAATCTCTCGCTGTTTTCCATCGCGCTTGTATTTTTTTTTCTGAAAAATGAAAAATAATACATACTTAAAAATTAATTTTGTATTTTTCACAGGTACTTAGTAAGTGGACATACTTTCATGGATATACACTTGGCGTACCATGCGGGACAATCTACCATCCGAAAAATTGTTAATGATGTCTGTCAAATTATATGGCAAAGACTGAAAGAAGAATGTATACCAGTATTTACACGTATGCGATGGGAAGATATAGCAGAAGGCTTTTTAAGCAACACAAATTTTCCTAACTGTTTAGGTGCTGTAGATGGAAAACATATACGGATTATAAGACCACCTCACAGCGGATCACTTTACTACAATTACAAACATTACTATTCCATTGTCTTGCTTGCAATGTGTAACGCAAACTATGAATTCACCTACATAAATGTTGGAATACAAGGTAAAGAATCTGACTCTTCAGTTTTCACCAAAAGCACTTTATTTCAACAGATGCAGGATGAGCTATTAGATATTCCTCCTCCAAAATCATTGCCAGTGCTACAAAATAATAAACCAACCAATACTGCAGCTACCACACCAGTGCCATACGTCATAGTTGGGGATGAAGCGTTTGGACTGTCTACACATCTTATGCGACCATATGCGCGGGCTATTGCAATGGATCATAGAAAGAAAATATTTAATTATAGATTGTCAAGAGCTAGACGTTACATTGAATCAACCTTTGGAATAATGGCCAATAAGTTTCGAATACTTCATCGTCCACTTAACGTTTCTAGAGAACATGCCATTTGTTTCATAAAAGCAATTTGTATAATGCATAATTTTGTACGAAAAAGAGACGGACTCGGTAATATCAGCGATGTTGTCATAACACCCCGCCATATCCGCGATATCACAAATGGATTTGGGCTAGTTCAAAGAAACTCGTATACAATACGAGATCAGTTCGCTGATTACTTTGCCACAAACGGTAAGGTATCGTGGCAAGATCGCTGTATTTATTGATTATTTACTTAAGTTAAAAAAAATTTGCTCCTGAAGAGGTCACAATACAATAGTTAAATAACAATTAACATAAGTAAATACAAAATGTTTACTAAGCCTAAAGGTGGGTACAGACTACTAACATAATTACATGTTATTTTAACATGTTTTATATCATTCAGTGTCCACATTATCTGAAACTTGTTATATAGCAATGTCGTATAACATGTTATGTTATATAGTCTGTACCCACCTTAATAAATGAAAGAAGTAAATAATTATGTAGTAAATAAATTTATAAAGTCATAATAAAAAGTAAGAATTTACCTGTTGACTTTTTTTCTGTGTCACTGAAGTCCTCATAATTTTCGTATAATTCTTTACAAATCTCGAGCCATGCAGCTTGACGCGCATCCCTGTCTTTATACAAGTTGTTAGACAGATCCCATAAAGCGGGGCGACATTGCACTTCTAAAATAACACGTTCCGTATCAATATCACTCATGTTTATCAACTTGATTGTACAAGCACGGCGCGTGCGACACGGATAACGCAGCGGCGCTCACTGATTTTCTAGAAACATCTCCGCTCGCGTGCTCCGTCGCACGGACACGCGAGCGTACCCCCGTCGCCCGCGCCGCGTGTGACGGGCGTTCCGCCTTACGCAGCGCTGCTCTATGAATTTACATGAAACATCACGCCGCGCGGGTGCCCGCGCCGTGCACCCGCTTAACGCAGCGCACGGCCTAATAAACATATTTGAGTGTTTATATATGTATTTCTATGTATTCATATCATTGAGTAACACTCACCTAATTAGCAAATAAATTGCTTACTTTGGGGTAAGGTCAATTTGTGTAATTTATATACCGATATTATTTTTATTATTCTGATATAAAGTTTGTTTGTAATTAAATAATCCATCTAAGTGGCACCTATGCTATATAAGTATTTCATAATTAAAATAAAATAAAATTTACCTCGGAATGTTGATCGATTTTTATATTTACTAGGACTCACCAGTTAGTCATTCAGTATAACAAGTGGTTTCTCTCATCGCCCCATTTTCCAAATTTAGTAGGTCTATAATTGAAAATTTGACTTATTTGTTTGATACAAGGGAGCCCATGCTCTGAGTCGAACAGCGTAACTAGTAGATTACTGCGGAACTCATGATTTCATTATTTACATTTTACACCATTTCAAATTATTAACAATATTTTCAACAATATTCTTCAAAAAATGCTGTGGGTTTGTAAATTTATTAAATCTCGATTAACATATTTTTCTAAGTATTGGCGGATAAATTTTGAAGCATCATTATTATTCAATATTATGCTACTATTACGCTTGCACGAATATGTAGGGGAAAATTGGATGAAGTCATATAAGTGTAGTGACTGCATATTTTTGGTTCACTTTTTTAAGAAATTTTTAAAATTTCTCTTTTATATACAAGGGTATGTAAAGAAAATAAAATAAAAATGATGTGGTGTCGCGGGACACCAGGTAGGAACGAACTTCCTTCGGCTAAACGGCACTACTCGCTTGTGTACGCGACTGTCGCGCCTGCGCACGTCTCATTTGACGCTTTTATTCCACGCATTTTTCTTACGGTTTTACTATCACATTTTTTCAGTTCGATCGCGCAGTAAAATCCCTATCCCCTCCAAGCCTGCCGTAAGGAACTTCGTTCCAAAACATACTTTGCTAATACAAAAATTTTAAAAATATTTTTAAATTCCCACTACATATATAGATAGAAATTACTCATTTTGCCCAGTTTTCAAAAATCGAGTTTTCACTAGATCTTCACGGTTTAAGATGACGTCAGTGTGTCTATGTTACATGTCTATGTATGTATGTGTGTGCAAACATCGCACTACTTTTGAACGGCTTGACCTATCGAAACAAAGTTGATGGCATTCAATTGGACTTCAATCAACTTAGACTTTTTGAAAATGTAAACCAATTTGATTTAGGAAATTTTGAGAAATTTGGAATAAATCTCAAAAAAAATTTTGACGTAACATTTTTTTTTAAAATAACTTCTAGGTACCGACTGTATACAAAATCTAATCAGCTCTTTTCCTCAAAAAACTGCGTCCCTTCCATAAATTGAACTAATAATTTTTGGACCTTTAACAATAATTTAATACGTAAAAACTACGTCAAATACCATTTCAAATATCGAACCAAGTTTCCAAAAGTTACTGCTTTACAAATAATAACTTTTTGTTGTTTACAAGAACATCATTTCATATTTGTAAAATAAATTTCAGACTAATTTCGAGACCTAAACAGCTCTTTTACTTAAAAAACTTTGTCTAAAACTGTAACTTGTCGACTAATTCTTTCGGGATTCATCAATAGCAAAAATTTTTTAACAAGAATTTTTTTTATATTTCTTTGTCGTTTTTCAGCCAATTGATTTTGTACTTAATAAAACATTTTAGGCTCTAAATTGCATTCAATGGCATTCAAAAGATTAAAATCGACCATCATTTTAAAAATAACCATTTTCTAAAAAATTTAAATACTGTCAATTTTATAAACTGTTATTTTTTTTAACTCTTCGAGCTTAAAACCTCAATTTAGCAGAATGTTTCAGGGATGGTCTACAGAGTTAAAAAATTTACAATTTTTTTATGAATATAGGAATTTGCATATTAGATATGACTCTAAAAGACTATAAATATTTTGCACGCCTCTTAACTCAAAGCGTTTGAAGTAGTGTTTCACTTCCGATTCGTCAAAATCAAGCACTTTAGTAAATTTAAAATGCTTCTATGATCACCAATTTTCATTTATACTGTTACGTGCATCGGGTTCATAATTGTAAGAAAACGCCACCTATATTAAACCGTGTATTTACAACACTAAGGTACAATACACTACGATAAAATACGTAAATACACTGATAAGCTAACGTAAATACACTATACACACTGGTCACACTCGCTGTACTATCACCGAACTTAACCGCCTACGCTGTATCACTAAAACACTTCTCTTATTCACTATATTACACCCTGGTGACTTTGCTTCACACTGGATGCAAAATTATTCGCAACAATACTGTGACAGGAGTCGACCTAAATTAAGAAAACACTAATTAATTTATTTATGTTCATTAAAAATTATTTTATGTAGTTATTTCCCCAGAACATATTTCGAAACAAAAAAGTTTGAAAAAATATTTACATAGGTATACGTGTTTATTTATTGTTTAGGGATCTCGATAACTACCAAAAATACGGACGGGTTTTTCATTACTTCTAGAATTTCATACTCTTTCACTTGTTTCGTATTTTATGTCAATTTAATAGCGTGTTTTTTTTTATAAAACAATAAATATTAACAATTTTTTTTCTCTATTTCTTATTCGTAAGATAGCAACAAGGTGATGGCTCTCCTGATGGAAAAAGAAATCATCGCCTATAGACACCAAAGATGTTAATGGTGCTATCCGTTTTTATGCGTGTCGCAGAATGACAATGCCACACGGATAGGTCTACCGACTACCTTACCCTCTAAACCGGAACACGACAATGACAAACATTGACGCTATTGCGGTAGGAATGTGTAAGGTGGTGGTACCAAACACCCGTGTGAGACGTTGTGGAAATCTACCAAGCTACGAAAGGTTTGTTGCAATATATACTTTATTTTGTTAAAATAAATAATCTTTAAGTAAGTCTTCCCTTGTGTTGGTCCCGGGCTCCTTTGAAGAATAGGCCAACTACCGTTCTGCCAGGTAAGTCGTAAAAGGCGAGCGATTGGCTATACGAGTCACTACCATCGTGGCTACTAGATGGTAGAGTGCTATATTGTCTCGCCCGGGTCTAGTACCACTGCCTTACCTTTTCCTGCCGCAATAGCGTCAGTGCTTGTCACTGTCGTGTTCCGGTTTGGAGGGTAAAGTAGCCGGTAAACTTATGCATGTGGCATTAGACCTCGCCACAAGAAAGCAACGCACCATTAACACCTTTGGTATCTATAGGCGATGGTTGACTCCATCAGGAGACCCATCTGCTTGTTTGCTATCTTGTGATATATAAAAAGAAGTAAATTGTTGCTTACAGGCTTATATTTATAAATTATTATTAAAATTTTTTTTCATAATAATTAAAAATATTTTCATAATAATACTATAATGAGAGTTTAAGTAAGCATAAGCGATTGATTACACTCGCAACCCACCCTGATGGAATATTTACGTCAGAAAATTAATTTCAAACTGACGTGTTATCGCCTTTGATTCTGGGGGGATACTGAAATGTTTGATGGACGTTTTTAAAAAAATCATGTTGACATTTTACCGATTAAATTCTTCATATAAAATTGTACGGAAGATGGTGGACAAAAATATTAAGCATATTTGTATTAAAATTACTTTTTTATAAGGTCGTTTAATAAAAAACTAAGACGGTGAAAGTGTAATATTGTTCTTTATTAAAAAGTAATTGTATTTTTTTTTTAAATTGTTGTCCAAGAAATACTGTAATTTTTGCAAACGGAAAAGGTTTATTTTTAGGTTTTTGGTGAAGTTTACGATTTTTTTTCTACAAAACTAAGAAATATTTAGAAAATATCTCTCGGTGAAACTGTTGACAGTTTCATTAAGATTATCACCGAATTTTTTTAGAAAGCAATTCCGTATATTCATTAAGGAATTTTGAAAACCGCAACACTCGTTTTAGCAGTTTTTAGGGAATGGGACCTTAAAGTCTAATATTGATAGAAATCAATTTTTATTTATGGTAACTTTCTTGTAAAAGAGTTTTCGAGGAAAAATGGGTATTAAAAATGAAAGTTGATCTTATAAAGAAAAACACGTTTTTTTAGCTTTTTACCTTCGGGTTAAGATTGGAAATTGATCTCAATACAATATTAATCAATTAATACACTTGTACTGTTTCACAGTAATCATATGTGTGAAAAATCTGTAAACGGTTGACCTTGCAGGCTAATCCTGCAACTTCCGCTAAATTATGGTATTTTAAGCTCAAAAGAGTAAAAACTATAAGCATAGATTTTTTTAGTTCTAAGAAATATTGAAATGTCTCAATTGCTAAGTCACAAAAAACAGCAAGAAAATACTTACTTACTTTACTTACTTACTAAATCAGTAACTGTATTATCTACATACGTAGCGGGAAGTTAAAAAGTACAAGTGTATTAATAGACTAATATTGTATTAAAATGGAGTGAATAAAAATGAATTAAAGTAATTAAAACTACCAAGCCAAAGATCAAACCTAAAAGTGCGATGTTTTTTCAGTAAAATGTACCACAAAAGGGCATAGATCGTCGCCTAGTGTAGCTTTGTAGTATTTTAATTTGTTAGTTTTATAATATATGGCGTTAGTAGTAATAAAATTCTAATACAACATGTATCTTCTATTTTTTTTAATGTTTATAAAATGGTATTTTAATAACATATCTCGACCTGAATTTTAACTACTATGTCAAAGCTCAAACTTAAAAGTGCAATACTTTTCCAGTAAAATGTACCACAAAAGTGCATAGAAAGTCGTCCAGTGTAGGGCTCGCTTCACTCGTCCTGATTAATATTACAAGATCTTTCTTAGTTATTACCTAAGTACTAACTTTAGCTATAGGTAATTTTATAATTAACATTTATGGATCTTGGTTGTCTGAAAAATAAACATTTTTATTTTTATTTAGTTATTTAGATTTTCAAGAAACGTCGTTATTTATTCTGAAAACGAATTCGGTAAATTCATCAAGAAGGTAATTTTTAGGCCGCGTTACCAAAGGGAAACAAATGAACATCTATTAATATGCCTCCATTGTCTGTATGCTTGTCACTACCAGAGTTCTATCTCTTGATGGGATGTATGTAGATAGGTAAATAGCTTACACCTATTCTTGCAAATAAACTTTCTTCCTTGGTTACTATATTTTTTTTAATAAAATTAAATGGATCTAAACTCGAACGAAGAACAGTAACAGTTCCATGAATACAAGGGAATTTGACACAACTTTACTTATACATAGAGCACTTTTAAGATTCATTTAGAAAATTATAGTAACATTTATATGCTGGATGTAAACAAATGTTACCCATGGTTGAGCAACACAGAATGGCGTGCGTGATTCGAATATAATTTGACTTGCTACATGCGGTAGGTAATTATTTGGTTCATGGGTTTACTGCTGAAATTATTGAGCCAAAAATAGACCACTCATGTGGAATATCACACAGAAGTACTTATAGATGTAAGATAACAGAGTTTCTTTGTTCTATAATAATATATCACTGGTTAATTTTAAAAATAGTGCTTATAGTCTGGTTAACAAGTGCTTTTTAGGTCAAAACTTTTTCTAATTTTCCAAAAGTTATGATTTAGGTGTCATTCGATTCAAAATGGCACGTAGAAACTTTTTGAGAAAATTGAAAGGCCGCTCGCAAATATTACAAAACTTATAAACAATTAAGTGAAAAAAACGGGGGGTTTGATTTTTCGCAAATAGCTCAGAAACAATTGAGATTTTTTAAATTTGGAAAAAGATTCGAAGAGAGAAAGTAATTTCCCAAAAAAAAATCCATACTCCTGGAACTGTAGGATAAACATTTATAACTTTCCCAGAGGGTTGAAAATACGTTCGAAAGCAAATACTCCGGCTTGCAACTTTCGATTTAATGAATAAATATTATTTAAACTTATTAAATACGAAAATTAAGAAGTAAGAAAGTTCATGCATTTACAAGATTGATCAATAAACAATAATCCGTTGGCAAAAATTTTTATAGCGATTTTTCAATTAGGTATCCATTAATTAACTAACAATTTTTTGTAGTACCAATGTTAACATTGAAAGTGCGATAATTGTTAAACTATTAATCTGTTTTTTTTTCTTTCATCGAGCTATTTGACAAAGGCTTTAAAAGAGATTCCCGTTGGAAAAATTAAAAAAAAATGATAATTTTCACTTTGTTATTAACAATAATTATGAAGCGCGATTAAGTATTAATTTTTTTTCATAATATTACTATTGTTTCGGTTTTTAATGATCAAAAGCTATCTTAAAAATGATTTTTAATCATTTTTATCTCCTATTGTTTAAAATTTTATATAAACAAATGCATTGTTTATAAGACAATTTTTTTTGTTCAGAAACATTACATGGTAAAAATTATGACACAAAAAAACCGTTTCTTATTATAAAGTGCAATTAAGCCTCTGTGGTCTAGTGGTCCAGCGTTGGCGTTGACCACATGAGGTCCCGGGTTCGATTCCCGGGTCGGGCACATAAAAAAGTGTTTTCTCAGTTTTCTGAGAAACACAAAGTTGCTCGGGATTGGAAAATGCCCGGTTGGCGATAGGCTTGCCACCTATCCCATTTGTGGGACCAAGTATCTTCGGCTAATCGTGGGTGGGTGTTGTACCTCTGCCTACCCCTTCGGGGATATGGGCGTGAAGATACTTTATTATTATTGTTTCGTTTTTTAATGATCAAATCTATCTAAAAATGATTAGAAATAATTTTTTTCTCCTATTGTTTCAAAAAATGTTATAAACAAATGCATTGTTTATAAGATAATTAAATTTTTCTTCATAAAATTAACAAAGTGAAAATTAACAATTTTTTTTTTAAATTTTTTTGGTATCTATTCTAAAGCCTTTGTCAAATAGCTTCATGAAAGGAAAAAAATCAAGATTTATAGTTTAACAATTATTGCACTTACAATGTTAACTTTGGTACTACAAAAAATTGTTAGTTAATTTATGGATAACTAATTGAAAAATCGCGAGGAAAAATTTTTCCAACAGATTATTGTTTATTGATCAATCTTGTAGGCGCATCAGTTTTTTACTTCCTAATATTCATATTTAATAAGTCAAAATAATATTTATTGATTAAAAGTCCAACTTGGACGTGGATTGCGCAAGCCGGAGTATCCGTTTTCGCGCGTATTTTCAACCCTTTAGAAAAATTATAAATATTTATCCTACAGTTCCGGGAGTACGGATTTTTTCGGGAAATTTCCTTCTCTCTTTGAATCTTTTTTCAAAAGAGTATTATTGCCGAAACCCAATTGGCTATTAATATGGTCGCTATGACAACATTATATAAAAACAAAATAAAGAAAAAATTTAGACGTTTGATAAAATCTTTTCGTAGCATGCAATGTTATCGGACTTGTAAAAAAATAATTAGGAAACGGTAAAAATAAGAATTTCTCGAACGAACAAATTTTTTTGAGCCACACCACATAAATGATTGGCCTCGAACCGCTTGACAACGAGACCAATTATGTATCTATGAGCCACACTAACCAACGAAACTTCATCAACGACTCAAATAACACGAGACTACATCAAGTGACTTTAAATTTACCTATATCTGAAAAACTTTTGTCTAATTTGGTCCCGGCCTCCTTTGAAGAATAGGCCAACTGCCGTTCTGCCAGGCAGGTCGTAAAAGGCGACCGATTGGCTATCGAGTCACTACCATCGTGGCTACTAGGTGGTAGAGTTCTGCATTATCTCGCCCGGGTCTGGTACCACCGCCTTGCCTATTCCTGCCGCAATAGCGTCAGTGCTTGTCGCTGTCGTGTCCCGGTTTGGAGGGTAAGGTAGCCGGTAAACTTATGCATGTGGCATTAGACCTCGCCACAAGATAGCAACGCACCATTAACATCTTTGGTGTCTATAGGCGATGGTTGACTCTTTCCTTTAGGAGACCCATCTGCTTGTTTGCTATCTTATGATATATATAAAAAAAAATCAGTAACAGTTGTGTAATGGCTTAGTTTGTTTAAATTTATTTTTAAAAGAGAAAGCATAAGTTCATTAAGAACGAGGCCACCTTTATACCACGTGTTACGCAAAATAAATTGCCGTTTTATTTTTGAAAATAATGAAATATTGTAGTTAATGTTTTCATTATGAAAAACATGTCTATCACTATAAATCTTGCTAACAGACAAAATCTAGTGAGTTTTGGTGGGTGAATTGACATTCTTTTTTTTCACTATCGCCTATTGACACCAAAGATGTTAATAGTGCGTTGGTATCTGTGTGGCGGGATGTTAATGCCACATGCATAAATTTACCTCTAGTCTTCAAACCGGAACACAATAACAAGCATTGACGTTATTGCGGTAGGAAAAGGTAAAGCGCCCTATTTTGCCCGCCATCTTTGCTACTATAGGTTTGTGCAAATGTCTGTCAAGTGTATTACCGAAGTGAGCCGTCCTGGCTGTAGTAGCAAAGTCCGGCGGGTATCTAGTGAATTCCGCACTTAAAGCGGTGGGTACCAGACTCGAACGAGACGATGCAGAACTCAATCGTCTAGTATTCACAACTTATATAGACTCGAATTTTACCTCGCCGCATGGGTAGTATAATTTTCATCTTTGGTGTCTATAGGCGATGGTTGTCTCTGCCCATCAGGAGAACCAACTTTTTGTTTGCCATATTATACAGTATGCAAAAAATCCTATCATCAAAGGCATTATTTGGTGGCTTAATGCAATTATAATATATGTGTCATTATTTTATGGATATTGATAGATACATTTTCAAAATATTTGCTTGATATAAGGGGAAGTTCTTCAAATTTAGTATTCAAATGAGGCACTTTAAAAAAATAAGCCAATCGTTTGCCTTTTAAGAACTATCTGGCAATATGGCCAGTGGTCTATTCTTCAAAGTGAATCGAACCAACACAGGCTAGCGGTCTTACTCTACCTACATTATATGAAATCCGGTGAATTTTGAGTAAGTTTCGCTAATCGATGGTCGGATAGGGCGGTCAAACAATGTTTATTTATATTTCAAAAATTTACCACCTAAAGTGCCGAAATTGGGGACGGAAGTTTGTATGAAAGATCATCAATATATGTATATGTAGATGACATGTAACTATTCGAGGGCAAAAGTGCAAGACTGGCTCGTAACATAGGTACCTATAGCTCGTATCAGGTAAAAAGAAAGTAGAGCGGGACGTGAGGGGGAGTTGTACGCATGCCAATATAGTCGCGTCCAATTACAACTCAGCACGTGCAGTAGTACGTAGGTCACACTATAAGTTTTGCGTAACTTAAAAGAACAATATGTTATAACCAAAATATTACGTTTATTGCTTTTCAAAATAATCTCCTTTACATTTTAAACATTTTTTCATGCGATCGAACCATTTTTTAAAACAGGAGGACCACAGATCTGGAGGCATATTTCTACGTGCTGATTGAACGCTATCATGGCCTCTTGGGAGTTGGTAAAAGTAAGACCTCTCATCAAATCTTTGATTTTGGGGAAAATACAGAAATCACAGGATGCTAGGTCGGGGCTACGCGCAGGATGAGTGACGAGATGTACTTTTTCGAAAGCTACAAATGACTTTGTTTTGTTGCCGTGTGTGAAGAAGCGTTATCATGGTGTAGGAGAATGCGGCATTTGGGTCGTCTTTCGTGAACTTTCTCTAACACCCTGGATAAACAAATGGTAGAATACCATTCGGCACTAACACTCTTTTGATCTTCAAGTGGAATTGTACTGAAGGGACCCGTAGCTGAGAAAAAAAAACGCGATCATTTTTTACCAACATTTCTCGCCTGTCTCACTTTTGTTGGCCTGTTCTCATTTTCAAAAACCCATTCACAAGATTGCTGTTTTTTTCGGGTTCAAAACAATAAATCCACGTTTCGTCTCCTGTGACAATGTCATAAACAGCATTAAAATGTCCGTGGTCGTACTTCAGTAGCATCTGTGAGCACCATTCCACGCGAGCCCGCTTCTGCTCCGCTGTCAGTCTATGAGGGATCCAACGACAACAAAGTTTCCGAACTTTCAATTCTTCGTGTAAAATTTTCTGAATTTGGCTCATACCGATCCCCAATAGTTCTCGAATTTTTTCACAGGTAATCCGGGGGTTTTCTTCAATTAACCGGTTAACAGTAGCCACATTATTTTCGTTGACGGCAGTTGAAGGCCGCCCTTCACGAAATTCGTCATGTAAAGAAACTCGACCTCTCTCAAATTCAGCAAACTATCGCCTCACGGTGCTCAAACAAGGTGCTTCTCTCCGAAAAGCATTTTGAAGACGAGCGGCACAGTCTTGCGGAGAAAGAGAACTTTTAAAATCATAAAAAAAAAATCGCTCTAAAATCTTTTCGACTTAATTCCATTTTCGTTGCGTACGTAGAACTTTGATGTGTGATAAAAAAACAATTGACAAATCATTTCCCGCCAATTGTTTTTTTTATTACTAAGAAGGTTGCAACGTTTTAAAAATATAACATTCGAAATTCAAATAGTTCCTATTAGCTAGAAGTGCAAAACTTTTAGTATGCCCCATGTATTGTTCAAATAAACTATTTTATGATAGCGCGATATAGACTATAAACTATATTTTTCTAGCGCGCTACTTTATAGGGATTGAGCAAGATGACTATGATGCCATCTGGTGGGAAAAATCTAAACTAATGTGATGTAAACAGTTTTTTGAATATTTGTATTATTTAAATAAATAAAAGTATTACATATCAATTGTTACCTTTTTTAAAACTAAAATTAATTTTCGTCATGTCCTCATCAAAAAATACTTGTTGTATTCGTGAGTGTTCACATATGCCATATAAAAATAACACTGACATTAAATTTTACCGTTTCCCGGAAAGTTCTTTAAACGCTGCGTCGATAATCTTCAAACGCAAAAAATGGATAAATGCAGTGAAAAATTACGATAAATAAAATATTTTTCTTGATAACTTTGATTAATAGTAATTTTTCGTGCCTATTAATAAAAATAAATAAAGGCGGAAAAATATTACTCAAATATTTTCTTTCCTTTCGTCCAAAAGGACAGGCTAAGACCAGAAGTAATGCTGCCTTATCAGTCGTTACCTAATTTCGTGAGTAATAGAGATAATTATTAATTTCTTCCATGGATAAGCGTTTAGATTTTTTGTTTAATTATAAATATTTAAAACAAAATAGAAATAGGTTTAGAAAATAGAAACAGGGACTAATTTGAAGGTAAAATATTGTTTTTTATATGGAATTTTGCTTTAATAAATCTTGTCAACACAAGAAGTAAGAGTATTTGTATGATAAGAATCTGTATGAAGTCTAGGTTTTCCAGGTTTTAAAATTGGTCCCAACAGTCAGTTTTCCAGGAAATAGTAATCTTATTATTTATCCAAAGATTGTTCAATAAATTTAAAAATATCAATATGCAATTTTCATTTAAGTTGTTAATAATTTTGTCCGTCCCGTTGGTCGAGTGGTTAGCAATCCTGACTACGCAATCGTCGGGGCTCGGGTTCGATCCCCGACGGGGACAAGCATTTGTGTGATGAGCATAAATGTTTGTGTTCCCGGGTTTGGGTGTTTATTAAATATATTCTAGTATTTATATATGTATTTCGATGTATTAGTATCGTTGACTAACACCCATAACACAAGTAAATAATTTGCTTACTTTGGGGTTAGATCAGTTTTTTAAAAAATCCAGTGTTTTCACGGCAGAAGCTGTTGCCATTTCAGCTACTTAAACATTTAAAAAATAAAAATCAGGGACTTCAAAAAATGGCTCATTATTAGTGATAACATGAGTGTGTTGTCAAATTTAAAAAATAACAGTTTGTTATTATGCTAGTATGAATTACGTAATTTACCAAATTAAAGAAATTTGGCATAATCTTTACAATATTGACAACATTATAGTTAGCTTTTGTGGGTTCCATCTCACAAAGGTGTTCTTGGAAATGAAAAAGCAGATTACCTCACCGAAATTGTCAACACTTCATCCTTTTCTTTCAAAACTTTCGATGATATCTTACTAACATATTCCGATGTTAATACCATATTGTGTTGGATGAGCTAATCGAAATTTGTAATGGTGAATGGTAGCCCCGATTTGGTTCTGCGATCGACCACTGATTTCCTTGTTAATAATTGTACATAGGTGTCTTTGTACAAATTTATTATTAAGACAGTAGGGGAATTGTAAATAATATTTTTTTATAAAAATAAATAATATTTAAATTTTTAAAACAAAATAGAAACAGATATATTATATCTGTTTCTTTCTTGTTTTAAAAATTAATAATTAATAATCTCTGTTACTCACGAAATACAATAGGTAACGAGTAACGACTAATAAGGCAGCATGACCTCAGGTCTCAGCCTGTCCCTTTGGGACGAAAGAAAAAAAGTAAACAACTTTAATATTGTAAATAACAAAGAATCAGGAAAAAGCGCGGGAAACATAAAATTTGGCGGACGTCATTTTTGGTTCTGCGACTTTTTATATTATTATTTAGCGAAACAGAGGATCGATATTAGTTTTATTTGTGTAAATATTTAATTTTATGTAAATATCATTAGTTTTACTATCAGTTTAAAGTAGGTAAGTCTCCTTTTCACTTTTTAAAATGAACAAACCCCCTGACGATCCTGGAGGTGGACCTCTCCAGGTAGCGCACTATGTTACTATAGACGAGAGTAGTGTCGATACAGATACTTCGCTTTCTTCAACTCAAACAACTAACAGGAAAAGATCTCATACATCTAATAAAATATGCAAACACTGCAATAAACGGCGCAAAAAGCGCAACAATGAATTGAAATCTACTGACTGTCAGTGCTCTCACTCTGTTTCTGAAATCTCAGATATAAATAATGCTTCGGGCGCCTCATTTATTACTGGTGATAATAATGTAAATGATAATGTTACAATGAAAGATTTGTCAAACCCCCTAACAAATAGTAAGGAACCCCAAAAACCTAAAGATTATATTAACTACCGCACACAGTATGAATCTACAGACCTTGGACCTTACGTTATTCATGTCCAAAGAGTTATTACATCTCCGACTGATAATGTTACTCTACATCCAGTCTCGTTTGGGCGATTCCTTAAAAATAATACTTTTAAAAATATAATTGATGGTAGCCTCAAGAAAATTGGACGCAACCGATTATCTCTATCATTTTCGGACCACAATGACGCAAACCACTTTATTAATGACCCTAATCTCTCAAATAAAAACTTCAAAGCTTTTATCCCATCATTTAACGTTTCACGAGTAGGCGTAATTAGAGGTGTTCCCTCAGACTGGTCACCTGAGGAAATTGCTAATAATGTTAAGGTTCCCATTGGTTGTGGAAAAATAATAAAGGTTAGAAGAATAAACCGTAAAATAACTATTAATGATAACACTACCTGGAAACCAACAGAGACAGTTGTCGTAACTTTTGATGGACAGACTTTACCGAAACGTGTCTACGTTTGTTATAATGCTCTCCCAGTAGATTTATACATTTACCCTACTATACAATGCTATAAATGCTGTAGGTACGGTCATACTAAAATAACTTGCAGATCCAACCCAAGATGCTTTAAATGTGGAAAGGATCATTGTGGAGACTCTTGTACTAGTGAGGCTGATTTCAATGTTAATTGTTGTTTATGTAAGGGATCTCACTTTGCCACTAGCAAATCATGCCCAGAACATTTAAGACAAAAAAACATTAAAATGTTTATGGCTCAAAACTGTGTCTCTTATGCCGAGGCATCAAAAAATTATCCCCCGGTCTCCAAATCATATGCTGATGCCATCTCAACACCTATTAAAACTGCTCTTCATCCACTTTTGAAAAAAAATTTAGATTCGCAAGAACAATCCCATAGGTCATACAAAAAAACAATATTTCAGAAACCTAAACCCCATACAAAAGTCAGTAAGAATTATGACTATGATTTCCAAAATTCAGTTATTAATGAATATAATTCCACTAATTCTAGAGAAAATGGTACTTTGTTGACAAAAAATAATAACAATAATCAAGAATCAGCCTCAATAGGCATGATTATATCTTTTATTAAATTTTTATCTCAGTCCGAAGTAATAACACCGTCCAACGCTGCTTTAATGACAGAAAGTTTAATTAATTATTCTAAATTTAATGGTGATCATGGACAGTCAAGCCAAAATTCTTCAATGGAACTCGCAGAGCATCACCAACAAGAAAAGTGAATTAATTCACTTATTAAATAAATATGAGCCATTTTTAGTGGCTCTTTCAGAAACTTGGTTAAGACCAAGTTGTACTTTTAAATTCTCTGGATACACTAGTATCCGAGAAGATAGATCTGATGGTTATGGAGGTGTAGCCATCATGATCAAAAAAGGATATAATTTTTCCATTGTAAAACTTCCTGTACATACTGTAAATATGTCTATATTAGCTGTTAATGTAAATAATATTTGTTTCGTGTCACTTTATATTCCACATCCAAATTTGAATATTTTGACAGAACTTAATAACCTATTATCCATACTACCTAAACCCTTTATTGTGTTAGGTGATTTTAATTCTCATCATCAAGCCTGGGGTTGTTCCTCCAGTAATTATTATGGTGAAGAACTTTTGAAAGTCATTGAAGAATTAAATTTATGTATTTTAAACAACGGTTCTCCCACTCGTCGCACAAAACCCTCCGAAGGCAAAAGCGCTATAGACCTGTCCATTTGCAGTCCCAATTTAGCACCTTCTTTGACATGGTACACACTCCCATTTACGTTTGGAAGTGATCACTTCCCCATAATAATAAATTTCCCTTCTGCATATCATAAAACTTCACCTAAATCTACATCATATTTCAAATATAATTTGCATAACCCGGATTGGCACAAGTTTAATAATTTGATGGAAGTTGGTGTTAATGTTTTGCCTAACATTTCCTCATATAATGACTCTTCTTGTGCAGAAGCCTTTACTCAATTAATTATAAAATCAGCTGAAAACACTTTTCCCATTAAAAAACAATTAACTAAGAAAATAAATACGCCACCTTGGTGGGACAAAGAGTGCTCAGACGCTATTAAGGAAAGGAAAGCTGCTGAAAAATTTTATTGTCAGTATACAACTACAGAAAATTTTAATATTCTCACTAATATTATAAAAACTACTCGTCGATTATTAAAAAAGAAAAAAGCTGAAGGTTGGAAGAAATTCTGCTCTTCCTTATCACCCCAAACAAAACCTTCAAGTGTATGGTTAAACATAAAAAAATTTAGATCTGCATATAAGGTTTCTAATAATAATGAAATGTGTCCATTGTTAATAAATCAGCTGATAGATCATCTTGCTCCACCTACAGTACCAGAATGTATCCTTTCTCTTCCTTCTACTTCTTCTTCAGACAATTTTTCCCCTTTTACATTATTTGAGCTTAAAGGTATCCTTCAAAATGTTAAAGACTCTACTCCTGGATGGGATAATATTAACTACTCATTTTTAAATAACATGACTGATAAATCTCTATCATACTTATTAAAGGTTATGAACTCCCTTGTTTCTACAGGTAATATACCTCAGACATGGAAGTCACATTCTGTTATCCCTATCCTTAAACCTGATAAAAACCCTTCTGACCCTTTTTCATACAGACCCATTGTGCTTTCATCAGTTATGTTGAAAACTCTAGAGCACCTTGTCAAACTTCGCTTAGAATGGTTTATTGAAAGCAGAAATTTATTAAGTCAAAGTCAGTATGGTTTTAGGAGAGGAAAGAGCACCATAGATAATATTAGCTTACTTATAACTGATATTAGATTAGCTTTTACTCATAACAAATCTGTTGTAGCAGCTTTTTTAGATATATCCTCAGCATATGATAATGTAATTCTATCAATTCTGAAAAATAAGCTAGTGAAATTAAACATACCATTTTATTTAATTAATGTTATTATGAATATTGTATACAATAGAACTATTAATTTAGCAAATGACCCTAATAATTTAAAAAGACAACAATATAAAGGTCTTCCACAAGGTTCTGTTTTAAGTCCAATCCTTTACAACATATACTCATATGATATAGAAACTGTAGCAACTAGCAATGTAAATGTTCTTCAGTATGCTGATGACCTCCTTTTATACTCAACTGACAAATCTATACAGATGGCTTGTGATAATCTTTCCATGTCTATTCTATCCCTACAGACTTGGCTTAATAACAATGGTCTTGATATTTCTGTTTCTAAAAGTTCCATAGTTTTATTTTCTCGCTCAAAATTTCCACCCCCTATAAATATTACTTACAAAAATAGTTCAATTCCTGTTAAATCGAAAACAAAATTCTTAGGTATAATACTAGATAATAAACTCCAAGGACTAGATCATTGTGAGTATATAGCAGCAAAGTGTGAACGTAATATCAATTTAATGAGATGTGTTTCTGGGGTTTGGTGGGGTGCACACCCATCTACATTAAAACTTATGTATAATGCATTAATAAGAAGTTTATTGGATTATGGAATGTTTTTACTAGAACCATGTAGTAAGATTGGTCTAAAGAAAATTGACTCTGTTCAAATTAAAGCATTACGAATTGTTCTAGGAGCAATGAAATCCAGCCCTGTTTCTGCCCTACAAGTAGAATGTGCTGAACCTCCATTACATTTACGACGTAAATATCTATCTGACAGATTTTTCCTTCGCACTTTGGAATCACAAAATCACCCTCTGCTTACAAAGCTCTCTAGTCTTAGTGATTTAATGTCAGATAAGTATTGGAAACACAAAACAATCCCAGCCCTTGTATACAGCTATATGAAATATCACAGCCTTAAGCCTTTTACTTTTACATCCCCTATAAATCCCTTATATAAACACAATTATGAATCATTAACTCTGCAGCCTGTTGTAGTAAATTTAGGTATAGATAAACAATCTTTGTATGCCAATCAATATTTTAACAATATTATCAATGAAAAATGGCAAGATTTTCATTTGATTTTTACTGATGCATCCAAAAATAATAGTAATGTTGGAATAGGTGTATACCATAAACAATACAATATTGTTCAAAAAATCAAATTTCCACCGGAAGCATCTGTATTTACAGGTGAATGTTATGGACTTTATAAAGCTGTAGAATACATACACATTATGAAACTACCCAAGTGTATGATTCTGACTGATTCACTGAGTGCTCTACATTGTTTGCAAAAGTTCCCTTTAAAATCCAAATTTATTCCTCCTATTATTTTAGACTTAAGAAATCTTTTATACAAATGTACTTTTAAATATAATCATATTATTTACTTTGCCTGGGTTCCAAGCCATTGTAATATCACTGGAAATGAGCGAGCTGATCGGTGTGCTAAAGAGGCAGTTCAGTGTGGTGATTTATACCCCTACATTAATTATTGCCATGATCTAGCTGCTCTCCCTAAACTCCATCTTAAGCAGTCATGGCAAAGTGTCTGGGATAGTGGTACATTGGTGAAAGGCAAAACCTATTCCCAATTACAACCATTGATACCTTCTAAACCTTGGTTTTCTGTAGTGAAATTAAATAAGTTGTCAACACCTCTTCAAGCTACACATCAAAGATAGCAATGTTTGTGAGTGTGGCACCGATATTGGAGATCTCAATCATATATTTTTTGCTTGTCCTAAATACAATCATTCATCATTATATAACAATCTATATTCTAATGACATTCCTTTACCTACATCCATTCTAACCCTGTTATTAAACCCTTGTATGTATAATATTCTTTCATTATTCATTCAAGAAAATAATATTAATATTTAAGCGTAGTTAGATACATTTAGTATCTAATACCAAATTAATATTAACCCACTTGTAAATATTATACAAATAACTAAGTATTATCTCTGTATATATTTATTTAAATATTATTGTTGTAAATAATTTATAATTTTAGTATCTATGTTATTTTGATTACTTTCTGATCCTCTATTTTCCTGTCAATCCAAATTCCAAATCCTAGTTTATTGTCTAAAATATGTTTCCTCGTTTTACTTGATCATGGCAGTTGCTTAACGCCCATGCCAAAAAGAAAAAAAAAAAAAAAAAAAACAAAGAATCAGATGCTTTTTCTCAAAAAAATAGTAATTACACCAAACTAATAGATGTATTTCAATATTTTTAAATATTTCTGCTATTTGTTTTCTACTTTTTCTGTTAAATTCCACAAAGTCTTAAAATATATTCTTCAAAAAGCCTAAATGCTGCTAGATTTCGCTATTTTCAATATCATACAATTAATTTAATTTCTTTAAATTTAAATTAAGTTATTTTAACACTTATGATAATTGTGATATTATAAGTATCTGATATACTGGTTTGCGTGACAACTGAACAGGTAATAGATGAGTAATAGTAGATTGTTTATTTCTATTTACTTCTTCTTAGTTTCAATTACATTTAAGACATGACCTGATTCAATTAACTTTTTGCCTTTAGTATGACTCTGACCCATAATCCGGTCGTATTTTATAGGTAAAAAACCAAATTTTATTATTTTTTGCATGTTTTTCCAATATTGGAGTTATTATATTGCAATGTTTACATCACAAAAGTTCCTTTATCTGACACCAGAGCGCACTACTTTCGGCAACAGTGCTGCCCCTATAGTTCGTGCATGATCCCTATAGACTATATTATAAAGTATAACTGGAACACTGATCGCGTGAGCTGGCGTGATAGCGCGGGACGTGACTCATCACAAGGTCACACAGCATACGGCGAGCGCTAGCACGCGATGACTGAGCTTACATACTGTTATGACGTCTAGCCGCTAGGTATATAGCGTGGCGTTATGTTATAGCGCCGAATGCGAATCTAATTAACATACGCTTTACGTTGAGTATACATAGTAAAGTGCGCTATAATATAACGCTTTGTATTATATTAATCACCATTAGCACGAACCAAATGACGAGCGCGAACTAAAAGCGCGCGCGAAAAAATCACACCCTTCCACAGAGCGACCTCCCCCATAACTCTACTTATCATCTGCAGTTGCCTCTAGTATTTGCATACAGGTACCTATACCGTCAGTGTTCTTTTTACTTGACGGGAGCTATAGAAAAATATTTTTAAAACCGATCATTTTATGACTCCCATGTTGTGTAAGTAAACCGAATGTCAACTGACGTTCCGGTTCACTACGGATCACCAGTTTGGTGTAGTGTTCTCAACAACTACTATATTTCATTATTTTCGAAATGAAATAGAAACACGCATTTCGCGTTACACATTGTTGGTGAAAAGGTGACCTTCCAATCCATAAGAAGATGAAATAGTGAAAAATAAATTTTATATTTGTATGTATATGCGTGTGTGCTCTACGCGCGTGTCATTTAATTGAACAAGTAAGTATGTGTCATCGGTTTTAAGTTCATCACACTGATATCTTACTTACTGTCTCTGTATTGTATAATAATGAACAATAGCCTCCATTGTTTCATTTTACAATAATAATATGTTTAATAAACTTTCGTTATAATATAGGTACGAATTTTTAACTGCTCTTGCATTGCATAATACCATCATTTGATTTGTGTAAAGAATTTTAAAATGTAGTGACGATCTATTTGGTGAGCTAGGTTGTAGAGTTCTACAACGCCTGGGTTTTGGTAACACCGCTTTACCTTTTCTTGCCGCATTGGCGTCGATGCTTGTCCCTGTTTGGGTTTGGAGGGTAAGGTAGTCGATAACATTACGTAAGTGGCATTTCAGCGCGCCACAGCGAACACACCTTTGATGTCTATAGGCAATGGTTTTCTTTTTCCATCAGGACAGCTATTTGATTTTTTACTATCTTGTGATTATGAAAATAAAAACATCATACTCAAATATTATTTAATTACAACAACACCACTTAGATACAAGTAAAACTGATAACCTCCTTTTTCGAAGTCTGTTAAGAAATAATACCAAAGAACAATTAAAATACCAAATTATTAATTATCATGTCTAACGACAATTATGATACTGTTTTATAATAAATAATAATGAATCTTATTAATTGCATGCCATTGCCGGTTCTATTAATGAAGGTGACAGAATTAGGGTGACAGAAATTGTATAATGCCATGATTTCATAACGTTACTCCAACACAAACGTTTATTTATTTATTTAATACTTTATTGTACACTTATATAATGACAACAAAATTAAAAATAATGCACAAAAGGTGCGTTATTATACCTACGCGTTTTAACGTTATTTTAACTTTTGTTTTTGACATGAATAAGTCTTAAAATTTGTTTTCATAGTGAGTGAAAATTCAAAAAACTGATGATAACAAAATTGGAGGATACAATATTCGTTACACATAGTATATCTTTTGACGCAGAGCGTTCAATGCCATTCTAAAGATCAAAATCGATAATCGATTCCAAAATACAAAATACAAAAAGCTTTTCAAAAATTAAATTACCGTAATTTATATCAAAATTTATATTTTTTACTCTGAAAAAGATCTATTTTTAGATATAGTTTTTGTTCCTTTAAGCTACCTTAATAAGCAGGAAGTTTCATGGACGGCCTGCAGGGTCATATCACGAATTATAGTTTTTTTTTACATTTTCGGTATCAGAATCAAAAATATTGTTTCTGGTTGTTTTTTATATTATAAGATAACGAACAAGCAGATGGCTTTACTGATAGAAAGATACAACCATCGCCTATAGACACCAAAGATGATAATAGTGCGTTGCTATCCGACTGATGAAGTGTTTATGCCATATAAAATAAAAAATAAAAGTAGATTTAAAGGAGAAATTATGGTATTTAATTTGCAAATTTCCGCGAAATGTTATATGGAACTGCCGTGATGCAACAGAAATGAAAGGTAGTGTAAGGAATAGGGTAAACTTATCCAAAGTCTGAAATTATAGAAGACCACAGCGGCACAACACTCCACCCACTTCCACGACGCTTTCTTCCACGTCAGAAGCAAAGGCAGTAACACACAAGTTATGTCCTCAACGCACGTTTTACTTCGCAACCGAAGCATCTTCAGGAGAGTCGAATAGCACTTCACTCTATGAAGGGTGTAGCATTAAATGTATATGATGGAGTCATTCCTAAACGTATGTAAATACATATTCACGAGATAAATTACACTTACTGATCTAACACCAAAGTAAGCAAATTATTTGCTTGTGTTATGGGTGTTAGTCAACGATACTATTACATATAAATACACTAGCAAAAAGCAGAGCTTTGTAAGGGCTCGCAAAGTTATACTATCTAGTAATATTGTTAGAAAAGTATTTTTATGAGAATTACATCTTTTAATGTATGGACTTTATTTACAATTATCTAACCTAAAAACCCAGCACATTTTCATCTAAACATTACATTCGCATCAAAGGCGTCGTCAGGTTTTGGACTAGGAATATTTGGTCTATTTTCAAGGAAAAATGCGTATTAAAAATGAAGATTGATCTTATAAAAACACATTTTTAACATTTTGCTGAAATAATTGATTTTTTTTCTAAAATCAGGAAGTTCCTGGTTTTACGTCGATTTACGAAATCAAAATTAAAAAATGCTTTATTTAAATAAACCTTGAAAATTTTTGGACTTAATATTGGACTTAACGCAGGCACGAAGAATTGACGGTAGACACTCAGCGAATACATTTTTTGAATTTTTCTCTCAGAGAAACCATCGGAGTTCGATTCCAGAGTCAGGCAAATGAAAAAATGTGTTTTTTCAGTTTTCTGATAAAAACAACTTTGCCCGGGTTTAGAAAAGTGCCCTACTGGCAATAGGCTGGCCACCTATCACATTGTGGGACTTAAGTATCTTTGGCTAACCGTGGATGCACACGTTGTACCTCTACCTAGTTTCGGGAATACGGGCGTGAATATACCTTTTTTTAGCTTTTTATCCTTGGGCTAAGATTGGGAATTGATCTCAATATAATATAAATCAATTAATACATATGTACTGTTTCACAATAAGCATATTGTGAAACTCTCTAACGCTCTATTTACCTACTCTGTTCCCTGCAAACATCCCTGCTCTAGACCTAAATTCCCCTTGTGCCTCCCACAACACTCCTTCGAACTTCCCTTGCATTCTCCTTTCAATGATTTTATCATACGACTTCGATGCCAAGCTGATCAAACTGATGGCTCTATAGCTATTGCAGTGTATACGTGAACCTCGTCTTTATACGAGGGCACGATGACCGCGCGCCGTCAGTTAAATATGAAGAAACAATTCATGAAGTAGTCTTTTAATAAGTTCAAAAATTCTAATACAAAATGTATCTTCTATCAATTTTAACTCGTTACTTTAATAAGAGATGGCGTTAGTAGTAATAAAATTCTAATACAAATTGTAACTTCTATTTTTTAATGTTTATAAAATGGTATTTTTATGGTAGATAAAAAATCTAGGCATGAATATAAGCTGCCACGTCGAAGTTCAAACCTAAAAAATGCGATGGTTTTTCAGTAAAATGTACCACAAAAGTGCATAGATCGTGGCCTAGTGTAAGGCTCGCTGCGCTCGCCCTAATAATATCTGGTTGACCAAGCTTTGCTCGGTTTTTGAAACCGATCTTTTCTTGGACCTTAAAACTTGATAAATCGATTCCTATAGAATATATAAATTTTTTTCTGTACCTGGTTGACCGAGATTTGCTCGGTTTTTCACATACCCATATCTTGGGAACCGAGCTTTTCTTGGACCTGGAACCTTGATAAATCGATTCCTTGACCGAAAAACCCCTAATTTGTGACTTTCATGGAAATCGTTGGAGCCCATTCCGAGATTCCAATTATATATATACAAGAATTGCTCGTTTAAAGGTATTAGATTAGATTAGATAGATTAGATATAAATACTGGAATATCTATACATATAATAAAATCGTAGGAAAGTCAAAACTGTAAATTAAATATTTTTTTAAGAATACTTGGGGCGTGATCTACAATCGATATAGAAGCCAAAAATATAGTTTTTAGAATTTTTGTCTGTTTGTCTGTATGTATGTCCGGGGTAAACTCAAAACGTACTGCATGGATTTACTTCAAATTTTGCATGAATATTACTAACAGGTCGGGTCAACATATAGGCTACATATTATCACGCTATTACCTAGGGGGGAGGAGCAGTGCGGAGTAAACGAAGTCCGCGCGGACGAAGTCGCAGGCAACAGCTAGTATTTAATAAACACCCAAATCCGGAAATACAAACATTTATGCTCATCACACAAATGCTTGTCCCCGTCGGAAATCGAACCCGAGCCCCGTCGATTGCGTAGTCAGGGTCGCTAACCACTCTGCCAACGGGCCGGTCTAATCTATACATAATTATACCGGTTATCTTACCCTCCAAACTGAAACACGACGGTGACATGCATTGACGCTATTGCAACAGTAATAGTTAAGGCGTTGGTACCAGAACTGGGCAAATCATTGCAGAATTCTACCACTTGTAGTCAAGATGGTAGTGACACGAATAGCCAATCGTTCGCCTTTTAAGAACTGCCTGGCAAAATGTCACATGGTCTGTTCTTAATGGCTCTGCGAATGACGTTACAAAAACGGGTTGTGGCTGTGTCATGGACACAGCCTTGTTTGTTTTACGTGAATACGTCTGCGTAACGAGTAATATTTTGAGATATTAACATTTTTCATTTGTCGTACAGGTGCCGTCGTTGATCGGTGCGGACGCCTTTAGCTTTGTGCATTCTCGGCACTTCGCTCTTTTATAATATAAAAGAGTGAAGAAGTGCCGAGAATGCCGAGAAATTTTAATATCAATCTTTTTATACCCATTAACCTCCATATTATGGGGGTTCATGGGTATAATAAGATTGGTATTACAAATCCTTTTCAGATGGTATACGTTCCTTTAAATTGATTTGGTTTTTGAAAGATTTTTTTTGACCGATAACATTTTCTTTTCAAATTTTTTCAGTTAAACGCCATATATATTTACAACAAGCATTTAGAATTTTTTTTTACTAACACAATGAATAAAGCTTTATAAGAGCTGTTGAATAAAAAAAATCAAACGTCATAGCTGCTCTTTTCATATAAAAAACAACCAGAAACAATGTTCTCGATTCTGATACCCAAAAATATATAAAAATACATATATGTATATTGTAAGCATCGTTTGATGTATATGTTTACAAGAGCTATCAATTCAACAACAAACAATTACAACAACCAGAATCAATGTTCTCGATTCTAATACCGAAAATATAAAAAAAAGCATGTACCTACGAGTATGTATATTGTAAGCATCGTTTGATGTAAATCTTTAGTCTATATAGTGCTTTAAATTTACTTATAATTAGCTGTTTAGTATTCTCTTTCGCTTTATCTTTTCACATCTTTTAGTTTATTCTCTTCTTTTATTTATATTCTTCTATATTAATATTATAAATGCGAAAGTTTGGATGTTTGGTTGGATGGATGTTTGTTACTCAATCACGCAAAAACTACTGAACGGATTTGAGTGAAATTTGTTACACAGGTAGACAATAGCCTGGAATAGCACATAAGCTACTTTTTATCCCGAAAAAATTAAGTGATCTCGCGGGAATCGCCAAAAACTTGTATAATGCAGCGGTATAATAGTAATATTATAAACGCGAAAGTTTATATGTATGGATGGATGTTTGTTACTCAATCATGCAAAAAAGACTGTACTGATTTGAATAAAATTTGGCACATACGTAGAAGATAACCTGAAATAGCACATAGGCTTTTTATCCCGAAAAAATCAGTTAATCCTGCCGGATTCGCCATAAACTTTTATAATGTAGTGGGCTGCACGCTACAGCTAGGAACTTATAATGTTAAGATGCTAGCACCATCTCCTTAAATTGTGTTTCTGTATTAGGTACATGAAATTGGTTAGTCTGGCGTTAAGTTAAATTTGTTTACATTTTTGTTACACATTATCGCCTGTGTATTGCCTCATATGTAATATGATCATTAACTTTCATTTTCCCCCGTGTTGGTTCCGGGCTCCTTTGAAGAATAGACCAACTGCCGTTCTGCCAGGCAGGTCGTAAAAGGCGACTGAGTGGCTATTTGCGTCACTACCATCGTGACTTCTAGGTGGTAGAGTTCTGCATCGGCTCGACCGGGTCTGGTACCACCGCCTTACCTATTCCTGCCGCAATAGCGTCCGTGCTGGTCACTGTCGTGTTCCGGTTTGGAGGGTAAGGTAGCCAGTAAACTTATGCACGTGGCATTAGACCTCGCCACATGATAGCGACGCAACATTAACATCTTTGGTGTCTATAGGCGATGGTTGACTCTTGCCATCAGGAGACCCATCTGCTTGTTTGCGATCTTATGATATAAAAAAAAACGATCGTATCCTTCAATATGTACAGTAATTTTCAAGTCAATCTGTATATGACGGCGTCATTCCCGAACGTATGTAAATAAATATTCACGGGACAAATTACACTTACTGATCTAACCCCAAAGTAAGCAAATTATTTGCTTGTGTTATGGGTATTATATGGGTCAACGATACTATTACATGTAAATACATATATAAATACTAGAATATATTTAATAAACACCCAAACCCGGAAATATAAATATTTATGCTCATCACACAAATGCTTTTCTCCGTCGGGGATCGAACCCGAGCCCCGTCGATTGCGTAGTCAGGGTCGCTAACCACTCGGCCAACGGGGCGGTCTATAGAAAAAAAGATAACTCTTTTTTTTTTTAATATTCACGGGACAAATTACACTGACTGATCTAACCCCAAAGTAAGCAAATTATTTGCTTGTGTAATGGGTGTTAGTCAACGATAATAATACATAGAAATACATATATAAATACTTTTACATACATAATAAACACCCAAACCCGGAAATACAAAGATTTATGCTCATCACACAAATGCTTGTCCCCGTCGGGGATCGAACCCGAGCCCCGTTGCTTGCGTAGTCAGGTTCGCTAACCACTCGACCAAAGGGGCGGTCATCTCTATATTTCAAATTAAAAAAAGGGAAACATCAAAACCCCTGACATTTGACACTTTTTTATCATCAGACTGACCTCATGCTTCATGAGCATACTGCATAAGTTTCAGAGCAAAATATACCTAATAAACAAAACTTGGACCGCATTGACTGAAATCTTGCACAAGCAGCTGCTCGTAATGAGACTCCCATTTATGGAGTGGTAAAGTATATGCTACCTAAATTAAACATTAGTATATGTACCTACATTGTATACGTATAACCATATTATTACCTTCAATATTTAGGTCTGCCGCTAGTGCTAAAAAAATTTAATATTCTGTTTCTAAAGACGGCTGCTTCTAATTACACCAAGCTAAAAACCAAAATATTCGACAAAGTACCATTCGCTTGATAGGTATTACTAAATAATTACTATTTATTATACTCTTTGAGTACGTCGCTATAGACAGACACATAGATTCACAGACAGGCGTCAAAGTTATAACACATTTTTGTTTTCTTCTCCTTTCAACTTTCTTCTCAACTTTCTCCTTTTTAAGAAGTTATTTGAAAATAATATCACAGCTAATCGCAGTCAAATTTGTAAAAGTGGAAGAAATTCATATAGTAAAATAATTCTTACTAATCAGATAAAGTCTCTATGCCACCTTGTAAAAAGGGTACATCAAGATATGAAACATTTATTACACTCCGGATTGAAAGATGACGATTTCAAACTGCGATAACAGTTAAAATATGTATGGTGTAGCGCAGTTTTATTCTTTGCGATTTGAATTAATGTTGTGTAGTAAGGCATTAGGTACGTACGGTAGGCCTTGTACGATATAATTTAATGGTTTTTAACTGGTATCCCTAGCCCTTACCATGGCAACCCTTTCACAATAGCTTGACTTAATTTTCGTCATTCGGTGTTATCGTGCCGTAGCCTTTACACATATTCTAATTACGTAGTTTCATTTTAAATTTTAAAATTAGCAGTTACGTTAAATACATAAAACAAGAGGTCTTCAGAAAAAAATAGTAAGGTAGATTCGAAAGCTGAAAAGGAAATAACAACACAGAAGAGAACAGGATGCTTCGGCGAGTGAGACGGTCATCAGGTAATCTGTTTGCCCTAGACCCTTGCATTTCAATTCACTGGTGGATGTGCAACCAAGTCCTTATTTGAAATATTTTGAAGAAAAGCTAAATAGACATACAATTTAAAGTCACTAGTGTTAAATCAGTTAGATAGACATCATTTAATTTTACAAGCATCAAACGAGCTAGATAGGTAAAATCTAATGCAGCTAACACCTCTCGAGTTAGATAGGCAAATTGCAATGCCGCTAACGACGCATGACGGGCGGGCGCACAAGGAACTAACTGTTCCAGTAACGGGATAATCGCGAAAAGTGACTTCATCAGAGACCGCCATACTGCAGATTTTGGTTGCTACAACATAGCTTTATTTTCACTAGGAATGGTCATTTACAAGGATGTTGTTTTCCGTTGGCAAAATACTTAGTCAAAAGGCTTGACTAAAGGGTTGGCGACACGTTGTTGGAAACTGCAGCTTATTAGTGCTCCCAATTTTATGGCCTATATCTAAAGCTAATAGATATGATATCTAGAAAAAGTAAAATTTAATGCTAAAGTAAAAAAAAGGAAAATTGGGCTCGCATTAGCAGTACTGTTGCAAAAAACAGGTAACTTAAAAAATTAATACTCTAACCCTTTAGCAATTCTTATCGTATCCTTTTTGGTAGTTGATTTATGGAAACAGACGCGAAGAAGCCTCATGAGTGTTATGAATACAGATTGGCGTATTTGACTCGATCTCTGTAATATATGTCACAAACATATATTTGATAAATCCCTTTAGAAAAAAAAACTGTCTGCTCAAAGAACACGAAAACATATAAAAATTGACTCTTTCCACCAGGAGACCCCATCTGCTTGTTTGCTATCTTATGATATATAAAAAAATAAAATAAAACAATCTTACGCCTATTCAGGAAAAAATATAAATATATGGCACGAGACGGCACATAAATTAATTTAAACTCCAGGGGCTCAGTCCGAAAGAAACCATCGAACGGAGGAGTCTCTGAGAGAACAATCTTCACGTCATTCATTATGCGACTCAGCTGTTGCACGATAACTGCCGTTAGCATTCAAAGCAGGATTCGTCGATAGGTATACAGAACTCAAGATGGTGTTTACCACAGACCACATGAATTTACTCCGTGGTGTTTACATAAAATATTTCCTTTTAAAATTGTCTCGAGAAAAATTATTGACAATTAATTCAAAACCAAAATTAACCAAATCGGTTCAGCCGTTTTTAAGTTTTAGTGAGGCTAACGAACAGCAATTGATTTTTATTAAGCCAAATTAGACTGGGGCCGAAGCCTTTGAAATTAAAACGAAAAAAAATATAGTGGGATGAAACCCGTTGCAAAAGAAAGAAAAAATGAAAAAATAAGAGGACAAATAAATAATGGGCGATTTGAGATCGAGAAGTGGGAGGGGGAGGTGGGAGGGGTGGGACATTGAAAGGGGAAAAACGGTTCATCACGATATTTTTGAAAATGTTACAAGTTACAGAATATTTGTTTTGAATAATGAAATGGCGGCTAGTTATTTACGCGATGTTATGTTACCAATAATATTATTTTACAAAAAATTAAACCAACGAAAAGTTAGGCGTGATCATTTATTAAAATCAGCGAGTGAATAATTAATCGTCTTATGTTTTTGTACACTTTGGTTGTTTTTTCTAGTATGCCGTCCATCAGTTTTTAAATAATAGCAAGACATTATGTAAAAAACTTAAAAAAAACTAAACTACCATGTAAAAAAGGTTACTATAACATTTCTGAATATTTAGATGACATTTCTTGTCATCTATCTATCATTTTCTCACCTTTTAAACCTTCCCTGGACTTCAACAATTAATTCGAAACTAACATTAGCCAAATCGGTTCAGCCGTTCTCGAGTTTTAGCGAGACTAACAAACAGCAATTGGTTTTTATATATATATAGATTATAACAATTACATACTTAACAATTAAACAGTTTGCGTCGGGTAGTTTGGCTGTCAACACTACGTTAGTGGCAGACAAGTTTAATTAAACTATTAATGCGGTTTTAATTAGTATAAAAGCCAGAGATATTGAGTTTTAAAGAAACTTAGTGAATATTAAGTATCTTTGCTAATTTTTACAATATATACTTATTACCGAATAGTGTCAGTGTGAAATTAAACTATTTGAGTAAATTACAAATTGTTTATTCTAACCTCACTGATTGATAATTATTTATTAAAGTGATTCTCTGCCCCAAATAAGTATGTCAATTATAAGTGAAAAAGAAGTGTCGAATTCGACAATTATGGGTAACAATGATAGATTGGGCACGGAGTTAGAGTGGGATAGTGCAGACATGAACATAGGTCGACAAAATATTATGTAAATAAGAGAAAAGAGAGAGATGAGGAGGAAGATAGAGAACATGAGAAAGACCTACACGGATTCGTTGCTGTGGAGCGACGGAGAAAAAAGCCAAATATTAGCAAGTCCCCTACTCAAAGTTCAGCTATACTTTCAATTCATCAGGAAAACCAGTGGAAGTAGTCGTTACTTCTAAGGAAGTCTTGGTAAGATCTTACAAAAAGAAGGAGTTAGTGATGTTACTAAAGTATCTTACAAGGGCCCATATAAGATAATAATCAGTTTTAAAACTGAGATATCTGCTCAAAGCCTAATGAGTAACGTTTTTCATGGATAAAGGATGGATTATGAAAAAACAGGCTGATGTAAACTTTTCTACTCACGGATTATGAAGAAAAATAGATTAAGAGTTGTCATATAAAGAAGTAGAAGATTTAATTACGAGTGACGTTGAAATCGTTCAAATAAAAAGATTAAACAAGAAGAGTGAAGAAGGAAAATGTTCAGAATTACTGCTGTTGTAGACGTATTGAAGAGAATAAAAATAGGGGACAAGATAATCAATTATTTGTAGAATTTTTTAACTAACCGATGTCTAGAAATAGAAACCATTGATAAAAAAATTTTTCGCAGGAATGCTATAATGGGCTTAAGTCAAGGAGATCCACTTTCTCCAATTCTCTTCAATATTTTTACATTAGCCAAATGTTAAATAAGGTTTATAAATAATGTTTCAATCCTACAGTACGCAGATGACTTTGTACTATACAAAACTGTGAACAGTAATATGAGTCAAACAATTGAAGATTCAGAATACGCCCTCAATGCTATTGTTAAAATGTTGGAAAATCTTGGTCCATGTATATCGGAATCAAAAAGTAATGTATGCTTATTTAATCGGTCTAGGAAAAATATTAATTTTGATTTGTGTATCAATGGAATAGCATTAAGCAATGTAAAATAGGTTAAGTATATTGGCTTATGGCTAGACTCCAAGCTGTTATGGGGTATACACATCAACAAGTTATGTGAAAAAGTGTATAAATATATAAATATTTTAAAAGTGTTAGCTGGGAGTTCTTGGGGAATACATCAAAGGCATATGCGCCAATTATATATTTCATTGATAAGGAGTCGTTTGGATTATGGCAGTTTTATGTATTTGAGCTGTGCTAAATCCCATCAGAAAATAGTTTAAGTACTTCAGAATAAAGCCTTACTTATATGTAGTGGCTTCATTCGAACCACCCCAATACACATGATGCAAAATGAGTTGTGCGTGCCACCTTTAGAAATACGAAGGTATTGGTTGGCTTGCAGATTTTGGTTAAAGTCTGCGGCTACTTCTAAAGACGTCATAAATCTTGTAAATGATCTCGTCGTGTTGTGTCGCGAAAGCTATTGAAATAAGAAAGTTAAACCTATTTTGACTGAAGTGCATAATTATTGGAAAGATGAGCAGTTTTCACTTTAGAAACTTGGGTATCTTCAATAGATGTTAAATCTTGTGTTAATACAGAAATTGATAAATATATTGCGCCCAAGCGTACCATTAAAGCGTCGTAGATAAAACTACTAGTCTCTACCTTACATACAAACCTATACCTTTAGATACAAAATACCCAGGTTTCTACAAATTTTTTACTGATGGCTCCAAAGACTCATACGAAGTTGGATGTGCTTTCTTTGATCCACAGGAAAATTGTTCAATTGTTTTTCAACTACAAGCTGAACTGTGTATTATGCACGCTGAACTATATGCCATTGCTTAAGCGCTAGCATATATTAATTCAATTGCCAATCGAGATACTAACATATTAATTCTGACGGACTCAAAGATTGCACTCCAGCACCTAGTGCGGTGTGTGAATATTGGCCAAGGGATGCCTATCGCTTACCAGATTTTAAACTTGCTTTACCAATATCAGATAAGTAGTATTAAGGTAATTTTACAATTGGTTCTCTCACATGTGGGATTCTGTGGTAATGACGTGGCTGATCAGTTAATTCGAAGTGCTGTAAGTGAAGGTGTTGAGATAAAGTGTAGACCTACTGCATCAGAATTATTGACCATAGCTAGACAAAAATGCTTTAATCTATGGGACAGATACTATGACGAGAATTCACTGGAGAAAGGTGTGTGGTATAAAACTATTCAGCCACGTCCGCCACGTAAACCATGGTTTCATGGTGCCGGTGTTCCTAGGGAAATGTAGGGAACTTGGGCGCTAAGAATTCGATCTGGCCACTTACCAGTAAATAAATTTCTTTACCTTATTGGAAAAAGATCTTCCCCATTGTGTGAAAATTGTGACAAACCTGAAGACATTCATTTACTAATGGAGTGCAGTCAGATCATTGAATTAAGATAAAATAAAAGATATAATTGAAATTAATTTCATACTGATAGAAACCTTTTTAAATAAAGGCGAAAAATATTTACTTATTTATAAAAGAATATTTAAAATTAAGAAACTAATGTATACTAAACCCTTACGTATTTCTCTATGAGGCCGGCATTGACTAGTTTTGTCAAAAGGCCTCATTAAATAAATGAAAAAAAAAACAATTAAAAATTTTGAATATCACATTAAAAAAATATACATGAAAAAAAAACAAGGCGGCTGAGTTTCTTCCGCCGGATCTTCTCAGTGTGTGCCGCGTTTCCGATTCAGTAGTAGTTTAAAAAAATGTTAACGCGTCAAAATAACTTTTAAAACGTTATTGAATAAAGTGTTTGTATTTTCTGGTTATTTTTCAAGGACTAATTACACCATTTCGTAATACAATTATTTTAATTCTTGGTATTTTACTGAATATATACTTTAATTTTAATAAGGCTTTATTAAATAGAGACTAATTGCGTTTTTTATGTTCGAATACTCAGTTTTTATCAAACAATAATCTTATTAGGTATTACGTTTAAGTTGTTCCCAAACTAATCTATTCTTTTGTTCCCGTACACTAATTCTCAATGTCATCCAAAGTATTAAATCCGTAATAATATCCGTAATAACTTTATAATAATAAATAATATCTTTATTTTATTTCACACGATTTTTTTAAACAATAGGAAGGTACCCATCGTTAGTCTCACACGCAATAGGTACTTAAATATATTTTTAACAAAACGTTAAACCAACTTAAAGTTGTACGTAAAAAATATAAAAAAAATGTACGGTCTAACGAAAATCGAAATCCATATCTTTGGACTATGATTCTGAAATGAAAACCGTTGGAAATTTGTGTGGGTGCTTTTCGAATTTTGTCTATGTTTTTATCTTAATTTTGTATAATTTGATTTACTGTAATATTCTTCAGTGCTTTTTCTAAATTAATAGCATCATTTAAGGAAACACACAAAATAAGCAATGTATTATGTGCCACATGCTGCGCTAAATGAACGGCTGGTTCAAGAGTTCTGCGGACGCAACGAGTCGAATCAATGTACGCTTTACATTGCGTAGCGAAAAATAAGAAATAATAATAAAACGTAATTTTGCATTTCCCATAAGAAAAGGAATTGCTATCGTGACAAGAACGTAAAAATTGTAACTCCTAACCGTAGAATTGAGAACCTCCTCCATTTTTCGTCGGTTTGAAAATAACTGCGCCAAGAAAACTGCTGCTCTATATCTATTATATTCCCATGTTGGTCCAAGGTCATAGACCAACTGCCGTTCTGCCAGGCAGGTCGTAAAAGGTAACCGATTGGATATACGTGTCAGTACCATCGTGACTACTTGGTGGTAGAGTTTCGCAACGTCTCGCCCGGGTATTTGGTATCACCGCTTTAACTATCCTGCTTCAATAGAGTCAATGCTTGTCATTGTCGTGTTTTGGTTTGGAGGGTAAGGTAGCCGGTAGACATATGCACGTGGCATTGCCATCCCGCCACACGGATAGCAACGTCTTTGGTGTCTTTAAGCGATGGTTTCTATTTCCATCAGGAGATTCATCTGTTTGTTTTTTTTTAATTTAAACATTGCTAAAGGAGAGTGATGAAGGTTTATACAAAGTTCGCTTCGAAAGCGCGTTTTCGTAATTGGCATAAAAAGGGTACAAAGTTTTACTTCACGTATTAATATATAGATATTTAATAAATAATTAAAAGCCACATTGAGAGCCACTTGCTAAATTTGATATCCTGTGAACTAATATTATAAACGATAAAGATTTGATTTTTTGTTTGTTATGATTTAACTCTAAAACTACTCAACCCATTTTAAAAATTCTTTCAACATTAAAAAACTCAATTATAGTGATCCGACTTTTTACCCGACTCAGAAAAGGGACGTAATAATTTTTGGTGACGCGGATAAAGTCGGGGGTAATTGCTAGTATAAAATTAAAAAAATACATTAACTAAGCGGCTTTCTACGCCCACTTTACCTATTCCTGCCGCAATGGCGTTAATATAATATCTTGCAATGTTTTGGTGAGCCAAAGAGAGAATAATTTAAATACAGTAAAACTCCAGCAATCGACTATCAGACTTCTGCAACTCTGAAACCTTGAATCAGATTTTCATTGGAACGGAAAGCATATTATGTACAATCCCAAATAGAAAAAAAAACAGTTTTCCAAATCCAAAAATTTAAATTCGTTACAAAATATGTCGATCGATTACAAACATAAGCAAATATAATCGAATTAAATTTTTCGAAAATCGATTGCAAAATCGTTAAAGATATTTTTACGTCAACGATAATGTAGTATTTTATAGATGCAGGCGTTACTTTGCGGAAATCCATAGCTCAACAAAGGAAACTAGTTAATTTGAAAATATTTGCAAATTAACTAGTTTCCTTCGTAACTTATTTCGTACTTCCTTGCAACTGTGCGGCCTAGAGGTCAGTCCGTTTAGCTCAGCTTATTAGGTGTCGGTTTCAATTCCGGGTTAAGTAATAGTGTTGTTGGATTTTTATGTGCCTAAAAATATAGCTCCCCTGAGTGTGGTGATGCTGTGCTAATACCCCATGGCTTGGAAAACCTGACTTTTACAACGTGATAAAGTTCTTCAACATCTTGCCCGGATTTTGGTATCACCGCTTTACAATTCCTCACTTGAAGAATAGACCATCTGGCATGTTGTCAGGAAGTTTGTTAAAGGCGAATGATTGGCTATAATGTCACTACCATCGTAATTACTCCGTGGTAGAGTTCCGCAACGTCTTGCTCGGGTATATGGTACCGCTGCCTTATTTATTCCTGTAGCAATAGCGTTAACGCTTGTCACTGTCATTTTTCGGATGAGGGTATGGTAGCCGGTAAACTCATTAACATCTTAGGTGTCTATGGCTTTGGCTGTTCCATTCCATCAAAAGAATTATCTGCTTGTATACTATTTTATGTTAAAGCTTATTTTTCCTCATTTACAGTTTAAACCGTTAAATTATACTCTGTTCCGAGGACCGTTCATAACAGACCATCTCTGCCAGTTTAAAAAATTAAGCAATTACTAGCTGAACTGGTGAATTATATACCCCCTTAGAATAGATTTAAAATCGTTAAATTTGTGAGCTTAGTTCTACAACCGAAGAAAGAATAAAGGTTTCTATGGGAAGTATAAGTGTTGTTTTTATCATTTGCTGCGCAATTGGAAGTATAAGTGTTGTTTTTATCATTTGCTGCGCAATTTCCGCTTAATATGGTGCGCGAGGTAGTGCTCTATTCTCGCCTTAACAAAATATTAATTAGCAAATTAAAAAAAAAATAGCCGGTTGATCCTGCAGGCCTTCACTGAAACTTTCCGCCAAATCGAAGTTTTTTAAGCTTAAAGGAGCAAAAACCTAAGCATAATTTTATCAGAGTTCAAAAGTCTAAAGTTTGTTAAACATGACAGTATTTTTATTTTTTGTAAACATGATATCGATTTTGATTTTTCAAATGGTCAATATGATTGTCTTAACTATATAATCAATAGGCTAGAAAATGTCAAAGTAAATAAAAAACACTTTTGAATTTTTTTTTATCACCGGTAAATCCCGAATAAAACATCCGATTTTGATTCAATTTAAGGAGAACAGCTGATTGAATTTTAAGTCAATAGGTATACTCGTATTAATTAGTCTGAGTGTTATTTTAAAATTATGAAGTAAGTTTGTTGCAAATACCATAATTTTAATAATTAAAAAGCTGTAAAAACGACGTAATTTTAAGGAGAACAGCTGATTGAATTTTAAGTCAATAGGTATACTCGTATTAATTAGTCTGAGTGTTATTTTAAAATTATGAAGTAAGTTTGTTGCAAATACCATAATTTTAATAATTAAAAAGCTGTAAAAACCTTAAAAACAGCAAAGAAAAATATCGACACGCGGGATTTGAACCTGCGACCATTTCCCTAAAGCCGGGAAATGGTCGCAGGTTCAAATCCCGCGTGTCGATATTTTTCTTTGCTGTTTTTAAGGTTTTTCCAGATTCCCAAGCACGGGGTGAGTGCTATAACACAAAAATAATAAAAAAGCTGTAACTTTTAAAAATTTGGTTTGAATTTTGATTTTTCAAACGACGTTAGACACTTGTTAAAGTTCTTACTTATTGTAAAATATCAAAATTTGATTCAACGATAAATCTCGAAGATATGAAACAAAAAAACACTTTTTAAAATTTTTTGTCAACGATAACTCCCGAACGGATAAACCGATTTTGATGCAATTTGCGACATTGGACATAGTTTTTTAAGGAAAAGAGTTGATAAGATTTTGTAATCAAACGGTACAATAATTGGGAAATTATTCCAAAAACAGTATTTTGTCGAAACTTTTTTTAGGTATTTTCAAAATTTCTTAAAATCAGCGAGGCTGAGTCGGTTAAGATTTTCCGAAAGTCTAAATTTGGCAAAGCCCAATCGAATGTAACGTTCAGTCAAGCCGTTCAAAAGTTACACACACATATACTAATTTATATTTTAAATTTTTTATAAGTTTAAACACCTATTTGGATGGCTTGGATACTAGAAATATCTTTTTATAAGGTAGATGAAAATCTTTAAATAAAAGGTGAATTTGTAAAATTCACCTTTTATTTAAAGTAAAAAATGTAATCTACAATATTTTGTAACATTGGCCAAATATTTGAAAATAAAACCAATGCATGAAAATTACTTTTTTGATTCAGTAGTGATTGATTTATTTACCTTTGAAAATTTCGCAATAAATCAAATTTGGTCGGAGAAAAATTTTAAATGAGAAAATCTAAGAATAACAAAAGATTAAAATTTTTTTAAATTTAAACAACACAATGTCTGTCAGATCAATTAATTTATAAAAATTATTTATTTATTTCTGTTACCTTTTATAAAATCTGCTAATAACCACGGTCACGGACGATGTAACTTGGCTGAAACGACGACCTGTACTGGTTAAATTCTAGCAATTTTACTATTAAAACTTGTTTCTCGATACTTATTGTTTAGTCTATTTCGCGCAGAATATGACGTCTACTGGTTAAACTCTAGCAATTTTACTATTAAAACTTGTTTCTTGATATCTTATTGTTTAGTCTATTTCGCTCAGAATATGACGTCAATGATATATATATATATATATATATATATATATATATATATATATATATATATATATATATATATATATATATATAGATTATATAAATTCTTGTATGGTAAGACTATAGTTTGTACCTACAATAAGAATAAGCTATTTGCTGTCCCCCGAGCTGTAAGAGCTCTTTCTATAATCATCTGAGTAAAAATCGTTTTTAATTATTTAAACAAAGGAAAAGCTGCAACCAAGTCAATAATAAATAAGTTTTAACAAAAAATTAAATCTTCGAAATCTCAACTCAACAGCAAAATAATAATTCTTTTTTTAATAACCTTAAGAACTAGTTTCTTAATGTTATGTATTTCCAAGTAATTTTGAGTCGGTGCCACACAGAGACCACACTAATACTAATAGACACGGGGTTTTGGCGTAAAATGCATAGCCGCTCATATGAGCAGTATGTAAACGTTAAACGCTTGTAGATAATATTAAGTACTCTTATATCGAGAAAAAAAATAGAAATATGTCATATTGTACTATTTTGTCAATTAAAAAGCTAAAGCTTAAGGATTACCTCTGGAGTGATTTTATTTACATCGGTAAGTATTATAACTGTATTTCGCCATTTAAATGCAAGCGACATTGACATCCAAAGAAATTCCCTTGAAAGGCGTATCCAGTTTTTTCGTGGTGCCACATAATTTTGCGCTGGTTTAATTTTTTTGTTAAAAAGTTTTTATTGGAATGTCAATGTTTATCACTGGAGTTTTAGCGTGGCATTGTTAATTTGAATTGGTTATAGGTTTCAATTTAATGTAATTTAGTGATCTTCATTCATCGATTATTTGGCACCGAATCAAAATTACTTAGATACGCATTATTACATTAACATTAGTATTAGAACTTAGTTATCGGGTTAATAAAAAATTTTTGTTTTTCAATTTTTTTATGTCATAGGATAATAGAATTTCATGCAATTTGCGGCATTTGATTACATTTAATAATCGTAATCGTAAAGGCAATTATGTGCTGAGAAAACGATTATAAAACGGGTGTGTGCGATACAAAATATATTATTAATTACTTTTTGATTTATATCAAGAACTAATTAAAAATACAATTTGTATAACAGGCATTTTTTTGAGGTTTTTCTAATTTCTTAAAATGATCTGGGCCGAATGAGTTCAAATGTCAGAACGTCTAAGTTTGGCAGAAAACAATTGAATGTCATTAACCCCGTTTCGATCGGTCAAACAGTCAAGTTATAAGAGTTTTATACACACATACACACACACACACATACACACATACACATACACGCTTACGTACTGACGTCATCGTGAAACTAATAAGAAAAATTCCTAGGACTTCTAAACGTGGAGATTTGGTAAAACCTCGATTTTCGATAATCGGGCAAAATTCAGTAACATTCTTTTACTACTAACGTACTCAATTGTGAAAATGTGAAAAAGATTATTCGTTCATTGAAAAATACTTATGCTACTGGCTATGATAATAAAAGCACAGAATTATTAAAAAATGTTGCTAGTGTAATATCAAGACCTCTTAGCCATATAATTAATTTGTCATTTTTAGAAGGTAAATTTTTTTTTATGTCATAAGATAGCAAACAAGCAGATGGGTCTCATGATGGAAAGAGTCAACTATCGCCTATAGACACCAAAGATGTTAATGGTGCGTTGCTATCTTGTGGCGAGGTCTAATGCCAGATGCATAAGTTTACCGGCTACCTTACCCTCCAAACCGGAACACGACAGCGACAAGCACTGACGCTATTGCGGCAGGAATAGGTAAGGCGGTGGTACCAGACCCGGGCGAGACAATGCAGAACTCTACCACCTAGTAGCCACGATGGTAGTGACTCGATAGCCAATCGGTCGCCAAACTGGCAGAACGGCAGTTGGCAATTTTGTTTCACACAATATTTTATCAAAACTTGAAAGAGGTATTAGAGGGAAGTCTTTAGATTGGATAAAGAGTTATTTAGAGAATAGGAAACAATGCGTTGAAATATCTAAAATATGCGGAAACCGTAAAAAATATATATACTTCAAACTACCTTGTTAATAACTGTGGAGTACCACAGGGCAGTGTTTTAAGCCCCTCGCTATTTTTAATTTATATTAATGATCTTTCTGATAGTATAAAACATGATTGCTTTTTATTTGTTGATACACTGCCCTACTTATTAAATGTAAAAATATAAATGATTTGGTAAATGAAACAACTAAAATCTTACTCCAAGTTTCAGACTGGTTAATTAATAATAATCTAAAAGTTAATGTAACTCAAACAAAATTAGTTGAATTTCATTACTACCACAGTAATATATTTTTAAAAACAGTTTAGAGCTATCACAGTAATATATTTTTAAAAACACAAATATATTTTTAAATAAAGAAAGATGTAGATTATACAAACTTTTTAGGAATAGTTATTGAGAAATATTGTAATCGGAAAGCACACATTGAATTTCTATGTAATAAGATTGTTAGATTTGTCTATGTCTTGAGAAGACTAAGAGAAGTAGGAAACGTTAGCTCCCTATTAGCATACCATGGGTATATCTCTAATAATTTACAATATTGAATTCCTATTTGGGAAAATTCTGTTAAATTGGTACGGATTTTGAGAGCCCAAAAGAAATGTATTCGAGCAATATGTGGTGTTAATCAGTTACATTGCTGTAAACCATTTTTCAAGTCTCTTAATGTACTCTACCATGATTGTATATTTTAGTGGTATGCGTATTTGTATAAAAGCACCCAAAGTTATTTAAATAAATGTTGAAGTGACTCATATTTTAGGAATAGCAAAAATTTGTATGTGCCAAACCAGAAATTAAATACTTCACAAAAAATGTATATTGTATGTCTGTTATTAGATTATATACCTACAATCATATTCCTAATAGTCTTAAATCATTGCCTATAAATAAATTTCGCCAAAGTTGTTTGATTTGCTGTTAGATAAAACTTATTATGATATTAAAGAATTTTTAGCCGATAAATTAAATGTTAATATATAGAAATATAAGTTTGATGAATTCGCCTTAAAAAATATTTCAATGTAGTAAAATTTTGTAAATGGTAAAAACTTTGTAAATTATAAAAAAAATAATTACACAAAAAAATGAAACTTGTAATTATAAAAATAACTTTGGTAATATGAAATCATTCTTGTACATTAGTAATAAGTATATAAAATAGAGGAAAAAAAGACCAGCGCGCTGAGCTTCTTCCGCCGGATCTTCTCAGTGTGTGGCCGCGTTCCGAACCGGTAGTAATTCTAAAAAATCGATACAATATTTTAAATGTAATAAAAATTTTAAAAAATAATGATATTTTTTTAAATATTTGCACACCATATAATGGTAACATATGTTGGTAACTTAATAAATTTTTAACAACTTGTAAACACCCATATTCTTGCAAATAAATATTTTCTTTCTTTCCTTCTTTCTAAAATGTGGCTTGGCATTACAGACTGTGAGTGAACACTCAATGTCTACTTATTTTTTTACCTCACGAGTTCAAATTACGTTTTCAAATTTATATTAGACCAACTACCTGACATGAAAATTGTATTAAATACAACTCAATATTAAAATCAATGAGTAAACCCTATTTTCCTACTCTTGGGGTTTTTTATAAGTTTATATGGGATCAACTTCGGGGTATATTTTATGTAATAAAAAAATGTAGGTAATCCGTTTTCCTCTGTAAAAAGAGAAGAAGTTCAATATTCAGTTCAATATATTTTATTCAAAGTAGGATATAATACAATCACTTTTTGAAAGCCAGAAAGATAAAATCGGGTAAAACATTATACCAACTTAAAGTGGTCATACCTACATTGAAATTTGTGAGTGAAGAATCTCCTGTACCCATAGGGTTTTTCAAAATTTGTATGAGACCAATTTTAGAGTATACCCTATCCATTAAAAAAACTTTTATTAAAATCACAATTATTAATTGTACTTATACAGATTATTTAGAAAGTTGATTGTTGATCAACGAAGAAAACTATTTATTGTATTGATTACGTACCTTTTATAATAACAATGGGAGTGTATTATTAATAAATTAATCGTAGCATAATTAATTGCAATAATAAAAAACTACCATAAGTGACTACTTTTCATTATTATTATTATGCATTTATTTTGTAAATATTTAGAAGAAAAAACCTCAGGAATATGCTTTTTCAAATAAATTGAAACTTAGTCTACGTTGTAAATATATCTGTAATAAAAAACAAACAACGGCCGCCCGATTGGTCGAGTGGTTAGCGAACATAACTACGAATCGAGGGGACTCGGGTTCGATTCTCGACAGGGACAAACATTTGTGTGATGAGCATAGATGTTTGTATTTCTGGATTTGGGTGTTTATTATGTATGTAACAGTATTTATATGTATTAGTATCGTCGACTAAGATTAAGCACAAGCAAATAATTTGCTTACTTTAGGGTTAGATCAATTCGTGTAATTTTTCTAGCAATAAAAAAGTAACAAAAAAATAATTTAAGCAACCAAATTAATAAAAACCTAAAAGAATTTTCTTGAGATTATATCGTAAGAGGATTATTTAGGGTCTATTATACATCATAAGACGACTAAAATTATAGCCAGATTAAATAAAATATTTGTTGATCACAGAGTTGTCAGGGCTCATAATATGACAATTGGCGTATTGTGTTATTGTTAATTTAATCGTTAAAATAATTGCAACAAGTGGTTTCATTATGGAATATGCTCTTTTGACGAGACAGATTTTTGAAGAGACATTTTTTAACTTAGTTCATAATTGTAAAACAAGAGTAATATATAATATGTTAAAATACTGTTTGTTGATCACAGAGTTATTAGAAATCTTATTAAACACTCGCGTATCCGGTGTTATTACACTGGTCACCAAAATTTTGTAACAAGAAAGGTGCTTACTAATTTTGAATTATCCACCTTCCCTCATTCTAAAATCATATTGATTTTGATTTAATTAGGTCCCATTTTCGTGTTATAGCTAACTACTCACAACATTACTGTTAGCCATATTTGAATTTTATTTTCATATTCGGAGTGTTAACTGTTTGGCGAACGTAGTTGTGTTAAGTGAAGCGATTTTTAAATAATGTTAAGAAGGTGTAAAAGTTATCCTGATTAGTTATGTTATATTTGTGATGGCATTACTTTCAAAACTCAGCAAAGGAATATGACGCCTTAACGCCTTAACGTAACTATGTAAGTTACATAAACAGTATTTTGGTTTTGCCATCGGACAACAAGACAAAGTGTGGGTTCCACATATCTGCTATGTTGCCTGTGTACTGGACGGGTCACTGGATAGGCAAAAATATCTCGATCTATGCCTTTTACAATTTCTATGATGTGGACGGAACCAACGAACCACTCACCCGATTGTTATTTTTATCTCACTGATAAAAATTTCCTAAACTGAGTGATACAAAAATTAAAGTGACATATTCGTGGGCCCTCAAATAAGGCAATTAATGAAAGATGAAATATTTAAAGGTAAGGTTAGTGATTTGGAAAAAACGTCTTGGGAATCCCTCATGAAAATTACTTTAGATTTTCTCGGAAATCACCGATTGAGTGACTATAAAAGTAGTATCGCGAAGCCGTAACGTACGTATAAAACTTTAGGCTGTAATACATCGTTGAAAATACACTTTCTATAATCGCATTTAGGCTTCCTAAAAATTTGGGCGCCGTCGGCGATGAACTAGGTGAAATATTCCACTAAGACATTTCGACGACAGTAGAAAAACGATACCAAAGCAAGTGGAGTCCACATATACTCGCGGATTATTGGATATTCCAACGAGACGTTTCTGAAGCAAAACATAGAAAAAAAATAATAACCTAATATTGATATCATAATTGCATTGTAAGGAAACAAATTCATTGTGATGGTAAAACTGAATAATTAAAATATCTAATTACAAAAAAACTATTCCTATCTGGAACATTCTGATTTTATTTCTATTGTCCTTGTCCTTGTTTTTAACATATCAAAACAAAAAAAACTTGTTACATACAAAAAGTGTTTTTTGTTGACCAGTGTTATTTGTTTAATTGCAGCAAAAACTGCAACAAGCTACCCTTTTTTATAGCCCAGCATTCATTTTCAAAGGTTTTAAATGCGTCCATCTCAGGAGTGTCTCTTTTAAACAGTTTTAAACTTAATCCCCACTGCAGATATATAGGTATTATATTAATTAATACACTGCAAAACTGTAACTGAAATAAACATTTTTAAATTCTTTCACAACTAAGTGTTACATTAATTAGAAAACAGAAAATCTGCAAATAACTTAGGTAGTAAAAATACATTTATTATTTTTAAGTTGAGTAAACCCTATTTTAATAAAAGATATCTATACCCACAGAACACTTATAGCACAGATACTTAGAGACTAATTAGTTTCCAGTATACTGTGCGTATACTCTCTACGAAAGCCTATACCTATCTGAGTTTAATAAAAGTTTTACATATGTATTATAAATTGTATAAGCGACCTTATTTCTTTCAAAGCTCTACATTCAGATTTTACATTTAAACGTGACCTCAAATTCGTTCGCTCTTTAAATTTTTTTTAAAAATTTAAACAATAAAAAAATATTGGTGGAAACAAAAAAAAATAATCATTGTGAATCTACTTTTATTTCAAGTGGTTTAAGCTAGACATAAATAATCCACTAATGTTTTGTTTATAATTATATTAGTGGAAAAATTGGTGGAAAAATAAATGGAAAATCTGTTTTTGTTATAAGTGATTTCAAAGAAAATAAATTACCGTTTTTCGGTGAATCTGGTGCGTCAATGTCCACAACAATCAAATCACTGTAACACTTATCTAAATCAGGTTCGATAACTATGCTCACTTCTTCGGCGCAGCCGTGTTGTAGCGCCGGCGGGCTCATCGTGACTACTAGCTCCAATTAGACATTATAAGTAATACTCGTAAAGTAACTTTAACTACAAACTTATACTTACTATTATTTTCTCTATAAGTTACTATTATGCGATAAAAAAGGTGTTAGACAATCATAATATTGAATCAACTAGGTGTATTTTAATTGTATTTCCCTTGTTACACTTCCTAAAATATTTAAGAGTGTCTCTCTCGTAGGGACAGTTGATAAACGACTTTCCTAATCTCAAGAAAACATTTATCAACATAAAAAATAAAGGCTCCCTTGAGAAGAGATTATCAACATAAAAAATAAAGGCTGTTTTGAGAAGAGATTATCAACATGAAAAATAAAGGCTGCCTTGAAAAGAGAATATCGATATATAAAATAAAGGCTGCCTTGAGAATAGATTATCAACATAAAAAATAATGGCTGCCTTGAGAAGAGATTATCAACATTAAAAATAAAGGCTGCCTTGAGAAGAGATTATCAACATAAAAAATAATGGCTGCCTTGAGAAGAGATTATAAATATAAAAAATAAAGGTTGCCTTGAGAAGAGATTAGGAGAGTCGTTTATCAATTGTCACGAGCGAGACACTCTTAAATATTTTAAGAAGTCTAACAGTCTACTAAATAGAAGATTATTTCAGTAGTATTTGAAGAGTGGATCTGCCTTCCTACTTACAGTTTTTAATAGGTTTTAAGTTTAAATTTGTTATTATTCCGTGACGACTACATGGTAGAGTTTTGCAGAGTCTTGGCCGCTTGACCTTTTTCTGTCTCAATAGTGTAGCGATTTTGGTGTTCATTTGGATAGTAAGGTCATATTGTAACTAATTTCTATCCAATGGAAGGGAACTCAATATTAACATTTATTTTTATTGTTTATAGAAGAGGTTGTGTCTTTTCACAAAGATAGTTTGAATGTCAGCTATCTTATGACATATAAAAAATGTTATTACAAACTAAGCAGTTTGTAAGTTTGCAAAATAAATTTTAAGCACAATTATTATGCATGATTTGCAAGATTTAGGTAAGTAAAAATAGAAATAAAAGACAAGCTCGCTGATTATTTTCCGTAGTCTTCTAAGTGTGTGGCCGTGTTCCGATCCGATAGTAATTCTGAAGAAATCGACTCACTAAATAATAATTTTATAGAATATAATATTTTTTAAATATTTGCACACCATATCATGATAGAATATGTTGGTAATTTTTAATTAGTTTTTAATATAATAACTTGTGACATCCATATTCTTGCAAATAAATATATTTTATTTCTTTTAAATCGGGTAAGGCCTGTATTATTTGGTGTCCCGCTCATCGACCAAGATAAACAATATCCAAATAGCCTCCTTTTACCTATTACGAGATGCCTAGCACTAAGGCACTTGATATATTCTCTTCAAAAAGGGGCAACGCGCAAAAAATTAATAAATATCTATATTAATATTATAAATAAATACGAAAGTTTGAATGTTTGGATGGATGGATGTTTGTTACTCAATCACGCAAAAACCACTGAACGGATTTGAATGAAATTTGACACATAGGTAGATGATAACGTGGAATAACACATAGGTTACTTTTTATCCCGGAAAAATAAGGTGATCACGCGGGAATCGCCATAAACTTTTTAAATGCAGCGGGCTGCATGCTGCAGCTAGTAGATTATAAAATAGAATTATGGCAAATGATTGAAAATAAAACTGTATTGCCATTACTCACAAACACACGTACACACACTACGTGTTAATATGTCCTGCTTCTACATTTTATAATTTTATGTATCACGACTTACAATGTAATACATTTTTTATTACATTATTTTTTCATAATAATATGAATATTATTGCATATGATTTATAATTCTAATTAAAAGTAATTACTAATAACTTTTTACTTGATTGCTAAAAATAAACATAAAAATATATGTATAATTAAACATAAAAGTATTTAAAAATTTGTTTTTATGTTTTTTTTTCGATATAATAATATGTGTTCTTTTATGTAGGTACTAAAAAGAGCAACCTAAATTCTTGTCGGTAACTTCCTTGAAAGCACAAACTGATAGTAGCCTTATATAACCATAGCCAACCTATAATCTATAACGCTCTTTAGAAATTTACAGAAAAATAAACGCGTTCGATTTCAACTTATAACAAAATTACTATCATCAATAAAATCAAAAGTTAATTACATTAATCCTAGTCTACCTATGTACTATTGTGATCCTATATCATAGTATAGGCACGTCGATTTTTTTAAGAGATATTTAGATTGGGAACTATATTTTTAATCGATATCTCGAAGAGAAAGAAGTTCTCAAATCAGCGTTGTTTTTTTGATGCTTTTGATGCTCAACATTCATAAACTGTTTTTTTTTATACTCGAGTGCGAGGAAACCTAAGGAAATTATCCCACGTAAAAAATACTAACCGGATAGAATATTAAATATTTGTTTAATATTTTCATTAAAGAAATCGTAATTTGATTCACAAAAATAAACTTTAGCGTCGAAATTCTCTATTTTTCAGCGATAATAACAATTTTTTTAAGAATATTTTAAAAATGGCTTTTTACGTGAATCAGACAAATAATGAATTAAATGCGTATAATCTGATTTATCTAAGGAAATCCCGCAAATTAAATGTTTACTTGCAGCCTAGTTACATCTTTAACAAAAATATGTTTTGCAATTTTCAACCTTATTCAACGTCTTGTAAATGTAACATTAGATTATGCGGTAATATGCGGTTGTTTAAGTAAAATCGACGCTCTTAAATCGTAATCATTTAGTTTAGTTGGCTATCGGTAGTCGCAGTTTTACAGTGTTTAAGTTATTCAATATGTTAATCTAAAGACTCGAATAATAAGGCTCGTTTCGTTGATTCATTGGTAGTCGACCCTGACCACGTAAACAGGCTTAAATATTAATTATCTTTGTTTTGGGTTACTTATTACTTATGGATGTGACCTAAAATTCCGCCACAAGGATAGCGATTTTGGATTTACCGATTTTTAAAGCCCATCATTAACATCTTTGGTGTCTATACGCGATATCTCTGTCAGTTTTCACCCTCTTATATAAAAAATATTTTTCTTATACCTAAAATATTTAAATGAACAATTCTTGTATGTATAATATATATATATATATATATATATATATATATATATATATATATATAGGTTTTTTTTCTCGTATCACGAAAATGGATTTTACGATTTGAATACTTTTACGTATGTAGCGTAGATAAGGAAATTACTGATTTTGCGCCGATTTTCGAAAATCGAGTTTTTACCAGATTTTCACATTTTGAGGTCCAAGGAACCTTTTCCGACTATTTTCACGATGACGTCAGTATGTGTCTGTGTGTGTATATGTGTATGTAAACATCTCATAACTTACGAACGGCTTGACCGATCGAAACGCGGTTAGTGGCATTCGATTGGATTTTACTCAACTTAGACTTACTGAAACTAGATTAGTTGACTTTGAGAAATTTTGACAAAACCTTAAAAAATTTTTTTTGCGAAATAGTATTTTTTTAATATAACTTCCGGATTTATGTACCGATCGAGTACAAAATCTCATCAGCTCTATTTCTCAAAAAACTGCGTCCAATGCATAAATTACACCAATATTGGTTTATCCGTTCGGAAGTTATCGTTGACGGAAAATTTTTTAAAAAGGTTTTTTGGCACAGCTTTGAGATTTTTTAACCAACCATTTTTCGACCTTCTACAGTTTTTTCGTACTCAAAAACTACGCCAAATACATTTTCAAATATCAAAATCTAAGTTTTCAAAAGTTTTCAAAAACTTTTAAAATATTAATATCTTGTTGTTTTTAGAAAATTTTCTTCATATTTTTAAAATTGGATCGGAAAATCTTTGACGGATAAATACTTTGTTTTAACCTATTGATTTAAAAATATACCTAATCAGCTTTTTTTCTTTAGAAAACTGTGTTATACATCGGAAATTGAATCATAATCGGTCAATTTATTGGGCGATTTTGATCCAATTCACGATATTTGTTATCAATGGCGAATTGTCTGAAATAATTTTTTTTGCATCAGTTCGACATTTTTCAACCTATAGATTTTGAAGTAAATAAAAAAAAATTAGACCTCAAAAATTGCGTTGAATGGCATTCGAAAGATCAAAATCGATCATCATTTTGGAAAAATTTACATCTTTTCGTACTAAGTATAATTTTTACAAAGTTTAGATTTTTGAACTCTTCAAATTTAAAAATTTATGCTTAGGTGTAGTTTTTGATTTATTGAACTTAAAATACCTCAATTTAGCAGGAAGTTTCAGGGATGGCCTGCAGGGTCAACCGGTTTACAGATTTTTACTCATGCTTTTAATACTGCACACAATTCGTGGCACATTTGAAAACATAATATGCGACACACCGGTTGGAAACCGTTGATCTAGTGGCTAAGCTGTGCGATTTACGGGATATCTCATGCTTAATTTTAGGCTTAAGAAAAAAATGATCTGTGTAATCTATAAAAGGAAATAATAATTATATATGGAGAAAAGTCTCATCGCTCTGCGTCCAATTGTTCTTTTACTTTAATTATACTTTTAGTAATATTCTAGAGAAGTGTTTTTAAGCAACAGAGTGTTATGTAAAAATGAGACAAAGCATGCTCCGCTGGTTCAAACACTTAAAGGGAAAAGATTAAAAAACCAGATGTAAGACAACACGAACGTGAAAGGTTACGCATAGCTTACATCCAAGTTACGTCATTCCATTACTTTAAGTTATCCGTGACCACGGATTAAATGGATACGCCTTTCAAGGCAATTTGTTAGGTTGTCAGCGAAGCTTACATTTACACACAGAAATATAGAGCACATTAAACAAACAGGTTTCTACAAAACTGAAATATATAGACATCCGGTACTCATTTAAATAAATGGCGAAGACGGTGATTTAATAAGATGCCGCATACAATCGCATATATTTTCTTTCGAAGAGAAAATGGCACGAATGTTATTTTAGAGCATTATTGTTCATGTATTCATGGATTCTTTGGGCAGTTGCGCCCATGTTATGAGTGTACTATATTACTTGGGTTTTGCCAGACTCCAAGATGGTTTTAATCATCCAGGACACACTTTGGAAGATATAACGATTGACTTAGAAAACAATTAATGTTAAAGCTTTTATAGATGATAAAATACTTATTTTATTTACCTTGTGTTTTTTAATCTTCAATTGCATACAATGTACTTATGTGGCATTACCAAAATAGATGCCTAAATATCATATTAAGAAGAAGAATAAAGAAAATAATAAAAAAAAACTCAATGTTCAACCCTCCTAATTATAGCTCTTTACAAATAAAAACTAGCAGTTTATGACATTAAAAAAAGATTTTGACAACGCCCTCTATCGAATATTTTCGTACACACATATACTTAAAATCTGAGATAAGTACGTTTCGTTTGCGCTGGCCCTGGGTATTTTTTCAATACATTGTGAGCATTGTCCTTTCACTTTTAAACATATATTTTTAATATATCACTCGACCCGTTTCACATTTTAAGTATCTTTAGGATGTAATATACTTAATTTTTAAGTATATTACATCCTGAAAATACTTTAAAAAGTGAAAATCGGTCGAGTAATATATTAAAAATATATGTTTAAAAGTGAAATTTATATATGCAATAATAAAAGTGTCTAATAATAAAATAGTACAACGTGGTTTATTTCTATTTCTTCACAATATAATAGGTATATCTACAAATGTATGACACATTGATAGTGATAGGAGCGTTTGCTCATTTGCACGGCGACACGATACGTAGGTTGACGAGATGACTGGTGATCCTTATCGACGCATTTTACCGACAACGATTATCGACTATTTTTAGCAACAGCTGGGACCGATGATTTCACGTGCTGATCCGAGGCACGGGAGTGGTTATACACCGCCCTCCAGAATCCGAACTGCTATTGAGATTTTGGATTTTCGAGAAAAACTTCGAAAAAACCTAAATATAACACTTTGCCTGACTCGGGGATTGAACCCGGAACCTCATGATCTGAGCCCAGTAGACTAGCCCTTAGACCACGAGGCAGTCAACCGATAAATTAATAATTTTATTACTTAGTTCTCTAAATTGTTAACTTCATACTCGATGATCGGTGCGGAGCAGATGTCCCACTTGCCCTCTTGGGCATGCTAACACGTGATCCTGGATGATTGTTTTTTAAAATATTTTTTTATATATCATAAGATAACAAAATAAGCAGATGGCTTTTCTGATGGAAAGAGTCAACCATCGCCTATAGACACCAAAGCTGTTAATAGTGCGTTGCTATTTTGTAGCGAGGTCTAATGCCACATGCATAAGTTTACCGACTACCTTACCCTCCAAACAGGAACACGACAGCGACAAGCACTAACGCTATTGTGGCAGGAATAGGCAAGGCGGTGGTACCTGACCCGGGCGAGATAATGCAGAACTCTATCACCTAGTAGCCGCGATGGTAATGACTTGCATAGCCACGGGATACGAATAATTTTTTTATATAATTTAGTAGCAAACAAGAAGATGACTCTCCTGGTCGGTAGACAAACGATTGTATATCAAGATGTTAATGGTGCGTTGCTATCTGTGTGACGGGATGGTAATGTGACGTGAATTAGCCTACCAGTTACCATAATCTCCAAACCAGGACACGGCAATTACAAACATTAACACTATTGCGACAGGAATAGGTAACGCGTTGGTACCATATACCCGAGTGAGACGTTACGGAATCTACCACCTAGTAGTCATAGACAATCTTTCGTCCTTTACGAACTGCCTGGCAGAATAGCAGATGGTCTATTCTTCAAATAGGCTTTGGACCAACACGAGTTAATATATTACATAAGGGTGAAATTTGCAATATAATGTAACGGAAAAGATTATTGTTTGGTTCCATAATTGCGTTGGACTGACGAAATGCGAGTTCGATTCGGTTCACTTCCCGGCGAAAGTTAGCAAATATTTACCTAAAGCAAAATAATGAATAGATTTTTATATATAAAACTAGCTTTAACTCGCGAATTTGTTCGCATACACGTACAACTCGTGCGAATTAACAGTACATTTTGTAGCTAATTAAAACAACTTACAGCTTAAAATTTGCTCTGAACGCCATTCAATAAATCAAAACCGATTATCATATTGAAAATATACATCTTTTCGAAAATTAAATATTATTATTTTTACCCAATTTAGATTTGTAAACCTACCGGTTAATCGGTTTACAGATTTTTTTATCGTATAGCACACTCTAATGCTTCACATCATGAGTCGTGCAATAATAATGGGATTTCACTAAGTGCCGACGTTTGAAAAGTGTGAAATATATTTTAATTTAAGAATAATTTTTATCTGCAATTGATCTAATCGATTTCATACTATATATTTTTCATACAAAACGTACGCAGATTTGTACATGCATGTTGTGGAATAGATTGTACATACTTAATAACGGTTGGTCAAACCGTCAGAAAATGTCAAGTTTTTATCAGTGACGAAGTGTCATAAGTTTTAATGGACATTTCCAGCATCAACATGTATACTTATCTTTCCCAATGTTGTGATGACTTTAATGGAGGTAACGTTTATTGTAATTGGCTTTTAATAACGAAACTAATTACGCGAATCTTCATAATTTCATTAAAATACCATCTATATTATTTAATATTATAAATGCGAAAGTTTGGATGTTTGGATGGATGTTTGTTACTCAATCACGCAAAAACTACTGAAAGGATTTGAATGAAATTTGACACACAGGTAGCTGATGACCTGGAATAGCACATAGGCTCCTTTCTATTTCGGAAAAATGAGGTGATCCCGCGGGATTCGCCAAAAATTGTTATAATGCAGCAGGCTGCACGCTGCAGCTAGTATGATATTGTTACGAATAATCTAGAAGCGTGTAGAGTTGGAGCGCGGGCGCGCTAACTATCTAGAAAACTCCTGTTGACAAACAAATAGTTGACCGGGCTATGCCATAATGGACTTTGTGGGATATGGCATAAGGTTGAAAGTAGCGTGTACTAGGATTTATGACTCATAACATGTTTACGATAAGAAGTGATTCATTGTTTCCCGATACATTTAGACTTTTCTGGATCCAGCTAGGTCTTTCCCCTGCCTATAAATACAGAGATGTTGACAAACACGAGTCAGTTTTTTATCAAGCGATCGAGAGCGATACATCAAGTGAACAGTGCGAAGTGAGAAGTGTTTTATTGAGTAGTGTTCTAAGTTCAGTGATAGTACAGCAAGTGACTATTATGTAAAGGGTATTTTAGTATAACGTTGTGTTGTGTTGTGTAAATACACGGATTTAATATAAGTGGTGTTTTCCTACAATTGCGAACCCCGAGTACGTAACAACTGGTGTCGGAAGTGAAATTGTGTTAAAAAAATGCCACTTATTCCGAAGGAAGGTGTTACCACCAGGTCTCAGGCTGAGACACAGAGGGTGTCAGAGGACACTGAGATGCGTGCTGGTGATAAAGTACGTAACAATATAATATCAACTTTCTTTCATTTGATAAAAAATATTATTTTTCCTTATTAATTATTTCCAGTTGATTAATTACTCAATATATATAAATTCGATGTGAAATAGAAGTATAAGTGCATTATACATACTTATATTATAAATGAAAAAGTAACTCTGTCTTTTTATTTTTTGTATACATAAGATAGCAATCAGATGGGTCTCCTGATGGAAAGAGTCAACGACCGCCTATATACACCAAAGTTGTTAATGGTGTGTTGCTATCTTGTGGCGAGGTCTACTGCCACATGTACAAGTTCACCAGCTACCTTACCCTCCAAACCGGAGTACGGCAATGACAAGCACTGACGCTATTGCGGCAGGAATAGGTAAGGCGGTGGTACCAGACCCGGGCGAGAAAATGCAGAACTCTACCACCTAGTAGCCACGATGGTAATGACTCGCATAGGTCGCTTTTTACGACCTGTCTGGCAGAACGGAAGTTGGTCTATTCTTCAAAGGAGCCCGGAACCAACACAGGAGGGGGGGGGGATCTGTCTGTCTGTCTCTACTAAACCGATTGGGATAAAATTTGCTATAAAGATAGTTTGAGGCCCTAGAAAGGACATAGGGTAGTTTATATCTCGGCAATCCCACGGGAACTGGAACTATACGGGTAAAACCTTGGAACTGTCTATTTCTTAAACCACGGTAATAAGGAGTGACTTAGGCTATTATTTTAGAATTTTTACCGCGCAGATAAAGTCACGGGTACAGCAAGTTTATTATATTAATCAAAAAATCGTAAATTGAAAAGTAAAACCCCTACGCACTCTTAAACCCTGACCGTCCATTAGGTCAGCAGGTGTCTATAACCTATACATTGAAACCACACATATATTATACTCATTACTGAAATATATTTAATAAGCAATTTGACCCGGAGACATAACCGCTTGTTCCCGTCGGGAGTCGAACCCTAGACCATCGATTATGTGTAGTAGTGAAAGTACACCTCTGGTATAGAAAGACGACTGTGTGTAGGGAACAGAGTGAATGGAGCGTTAACGAAATTACTTGAAAGAACAATTTTCTCACCTTGCTAAGCATATCTATGTATAATTAAAAATCATATGCTGTTCGTTAGTCTCGCTAAAACTCGAGAACGGCTGAACCGATTTTAGCCAAATCGGTTAGGTTCGGAAAAAGTTAGGAGGGTAAAATTTTTACGATTGGCACACACGCTGATAGCCAACAAAGAGTTGTGGCTTAGCCAAGTAAGTATAACTTCTCACGTACGTACATAAGTACCACAACAAGCACATAGACACGTTTTTTCTTGTATAAATTAAATACTGATTACATTAAATTTATAAAAAAAGCAACTCTGAGATTCTCACAACAAGCCCTTTTATTTAATATGCCACTATATCAGTAGTTTGCAAAAAAATTATTTACAATTTACTCTCCAAAAATCCTTGTATTTTTTGTAGGTTTCACATCCGTATACTAATTCACATTTGTGTATCAAATTCCAACTTAGTCTAGTAGCTTTAAAGAAAATTGTGACCGACGGATGGACGAACAGGCAGATAAGTAATTCTATGTTTCCATATGAGCTATGAAACTTTAAAAACAATAAAACACAAACAAACTCGGGAAAGTATTTTACAAATATACTTTTTATTTTGTATCAATATTATGGTGCATGAATTTAAATCAATGTTTCATGTCATGGTATATAAAGTCGGAGCAAAAGTAATAGGTCGGGGCAAAAGTATTTTCATATTTTGAATATTTTGAATATTATTAGTAATCAAAACTCTTTGGCTGTACTGAATGTAACTGGCTGCTTTTAATACCATTAAATGTGACATTCTGATGCTGAAGATGCAATAAATTTAAAAGAAAATCTAGTTCCTGCCATTTTCAATTGTTTTTCAAGCAAGCAAAATAAACGTATGTGACGAAGAAATTCGGTACATTTCAAGTTTAATTACAAAAAAGGTAAAAATGCGACGAACGCCGCGAATAAAATGTGTGCTGTTTACGGACCTAATGCAGTATCAATAAGAGTAGCACAAATGTGGCTCAAGCGTTTCAAGTCTGGAAATTTTAGTGTGAAAGATGAGGTTCGCTCTGTCACAGATAAAATTAGTGGCATCTTTGAGAAAGTGGAGCAAGATCGTCATATTAGTAGCTACGATATTGTTGAAGAACTGAATGTTGATCATAAAACAGTTTTACATCATTTACGAAAGTCTTGGTACAAAAAAAAACCTTGACATTTGGGTACCACATGATCTCACTGAGAGAAACCTAATGCAAGATGTTTCCATTTGCGATCCTTTGTTGAAACGTATCAATTCCAAACCATTTCTTAAACAGTTGATTACGGCTGATCAAAAATGGGTGACTAACGATAAGAATGTGCGAAAAAGATCATGGTAGAAGCATGGACAAACCTCATACACCGTGGCAATGCCCGACCTGACTCGGAACAAAGTGATGCTATGTGTATGGTGGGATTATATTTATATTATAGACCTTATAATATATTAATAACGTTTGGGCCACGGAAGTTTAGTAAATGAAAATTCGTGGGATCATTGAATCTTTGTATGATCCAAAATGCAAAGAAAGAAAGATAAATTAATGATTTACAAAGTTAGCTTTCTTTGCAAAATGGTTGTTACCGACTACTACAAATATTTTAAAGATAATGCTGATTCTCGTTCTTGCGCTGTGCAAATAACAAGCTTAAATAAACCTTTTTGTTGTTTCAAAGACCACTTTTGATGGAATGAACTTGTGGATGGACTTGTGGCTGTGAAACGCAGATATTATATAATATTGCATAATTAATAATAAACCTTCATATGCAAAATTTATTAAGCAACTGGTTATTTTATAGCAATTAATGACATTCGCCTGTTTACCTTGATATCACACATCAGCTAACCGCAAGCTATCTGCTGCAGTAAAGGTGAACGGCATGTTATTCAATAAGCCTACGTCAACGTAATTCGTCACCTTGAACTCTAAAGGTGAAACCGCACTATAGCCATGCGACACGCAACTGTAGTAGGATGG